>CAIGQQ010003610.1:4677034-4737396 GCA_903798035.1 Danio albolineatus | reverse complement strand
ATAGATAG
The DNA here is from genome assembly GCA_903798035.1 of Danio albolineatus. Classification (NCBI taxonomy): domain Eukaryota; kingdom Metazoa; phylum Chordata; class Actinopteri; order Cypriniformes; family Danionidae; genus Danio; species Danio albolineatus. The sequence continues at coordinate 4,737,388 of CAIGQQ010003610.1, read as the reverse complement.
ATAGATAGATAGATAGATAGATAGATAGATAGATAGATATGCACTGTAAAACATGAATAACTTAAGTTCACTTATTAAACAAATTTAAACTCATTACCAAAATTAAGTGGATTGAACATAAAACACTTAAGTTGTCAAAAAAAAAACTCAAAAATTGTTTTAGCTATATTTTATAAGTAGTTTGAACAAACAGAAATCGTCGTTTTTTGGAGTGTAGATAGATATTGATAATTACATATGGGTAAAATCTGATTAGTGAGCAATACAAACACTTCAGATAGACAGATAGACAGATAGATAGATAGATAGATAGATAGATAGATAGATAGATAGATAGATATTTTTACATATTCATATATATGGTTTTTATGTGCAATCAGGTAATATAATGTTAAAAAAACATAAAATGAGCTTCACACAACGCGTTTATCATCAACTTTGATCAAATACTGTAGCATACAGACGACGAAATCTGTATCTCTCGACTTTTCAACAAGTTTTATGAGCCACGTGCCAGTGGTCCAGCTCTCTCATCCTGTCTGGATCTGAACTCACCTCTCCGCTGTGATGCAACCGGAGACAAGATCAACACGAGGCAGAAGAACCGCTCCAGAACCGCGAGACACCTGCAACGATGAAGCACGTTTTGTTTTGTTTTTTCACTTAAAAATATATATACTCCAAAACTCTCCTCATGTATACCTTCCTGCCATTTCAGTTCGTAAAACTGCTCCGTCCCGATAGCTACATGGGTTTGTTGTTGGGAGTCGGATGAAACTTTCCCGCTTTAGAGAGAGGAGATCCTCGCGCCGGTGCAACAGCTGATGAGAGTGAACCCAGAGCCGGACTGATGAACTGACGGAGCAGCAGGACAGCGGCACACGAGCGCTTTACACAAATCCCCCGGGTCCTAAAGCCTGCCACTCACCTACCTGACACACGTTTGTTGCTAAAAGGGATACAGCTGCGGTCGATTTTAACTTATTGAAGAAATCTCATTTCGCATGCTATTCTTCATCAAATCTGAAATATAAACCCACGAGACACTTGGCTTTCAATACATATTTTTCTAGGTTATTACAAAACTTCATGTTTGTACTGTATATGAAAAAAAAACAAATATTGAACAATTTTTCTTTCTCAAAACTTCGTAATGCATAACTTTAAACTTTGTAAACTTTTATGAACCATAGTAAAGCTCAAAGTGTCTTCTTTCCAATGATACCCATTTTTTGTTTGTATCACACTAAGGTCAAGAACTGTTACTATTTAAGTTAGGTACACGTAGATATAAATGCCCATAAGTGAGGTGCTGGGTAATGTCTACCTCAACCCCAACCCTAAACCCAACCATCACTCTAATGCAAAACAAATAATACAGATTATTATTCATATTAATATGTTATTCATTAAATTGGATTTTGTTAATGTCTACCCCTTCCCCAACCCTCACGGTAATGTAAAAAGTATTTAATTAAAAATTTATTAATAAAAAATGTATTATTTTTGTAGAGTCACAACAATTATGCTATATTGATGCGAGTATCCACAGCTGTATCCCATCTAGTCTTCACCTCCTTGTTAGGTGATCTCCATACAGAAACCCAAAGCTATCATGCATTATTATGACATATTTATTATATTTCTGGAGTAATATTTTACTTATTGTGTTTTTATGTTGTTATCTATGATATGCTATTATCATTTTCAAAGATGCTCTAGTCAATGTTATATTATCTATATTATATATTTTATAATATTATCTTCTCAAAGATGCTTCAGTTGTTACTTTTCTAAAAGTAAACAAATTCTACAAGTAGTTTTTAAGGAGAGGTGGCTGTTTGTTTTTTTGATACTGTAACTACTTAACTACTGCATGTATTTCATGTTTGTGTACTTTACTGGAGTAATATAATTTTATTGTGAGAAACTTGCCTCACCAAATTCAAATGAATAATATAATCATAAATATCATGTTGTATAATACCCATACACTGTAAAAAATGACAAAAAGTCAAGAAGGGAAATATTTTATATGTTGCTTAATCAGATTTCAACCATTTTTTTTTTTTGTTATATAAAGTTTAACTTTATATTTTAAGTCAGTTTGATGTAAGTTGAGATGAATAAAAAAGTTCATTTGATTCAACTGAAAAGTCATAAAGAATTAATTTTTACAGCATAGAGTCAATCTCTATTTAATTTAATTTACTCAGAGAATACTCATAAGTGTTGAATTTCAAAAACCTTAAACCACATTTAGTCAATCTGGTTTTCAAAAAAGGGAGGAAGAGTATGAAATGCTGATATGAACGTGTACAGATGTTTTTAAAAAAACAAAAAATGCTAATTTATGACTATGAATCCTTGTTTCGGTATACTACATATAAAATGATTATATTTGCTTTAAAATTTTTAAAATTTGTGTTTTAATTATTTTTGCACTATGTAACATTTTTGACATCAGATTATGACACATATTTACAATTACAAAGCTATATTTTTCTTATTTGTACACAAAGTGTATGGCAAGTTTTAGTAAAAGAAATAAATTAACTTTTCCCATTTTATCAGTAGCTTTTTTATAAATCAAACACTTTTGAATCTAAGTTCAATTAAAAAGGAGTAATCAATACTTTGGACTAAACGTTAACAAAAAGCTGTTTGCAAAGTGTTTTTACTATTGTGTGATTGTATTTTATCATTAGACCAATTAAATACTGTGCAAACGTAGCAACTAGGTGTGTTGTGAAAATAATATTGTTAATCATAAGTGTTAATCTCCAAAAGGCTGCAGAAGCCTGCAAAATGAAAAAAAAAACTTTATGAATTCCTTTGAAGAAAGATGAGTGATGTTGTGCAGCCTTTGTTTGATATCACCTTCAGCATGTTGGCAGAAAGGCCATTAACAGTAAATCACTGGCATCACTGTTATTAAATGTTGTAATATCGGCACCATTGCGGCACCAAACAAAAATGCAAAAACAATTATGCCAACATCAGTATCACTGAACGTACTACAGATTTTGTTTGGCAATAATAGTCACGCGAAAATGTATCACTTCTGCATAAGCAAACAGATTTAAATAGTGTGGAAAAATAAAGACAAACTTTCAAACAAGTTTCCTTGATATTTCCCAATACAATTAGTTTTCCATGTTCAAATTTTCAGACATATTTGTCATTCCAGAATAGCAGATGCACTGAAAAACAGATTTCTGCAAAATTTTTGCAAACAATTTATATGGATTGAATTTAAACAAACAAGTTAAAATTAGTAATGCTCAACTTAATTTGTTTAAATTCAGCCCAATTAAATGGTTTAAAAACCACTTAATTTAAACAATTGAGTAAATCCAATTAATCATCTTTGAATATTTTTTTTTCAGTGTACAGTTTGGGCATTTTACATTCATGTTTCCTTGAATTCTTTAAAACTGGAAAGGTTTACAACAAATTATTCATTAACTGAATTCATTATTAATATGTAAAATAATTCAAAATGTTTAAATGTGACAGGAATATTTTACTATATTAGTAATTGTTTTTAACTTATTTTTTAAGTTGTTAAATCATTATAGCAGAGATACTAACTCCAAACCAGAAACCATGGCATGTTTAAAACATTTTATTTTCATCATATTTAAAAAGGGAAATAACTGAAATATCACAACAACAGAGTTGACAAATAATTAACTTAATGTTGGGGTATCCTAAACATTTTGTACAAATGAATTAGAGAAGATTAATGACATGTCCCAATGCCTTGCAGAGATTCCCAATAAACTGCATGTGGATCCTCAACTCTATTGTCAGCGTCCTTACGTGACGGATGATTCAGGAGGCAAAGTCAAAAATAAGTGAGAATCTTTAAGTTCATATTTTCAAGACAGCAGCTGTGTCCCAAATGACACACTATGCACTTATTCACTTACACATTCATAGTATATGTATGTAGTGCTGTCCCATTTGGAACACTAATGCCTTTTTTACTAAGCGGAAGTTCAAACCGTTTCCCAGATGACGTTTAACCATTGCCAAATTAATTAAATAATTGACCAAAATACCAAATTATACCTGGCATGAGTTAAACCGCATTCACCATCAGGAGGCGCTATAATAACTCTCGTAGGAGAATACCGCTTTCACAATCCAAAATAAATAAAGTTATTCAACATGTGCGCCTGATAGCTCCGCCCTTTACGTTACGTGCGCAAAGCTGCGGTCGTTGAGTGCGTGAAGTGTCCATCATTACACACTTCATATTACCGGTGGAATGAGTGCATCATCCGGGTAATTAACGCACTACTTACACTATTTATACTTCAAAATGGCGTAGAACAGTGCATAAGTATGTGATTTAGGACGCAGCTAAAATGTCCCTAAATACACGTATAACAATTATTTTTAGACATACATTTACATGCGTAATCTGTTTTATTAAAAATGTGTGTTATTAAAAAAGTATTATTTCAGTTTTTGTTGGAAAAATATTAAAAGGTCAACCTAAATGCAAAACGTACAGTGAGCGACAGTTCAAATGACCACTACTGCCGCATGTGACACCACGGTTATGCACAACCCATACCGTCAAACCACCAGGGGATGCCCCTTGCTCTTAAACGTTATCTACTCCGTGCTTTAATTTTATTTAGGCATGAAAAGACTTTGAAATAAGTATAAAAACGGCACGATTCCCTTCCTTTTCATTACAGGGGCCTTTGCCCCTATGCAATCCACAAAACAGTCAGTTCATGTAGCGGTGACTGTCAGACGCGCTGCATAGTGTTAAATTGACTCTGTTTCCCAAACAGATTCTGAATACGCCATTTAAAGTGGAGTGAAAGTAGACACTCTGGGTTTGGGTGAACAGACATATACACATAATAATAATAATAATAATAATAATAATAATAATAATAATAATGATAATAATAATAATAAAAACATGTCAATATTGGTATGTTTTAACACAGCATAAACAGTTAGGAAAGCAATGTTTTCATTATAGATCTGTGTATTTTTAAAGTGACACCTCTGTTATTTAATGTAACCAATTTATTTTTTATTTTTTGGCGAGGGGCATACCTTATTTTCACATCCCAATGTTACAGGTATGTCCTTATACAAATTCTTACATTTTGCAGCTGAATTCAAAAGTATTCAATTCAATCAATTTAATAAATTTTAATATAAGCAATGACTTCGATCTCTTCAACACATGCGATAGTAAAAGTTTTATGTGATTTTCCTGATTAGTTAAATTGGATCTTTTGATAAAAACCTAGATGTTGGTCATTCAAATAAATAGCTCTGCTGCAAACTCATACCACCACCGGTTGACTCAATGTTACAGTGCAATGTTTTGATAACATACAAAAGCCTCACCTACAGTTGTCTCTGCATGTCAAACTTGGCTAGGAGACTCTATTTTATTTAACGCGGAAAAAAATGACATCACTTTTAAACTATACTCTGTTTGTATTGAAGAAAGTTTGAACTGCCTTAAAGAAAAGAGAAACGAATCTGATCCTGTCTCTGACCGGCAACAATTCTGAATGTGTACAGAGTTCTTCTTACGCTTCCAGCCCTAATCTGTCTTCCAGATGAACTTGTCACCAGCACACTTGAGCGAATGACCCGGAGAGCATTTTTAACTGGGGGTTACGTGGTGTTACTTGTGCAATGCAAAGGATAAGGTGAAGTCCATTGTGTGCAGAGTGCTCCTCACACATAAACGTTAATCGCTTCTCAAATATGTCTGTCACTGTCTGGTATGTTGTCAGTTAGAATGGACTCATAAAATCAAAATCCAGATAAGACGTGTCCAATGAGCGCAAGATATGATGATTCTTGGGATTCTTACGGACTGCAAATGCTTTCATGACTACTTTTGGGCAAACATGCTTTTCGACAGAAGGAGATTAGACAAAGGGCCTTTAAAATATTTCCGGTTTTCTTCAAGTTGAACCTACAACGCACATTCTTTACAACAAGTGTGAGGTAAAAGAACCTGTCGCCCAATCAGATTTATGCACCAGTGTGAAGTGGGTCAATAAGAGTGCAGCTTTTGTTTTCCCAGTCAGGTCAGCTTTCTTGGGAGTAGTGGGTCTCGGTGAGAGGAAGCAGAACAGACAGACACACACTCACACACACTAGACATATGCCGATATTAAGTGGTTCAATATATCGTGATAATGAACATTAATTAATATTTGTTTGTTCATCACAACCTCAAATGCATAAATACTTGAAGGCCGATTTATTTTTTAATATGAAAGCAGGCCTATTATGCCGCTTTTACAAGATATAAGACAAGTCAATGGTGTGCCTAGAGCAGGGGTCTCAAACTCAATTTACCTGGGGGCCGCTCAAGGCAGAGTCTAGGTGAGGCTGGGCCGCATCAGGTTTTCCACAAGAAAATTAATTATATTATTAATTATTAATTTCAAATTTTTTTTATCTTGTTTTGTGTAAAAATAAGATACAAATAGATTTGTGAAGATTGGAATATTTGAACACAAAATAAGATAGAAAAAAACTCAAGTGAATGCTGAATCAATTAATAAATACTGGAAAACCAAAACACGAATATTTCCCAGAACAGGATCCGGCAATATACGGCTCAATTTAAGCACTGATTTATATTAGGGCTGTCAAAAAATTAATCGTGATTAATCACATCCAAAATAAAAGTTTAACATAATATTTGTGTGTGTACTGTGTATATTTTATTATGAATATATAAATACACACATGCATATACTTGATAAAATGTTGGTTTATATTTAGATATATAAAAAATATATGTGTATGATACAAATTTTACATTTGAATATGATGTAACTACTTTGATGTAACTTTTTTATATATAGTTTTGGCTTCTATGAATGTGTTTATCACATATACATAATAAATATATATAACACACACACATATTATGTCAAAACAAACTTTTATTTTGGATGTGCTTAATCACGATTAATTCTTGGACAGCCCTAATTTATATACATTTACCTGTGCATAATGTCCCGCTGGGCAGCAACTTAAAAAACTTTTTTGAAGCGTTGTGAATGAAGCGCGCTGGGACGAATGTCTGTGTGTGTCCAATAGAAACGAGTCAGCCACAAGTCTCGGAAGAAAACACTCGCTGCCGTAACTTTCACTTATTGAGAAATGTTTCTCTGTCTGCGAGAGCTATTTACCCCACCGTGATTGGTTCATTCAGCTCAGCACACACCACTGTGAAGTGCCATACATATCAAACTCGCGGGCCGCACTGGCATTAAACTTTCAAATTAAGTCAGGGGCCACAAACTATCTTCCTGCGGGCCGCATTTGGCCCCTGGGCCGCGAGATTGAGACCCCTGGCCTAGAGTGTGCATGTAAGTTTCAGGTCATATTACCACACAACTCTTTGAAACTGCTCCTTTAGGCTTCGATTCAAATGGTATTTTTGATGACTGTTGCTTTAAATTTAAATGAGATATGCTTTTTTCAAAAGAGGGTGGAGCTATAAACACGTGTGTCAGAATAGGTTTTCACATGACATCACTGATGATCCGCAAGATTCAGATGGAGGGCAGGAAGGGACTCTTCTACATAGGAATCGCTATCAGAACATTAAAACGTTTCTGTTTTATGTTGTTTAAATTGGCCAAAATTTTCCCAGAGATGGGTTGTGGCTGGAAGGGCATCCGCTGCGTAAAACAAATGCCGGATAAGTTGGCGGTTCATTCCGCTGTGGCGACCCCGGATTAATAAAGGGACTAAGCCGAAAAGAAAATGAATGAATGAATGAAATTGGCCAAAATAAGAAATGCCGAACAGCTTTTATAGACTTTCAAACGTTTTTGCTCATAAAGGGGAGAGAAGGCAGCATGTAATAAGCATAAATGTAATACTTTAAATAAGTTTTCAGTGTTTAAGTTCAGTTTGGCTCAGTTCAGTGTGGTTTAATATTCGCTACAGAGAGTCCAAACACTGCAGAGCAAATCCATCGATGCGCAGCTCTATAAGTCCCAAACCATGCTAGCCAGTGGCAACAGCGGCGAGGAAAAAAACTTCACTAATTGGCGAGAGTGAAGAATTAAAAAACCTCAAGAGAAACCAGGCTCAGTTGGGCACGACCATTTCTGCTATGGCCAAAGTCTTGTGCAGAGCTGCAGTCTAGGCACCGGAGGCTGGAGAATTTGAAGCGTGAATGAAGCGAGTCAAGTCAAAATGTTTCCTTGTCTATTTACGTGCAAATAATGTGATTTATTCGCACATGCCGCATCTGATGTGAACACAGCATAATGGCAGACGGCTCCTTCTCACTTAGGGCTTTTTAGGCTAATGAGGGAGAGAGCGTCACTAGTAGGGCTTTCCAACTCTGATGACATGTACAAAGGGAAACTGTAAATCAAAGTGGTTTTGCAGACTGTTTTTATGAAGTGTGATTATATAGCTGGCTATATTGCCACACAAATGTGTTTAAAACCCTTTTAAAAGTTCCTTTTACATAATAGGTCCCTTTTAACGTTTTCATATGTAATTTGGCCTACAACATTGAAAATGTCTGATTGTTCATAGGCCTTTTGTTTGATAACTCATACAAAAAAGCTCTCTTTAACATCAGCAACAGTTAAGTTTAACTAAAGTCAAGGCAATGACAACTATAAAAAGCACTCAATCATATTCATGAAATCCAAGCATAACACTGTATGACAACGCTTCAGATGACTAGCCTACAGATAATCAATCTGTCAGATTCTGGAGTGCATTACAGCTTTAAAGAAAATTTTAAATGATGAATTATCTTTAATTAAACAAACACATTTATAGTTATGGTGTATAAGTATATAATTTCACTCACCTGGGAAATGGAGGCCATGTGGTTTTTGAGCACAAAAGTGCTTAGCATGCCATACTATCTGATAATTGTAAGAAATAATAGCAAAAGGCAACTGACTGTGTAAAGCCACAAAAAAACAAAACAAAAATGTGGCGTAAATGCCGAGTTCAGCGGTTAATCAGCCAGAAATTAGCTGAGGTGAAGTGACAGCGACCAGTGAGACCTAGCTGTCACTTAAGTGGCCACGCGCATAATATAACTTAATATAAATGAAAGGAATGCGTTATAAAAAAATTCTCCACCTCACAGTTGTCATGAATTGTAATATTAGCTATATGAACTAAAATCATTCTTTGTACACATTTTTCTGCTGTAAAGTTGGCCATTTTAACATTGGGCTTATTAGAAATGTGCTTTATTATGAGCCGGGACAAGCGGAATTTCGATGAATTTGGTTGTCGCTTCATTTTAATACATCAACTAAAGTTTAGAATCAGAATCAGAATCAGTTTTATTGCCAAGTGTGCTTCACACACACAAGGAATTTGCTTTGGCTACAGAAGCTTCCAGTGTACATAAAGTGACAAGTGACAACACAGAATAAATATGAAAAAAAGACGATAGACATTAAACAGAGATGCAGTCAGTCCAACAAGATCTGGATGTTGAAATGTATGTACAGATTTGTTATAAATATACAGGTTATAAGGTGTTGTGTACAAATGCGTAAGAAGTATTGCATTGTATACTGTTATTGTAACTTGGAGGCTGTGACGAAGTTAGGATCCATGTGCAAGGTTTATTTCAAGGATGAGGCAAAGACATAATCGATAAACAGGCAAATGGTTGGCAACAGAAAAGCAGTCCAAAACAAGCAAACAAAGCAGAGTCCAAAATCCAAAGAAGCAGTGGTCAAAAGGCAGGCAGAGATCATAACAACAAGGCAAATACAATGGTAAGGATATGCTTGGTAAGGCAGTGGAACTGGCAATACTTCGCCCAGAAGCATGGCCTGAGCTCTTCCTTAAATACATGAAAAACAGGAAGTGAGTGCAGAGGGAGCGGAGCTGAGACAGTGGTCGGGCGAGGGCTCCCTCTGCTGGCGTGGCGTTACAGTTATAAGGTGCTGTGTACAAATGCGTAAGAAGTATTGCATTGTATATTGTTATAAGGTGCTGTGTACAGATGCGTATGAGAAAGTATTGCACGTTTATTGCACAATAGGAAAATATTAACTGTTCATGAGGTAGATGGCCTGAGGAAAGAAACTTTTCCTGTGTCTGGATGTTTTTGTGCTCGGTGCTCTGTAGCCGGCCAGACGGTAACAGTTCAAACAGGAAGTGTGCTGGGTGCGAGGCGTAGGAAGGGTAATGCCAGATACTTTATTGTATCGTGGTACCTACTGAATTTTATCATCATTTTGCAAATTAATTAGTTTAAATGTGACGTTCCATGTCTGAAATGTATGAGTCTATATAATATGATAACTTTGTTTGAAATTGGTTTGTCTTCATTACCAAATAAATTTCATTGACTATTAGTAGACTAAATGACTTCAGTTGTTGTCAACTGAAACTAGACTAAAATGCCATTAGTTTTTGTTGACAAACTAAAATATAGTATTGATGATTCTGACAAAAAATAAAACTCAGACTTTTAGTTGATCAAAACGTGACTAGATTAAAATAAATAAATAAATAAATAAAAATTTAATAAAAGAGTATGAATTTGATTAAAACTAATAAAAACTAAAATGTCAGCTTCACACAAAGACTGGACTAAAACAACACAAAAACAACACTAAGCTTAGGTCAATATTGTGATAATACCATATACTGTGACAAAAGCTTCAGCTATTAATCACAGCAAGAAAATCGTGATGAACACACACACCTATGGGTCAGTAACACCCACTGGCGCACACAGACATGAATACATTTAGCAGATAGACCACCTCATCAAAGCATCTCCAGCATGTTCTCATTACTAGCACTTTGCACCATGGATAACCTCTCTGTAGAGGAGGAGACGGGGAGGATCACACTGGAGTCTGATGCTAGTCGAGTTCAGTCACTGCCTCTGGAGCCAAAGCTGTGATCAGCAGCTTGTGGGCTGCTGTTGAAACACGTCCATGATCGCTGCATTCCTATAAAACCAAAGAATTCATTAAGAGCATGGCGGAGAATTATATGCACGTATATAAATGTACTGTATATGAAGGGAAATGCAAAATATCAATCATCTCATTAACATAATCATCTCTTCTTTCATCAAAATAAGCTATATTTTGAAAATGAAATAATATAAGTCCATTATGATGGATGTAAACAAAAACACTGGTCTGAAAGTATTTCCTGCTTTACATTTAATTTCTATAGCTTTCGATAATACAAAAAAAGACACATATTGATAAATAATGTTTTGATAGCTGTTTCAACATAAAGTTATGATTGAATTACCTCTTGTTACAGTTATGAAATAGTTTGATAACAAGCAGGAAATGTTGATGGGCCAATGACATGACCACATTTAAATAGTCTACATATAAGTGAAAAACTCATTTTGATAATGCCCTTTAGACATTCTGCTGACTAGAAGTAACTTTGCAACTACATGGAAACTTCCAGTAATTAATGTACATACTGTATGCTTAAAGAGAACCTATAATCTGTTTCACACTTTCATAATAGCAATATATATTCATAACTTATTTTTATAAATGTAGCTGTTGAGTTTTATTTATTTATAATACAACCAGAAAAACAGAAAATCAGAGCACATCACACCTGTCCTCAGGTCTTTACACTGGCTCCCAGTTACATTCAGAATAGATTTTAAAGTATTATTACTTGTCTATAAATCTCCAAATGGCCTAGGACAGGGGTGTCCAAACTTGGTCCTGGAGGGCCGGTGTCCTGCAAAGTTTAGTTCCAACCGCAATCAGACACACCTGGGCTAGCTAATCAAGCTCTTACTAGGTTTTCTAGAAACATCCTTGCAGGTGTGTTGAGTCAAGTTGGAGCTAAAATATGCAGGACACCGGCCCTCCAGGACTGAGTGTGGACATGTCTGGCCTAGGACCTCAATACATTACAAATATGCTGACTGAATACATTACTGAATATGCTAATCTTTAGGATCATATAAACTAAAAATTCCAAGATTTCCCTCAAAGCAGAGTGAATCCGTCTTAGCTATACGCCCCTCGCTGCTGGAATCAATTTCCAGAAATGATCAGATGTGCTCCAAAATTAGGCACATTCAAATCAAGTCTGAAAACACATCTGTTAAGCTGTGCCTTTATAGAATGAGCACTGTGCTACGTCCGACAGATTGCACTATTATGTCTTTCATTTTAGTATGTTTTTATCTGTTTATAATCACTGTTATTATCCGTTGTTATGTTCTTATACACTTGTCTCTTTTATTCCTGTTTATGTAAAGCACTTTGAATTGCCACTGTGTATGAAATGTGCAATATAAATTAACTTGCCTGAATTTATATAACTTGCCTAAAATTATATAATGTCTGCCACAGATCATTCTTTTGCTCAATATTCTCAACTCAAATACTCAAAAAATACTCAATACTCTTTTTATATTCAGAAACGAAAAATGGATAAAACAGCTTTGTGTTTAAAGCTGAAAAAAAAAAAGGTTTTCATTAAGAGGGTGTTTAAAATATTTTTACAAAACATGGAAGCCTTTGTTGAATTATATTGACACTTTTGATCTTGTAGCAGAAGTGGAATACAGCCTTTTTAAATATTTTATTATTATTATTAATCTTTATTTTTTACATTTACTGTATAATTTAATAACTACATTGTCCTAGCTATGTTTCCATACAAAGATGCAAATTAAATTTATGCACAATACAGGAATATCGCATAAAAGATGTGTGAATAGAGCAGCGTTTCCATTCAATGAGTGAAAGAGAAGAAAATGCTCACTTCCTGATTAACTGGTGACAAAACATCAAAAATAAAAACGGAATTTGCGGAATTTGGAGAAGTTGTGTCAATCTTTTCTTTGTTTAATAAATTACTTGTGCCTCAGAAGACTATGACGACATGCAACAAACGTGCACTGGTGTTTAAAGGCACCAGACAAGAAGCACAGACACACTTGATTCTGGTATATGATTTTGACGGTATGATAACCTTGGATAAAAAACCTTGGACGATATTGCGATTACTGCTCTAAGATATAATTTTTTTTAAGTGTCTGGGTAAAAAAACACATATTTTATTTTGGGAAACATTTAAAATATTTTGGAATATTCTTTAAACATGTAGGGCTAAATGACGAAAATGAATTGTTTATTTTTGCTGTCTTCATTTGTTTCAAAAAGACAGCTTTCTTTACAATTTAAAACGGCATCTTAGGATACATTTTCTGCTGGAAATGCTCTTGTTCTAAAAAACAACAACAAAAAATGACAATTTTGGTAGTTTTAAAACCTTGACTTTTCCAAATCATGGTATACCTTGAAAACGGTATGCCTTATTGTATCTGCACAAAATGTTAATAAATATATTCAGCAAAATAAAAAAACACTATGGAAAAAAAACTGTAGAAAAATATAATGAATATTGGCAAATACCATATTTTCTTTAAATTACATAAATAAAAAACAGAAATATTAATTTGGCAAGTACTAAAATTCTACTGAAAAATGTAAATGAAAAAAAAATCTAATTGTACATTATTTAAGAAATAGATTAGAATTACACCAATTAATTTCTTTTTAATGTAAGTGAATGAGGCATTTACTGTCACGCTTCAAAGTGATAACAGAATTACCCAAAAGAAAGTACTCCAAAGACTTATATTAAGCATCATATGATACATTTTAGAAAGTCATGCAGTATGTGATGTGTAATGAACAGACCATAATGTAAATCATAATTTATTGATATTCATACATTTCACTGCAGCTCTCAAATTGCCTTTCTAAGATGTTCATTTTTCTTCTTTTAATAAAGAAAAGCCCATCTGGGTCACACAGGTTTTTCTCTTAGTCGAAATGATGTTTACTATGTCAGGAAAGTATTAGTAGTCTAAGTTTGATTTCAGGAAAGAGTTTAGACATGCAAAAAAATATGAACACCAGATTTTTGGCAGCAAATATTTGGAGCTGGTTTGCGACCCAGATGGAAGAAGCAAGGTAAACAACTTTTAAAGCATGAAGGCCTACACGTTTAGTCTGTTTGATAAATGTTGGTAATCTAATCAGAGCAGCTAGTAAATTCAGAACTGCACAAATATACAACTAGATTAACCTTTCACCAGACACAACACACAAAGCTCCTGCAGCCAAGACAGCATTTTTTCACAATTATCAGTCATTTCGCAGTTGACTAGTTTAGAAGAAAAGCCGCTCTTTCCCAGCCTAGGCATTAATGGAAAAATTCATGGGAAAATAGCAAAAAAAAAATAGCATTGTGCTTACCATCATTTTGGTCCTCAAAGTGACTTCGAAAATTGGAAGAAAAAAAAACGTAACATCTTGGTTATACACCTGGAATTAATAAGAAAAGATTAAAGTGCTTAGCGAACATACAGTGAACGTTCTCCAAATTCAATAAGTATGCTTTTATTTCACCTTTAACCTTAATTCTTTTGCCTTTAACCTCTCACTTTTCAGTGTGAGAGTACTACAACTGTAAACAGCTCATGAGAACTGTTACGATTGACCGGGAGGATGGAGGCAAAAAGTGTCACAGAAGCCGTTGGTGAAAGTGAAGTGTGATTTATTTGACACACAGTGGAGAAAAAAAAATTCAGTGACAAAATAACAATAAAGAAAAACAAACTTTACAATATTTACAGGATTGTTCAGCTAAATCAAGATAATGACCTGAACAAAAAATCTGTTTATTATGTACTCTCACACCACACAACCTGCTCCTACAACTACCCACACAGAGTGAAGGTTTGGGGCCATTTTATATCATTGGCCCCGCCCATGGGGTTAAACCATTCTCGGGGTTGTAGAATAACATGTAGAGAAATAAAATACATAAAAAGACATTAAACAAAAGTATAAATGATTGCAAATAAATAAATGCGTATACAAAACTCTAAATACAACACAACATACAACCAATACAACTATAAACAACAGAACAGTGATTTTTTATCGTTGACCAGGGGTTGTGACCCTGATGATGTCATCCAAAATGGCTGCTCTGACGTAATGCGGGAAAAGACTGTATACATGTCTTTGTTTGTATTCTGAACAGGTTTAGTGTTGCGGGATGGAAACCGGTAAGTGTATGTAATCTTTCTATATTTGGTTAATAAATGATGTTTAAAAGAAAATGTGTCTGTGGTTATTTCAGTGTGAATGGGAAGATGATATGGGTTATTGTTTGACATGAAATTGAGATATTTACATAAACACAATGCTAACCTTAGACCAAAAAATATATATATATATATACACATTACACAAACACACATGCACAATACAGATAACACAACAAAGATCCATCTATAAATTGTAATGTGATGTGTGTGTGTGTGTCAGTCAAAGTGTCTTTGGTTCTACACCGTGACAGGAACAACTGAAAAAATACAAAAGCAAATCAAAATACTTACTGCATATGCTTTTCATTGTTAAAGGATCTTGTATCAGTAGATGAGAAAAAAACACACATTCACATTTCAGGGGCAGTATTTAAGTTTGACACCCAGGGGTTGAACTAGGTATTGCATTCCTGGATCAAAACAGACAGGTTGCCAGATTGAGGACCAACAGGACTGAGTCTGATGATCGAGCCTAAAGGATGATTTAAGTCGTTCTCTAAATAAAAGCAACGGCACGCGAAAAATTCTCCATATTAAAAGTTTTTGTCCTAACCAACCAATTTATACATAAAAAACAGCTTCTATTTCTTGCAAGTAAACCGTACTTTATGGAGTTTGAACGCCATATTACATGACATTTATTGCCATACTACTGAAAACAGCTTCAAATAGTTCACAAAGAGTTGAAGCGTGAGCAGAGCTACAGACGCATGCTGGCATTTTGCTTGGACCATGGCTTAGACAGACTTTTCTTTGGAAGAACGCTTAATACTTCGTTTGTGTTCTGACCACATGTGATTGGTTGTATATCAATAAAGTGTTTAGTCTTTTAAAAATGATGTTGTAA
Source organism: Danio albolineatus (assembly GCA_903798035.1). Classification (NCBI taxonomy): domain Eukaryota; kingdom Metazoa; phylum Chordata; class Actinopteri; order Cypriniformes; family Danionidae; genus Danio; species Danio albolineatus. Next base: position 4,721,390 of record CAIGQQ010003610.1, on the reverse strand, counting down.
TACATTGAGCCATTAAACATTGTTCTTATGACGTTTTTCTACAGGAGGAAAACGTGAATTACTTCCAAACACTTCAAATATAGTCTGTGTTTGTAATTGCAAGGCTATTTATGAAATCCAGGCATAACACTGTATGACAACATTTCAGATGACTGTGTTATAGCCTACAACTATTCAATCTGTAAGATTCTGGTGTGCATTACAGTGCTAAAGAAAATTATAAATGATAAGTTATCTTAAATAAAACAAATACATTCATAGATATGGTATAGAATTATATCAATTTCATTAACCTGGGAAATGGAGGCAACTTTAACGATTTGTGAGCAAAATTAAGTGCACACAGCATACTAGTATCTGATAATTGCGGGAAATAATTCCAAAAGGCAATTGACTGCGTAAAGAAACATTAATCAAAACAAAAATATGTTGTAAATGCCAAGCTCAGCAGCTAATCAGCCGGAATCAATTGAGGTGACCAGACAGCGAGCAGCGAGACCTAGCTGTCACTTAAGTGGCCACGCCCTTAATTATGCAGACTTAATATTACTTAATAAAAACGAAACGGATGAGTTATAAAATAATTCACCACTCACAGCTGTCATGAAGGGTAATATTAGCCATATGCACCAAAGTCATTTTTTGTACCAAGCTGTAACATGTTTTATCAGCTGTAAAAATGGCCAATTTACATTTGCAGTCAGAAATCCCCTGGATTTCCTGGAGCCAGCCCCCAAAGGCGAGTCGATAAATTGCAGTTTTAGTTACTTTCATATTTGCTTCCCGAGGGAGAGCAGAAGGTTGCCACTTGAAAGCAACACATTTCAGTGATTCAGCATCTACATTTAATAATGTTAAAGAGGTTTAATTTGTATTAATTAGATGATAACCCTAAATAAAAAAATATATTTTTAAAAAAGATTATAAACCTTACCATTTCATTAGTGAGAGCATATTCTGTGCTTCTGAATGGCTGTATTTAAATTTCTGACGTGTTTTGTCTGGTGCAAACAGCCAAATTGCTTATCACTGAATATCTATTCACATAGCGTGTTGTTCGGACACAGGGTTACAATGTAACCTGCACACCTAATGTTTATGTTCATTAGGTTTATATTATTTATCTAATTACTAACCTCTGGAATGTGGAAAATGTGGAAAATGTGGAACTCTGAATCAGCGTCTCATTTCGGAGGCTACTACTATCCACCAGAGGTCGCATTTTGGTCACGGATGCATGCTTTGAGAGCCTTCCTGACGGAATGAATGAAATACATGGTTATCCATCAAGGCATCCTGGAGTGCTAAAAATATAATTTGATAAAGTGTCAGTGGGCAAGTTAAAAGAACCAAAACAAAGACGCTGTTCCAGCACGTAATGCACATTTTTAAAGCAGAATAACTGACTTCAGCATTGTTCTCACATAAACAATAATGTTGACTGGCATGTTTCTTAAATATCTGTAAACATATTATGGTATTTTTATGCTTCAGAAGAGTCAAAAACTTACAGCACCTTTAACTATTTCAGATTAAATGCGCTACAAGACACACAGGCCTACAGTATGTGTTTTCAACCTGAATAAATGTGTTTACAGTGCGTTTAAGAACAAACAGGATCTTCTAAGTTCACTTTACAGTTTTGTTCCACCTGTCAAAAAACTCTTGTGACCCAAAAGCTGTAGTTGGTTTCCGGCTGATGATTGAACATCTCCATCTTGTCTGTCAATTTTGGCTCAAAAAACACTTCATTGTGCTCATCCGTGTCCTCCAGCTAAGCTCCAATCATTTCCCTCTTGATTATTGTATTGTGGCGAAATAATCTGCATTTCTGTGTCCAACACCGACCTTTTGAATCCATTGCACTTGGGACGTCAATCATCAAAGACTCTTCTGTTTGGCGATGAATGTGTCTGGTCTAGTTGTGGACTTTTTTTGTCTGTCAAGAACGGATTTCATATTTTAACTTTCAGAACAGTAACTCGAATTCCACAAATATGACACTGAAGTTGATGACGGACGAGTCTCTACTCTCAAGAATTTGATTCGGTGGTTTTTGCCATCGAACAATAGGACAAACTGTTTTAAAGCAGCTTTTTGGACTGGTATTTTTTCAATTTGTGCATTCTTGTTGAATTTGTAGAAAATCCCTCAAGACGGTGTGGTTTTGGTAGATTTCCGCTTGTGTTTAAACATTTTACAAAGGAACACATTTTTAGTAAGGATGCATGAAACTGATCCAGTCAGAAAAAGGAGTTTTAAAAATCTGTTCCAGATAAATGCTGTTCTTTGGCTCTTTCTATCAATCAAATGACAGTGGAAAAAACACATTACCGTTTTCACAGGAGTATTAAGCACCACAAATGTTTTCAACGTAGCTATTAATATATTCCAATGATAAAGGATCATGTGACATTGAGGACTGGACTACTGACTAGCTAAATCTGAGTTCTCAAAATTGGAATAAATTAAATGTTAAATATTTTAAAAAAGGAAAGCAACTTAAAGTCTAGCAATATTTCAAAGCATTACTGCTTTAATCTATTATACTGTTTGTATCAAATAAATGCAGCCTTAAAGAGCAAAAGAAATTTTCAAAGTGATATTGATATTAGAAAGCATTAGAAAGTTACAAAGTAAGTTTCTTGTATGTGTATTTTAAATTATTCAAATTAGCATTCAGTCTGGTATCATTGCCTTATCAAATAAGAATGAGCTAGATACATTAGTTCCACTTTTAATATAACTACTTTCAAGAGATATAGTCATACAAATGACATTTTATGAGAAGAAATAGACTAGCGCTGTTTCAAACCACGTTTAAACACAGAAGTGGACCCCCTACATTTATTACTACATTCATTCAATGTGTGTGTACAGATCATGGCTCATTCGTGTTTCATGTTTTGTTGAGCCCTTGCTCACTGTGAGTGGCCTTAAAGTGTTGCCACATTTTTAGCCTTGTTGTTTAGGGTAGGCTCACGAATCAAACAAGTTTATGGAGTTATTAGAGAGGACAGATGTTATTATTGCTACCAGCAATTTTCAGGAGTTAATTTAATTATTGGTTGATAATCTGATTAAAGATGACTAAAAGATGAACTGAAAACCGGTGGCTCAGTGGTTAGCACTGTCGCCTCACAGCATCGCTCATTTGAGTCCAAGCTGAGCCAGTTGGCATTTCTGTGTGGAGTTTGCATGTTCTCCCCATGTTCACGTGGGTTTCCTCTGGATGCTCCGGTTTGCCCCACAGTCCAAAGACTTGCGCTATAGGTGAATTAAATAAACTAAATTGGCCATAGTGTATGAGTGTGTGTGAGAGTGAATAGGTGTTTCCCAGTCCTGGGTTGCGGCTGGAAGGGCATCCGCTGCGTGAAATATATGCCAGAACAGCTGGTGGTTCATTCCGCTGTGGCAATCTTTGAAAAATAAGGGATTAAGCTGAAGGAAAATTAATGAACGAACAAAACGGTGCCAAAAACTATGGATCTAGGCCACACTTTCAGTTATTTGGGTGAGGCAATGGCTAACAATGACACGCATGAAAGAATCTGGTTATCTGATTGTGGGATCAGGACGGGGCCTCTTTGCCCCAGGTTGGGTAAAGAGCATAAATCTGCTAGCTGACATGAAACCTGCCCGCTGTTTATTACATAACAAAAATTCCCATATTTCTAATAGTGGTAGAAGCAGTTGTTGTTACTATTGTTGTTGTTCCTGTCATTATTACTATCATTACTATTATTATCATTCCACACCACTGATTGGTTTTGTTCTATAATTTGATGATCTTATTCTATCTACAGTGGTCAGCATATGCAAGTACACCCCTCACAAATCTATCTTTTAAATTCATATTTTTAATCGGAAGCTTGTTTACAATGTTATAATTGTGCATATACATTAGATTAGTCAGTACTGAAGCCAACAAAATAACTTGGTCCAAAAGGTAGCACTGTCAAATTTACATTTACTAGAAAAAATATTAAATACAAATGAAAAGAAAGTTAAAAACAAGGGAAGCAACAAATTGGAACACTTAGTTGAAATTTTGTAGGCTGTAATCTATTTTGCTTGAATTTAATTGTACTACCTTACAATTTCGAAAATATGTTTGGTGACTAAAATAATATTTTAATAAATATATCTGTTTCATAAATCTGTTTTGTTAAAATGCACCAAAATACCCAAAATACCAAATTGCCCATATTCACTGAGAAACGGATAAAAATATTGATTAATTTTGCAATTAAATTATATGTACATTATAGTTGCTTCATCTTTTGAATTCTGTTGTATATTTGTTTTTATGTTCTCATTTATATATTTGATCTGTCCACCCAGCTAGATTCACATATGCACACACACCTGGCTGTACCTGAGTGTTTTTTTTCTGTTACTTGTTTTTCCTGTTTTCCATTTGGCGGCACTGTAGCTCAGTGGTTAGCACTGTCGCCTCACAGGAAGAAGGTTGCTGGTTTGTGTCTCAGCATGGCCAGTTGGCATTTCTATGTGGAGTTAGAATGTTCTTCCTATAAACATGCACCAGGATAGTCCGGGTGCTCAGATATCCCCCACATCCTCCACAGTCCAAAGACATGAGGTGAATTGAGTAAACTAAATTGGCCATAGTTTATGAGTGTGTGAACGCGAGAGCGTATGAGTGTTTCCCACTACTGGGTTGCGGCTGGAAGGGCATCCGCTGCGTAACACATATGCTGGAATAGTTGGCGGTTCATTTCGCTGTGGCAACCCTTAATATATAAGGAACTAAGCCGAAAGAAAATAAATGAATGAATGTTTTCCATTTGTATTTGATTCCATGTCATTTTTGTACCTCTTTGCATAATAAAAACACTCTAAAACAAGACCTGCATTTTGTCTCAAAAGCAAGAACAGGTGTATTCAAATTAGATGTTTTTTACATAAACCCTCTTCAGTTCAGCTAAGATAAGATGATTATAAGAAAGACAGGTATATTGGTTTTCATAATCCTTTCTACTGCAGGTCACAACATTCACAGCAACTGCATTTGTTCTACTCTCTAGCATTCAAAGATTGCTATCTGCATCACTGTAATACGCAATTAGTTTATTTAATGTAAGTAAGTGAGTAAACCCACTGCCTTAACAGCGACTTTACTGAATTAGTTGACCTTACTTAAAGCGAGGAAACCTAAAACCTGTTTAAAACTTTTGAGTTGACTTTCTTTTAATAATTGAGCACATATCGCAAATCATACAAATATAAGCATTTTAAGGCAAATGGTTCATTCACTTTTTTAGTGAAGTCAACGAATCGCTTTTTACAGTGTAAACTAAAACTGAATGCTCCAGTCCACAACTAATGTCACAAGCTGAATCCCAAAACTCACATTCAATGTGCAGATAGGACTAGCATTTTAGCATAGTTTGGGCCTGCTGTAAAGTAATCATTTAAAACAAGCTTTAGTAATAAAAGGATTTATCTAATATGTATAAATCTCACCCAAATAATTTATCAAAATAAATAACAACAGATTTTATAGCTGTATGAGACCTGTCTGGAAAATGGATTGATAGATGATCTGAGCACCATCTTCTGTCAAGACCTGAGATATTCAGTGCATTATGAATATTCTCTAGCTGTTGAGTGTATATGAGTTGTAAATGTGTTATTGTGATGCATTATGGGATTGAATAGTTCCTACCAACCACATCTAATTTGGTCATAGAGTGCAATTTAGGGGTTATTTCATAGTCAGAGTGTCCTAACCAAACAAACAACAACAAAAAAACACTACTAAGTTGTGTTTAGCAATACTTAGCATTTACACAAGAAAACATCTTCTAACCAAATAACCAAATCAGGCATTCACATTCAGCCAGATGTTCACTGTGCAGCCCGGTTACCCAATCAAATGACCTTTTAAAGTTACTTTTTTTGTTTTGCATCATGGATTTTATTTTTCCATCTTACTATGCATCTCATCATCGTATAAAAATGATGTAGCTCAGATTATTCTAATTTTAAGATGCTATGCAAAACCTGCTGTTTCAATTCAGCATATTATGCAGCATCATGCAGTAAATATGCATTTAATATGTGAACAGAAACATCTTGTTAGAAATAATGAACATAAATAGGTTTAAAAATAAATGTACGCTTAACTGTGGTTAGTATAGATCAAATCCACTTTAAAAGTCACAAATCTATTGATATAATGTCAGTTCTCACTTAAGAATCTAGAGAGTTTATCACGTTATCAAGTTATGCTAATGATTAACTGAAATAACATCCAAATTTGCTCAACATGGTGAACCACAAACCATATCTGATTAATTGTCAAAGTGAACAAAACCAAAACACCCTATGAATGTTTGTGAGGAACAAAAACAGAACTCTGGGAAGAGAAACTGAGAATTATTGCGATTGTAAACTAAACATTGAGCGGGTCAAAAAAAAAAACACTCGATAGAAGCACCTGAGAGGAATCTGCATAATTTGGTTCCAGGTGCTGCTGCCGACTGCCTTGTTCACACATGTAGTCCAGCATACCTTCATCTACCAGCCTATAGGTCAGCTCCTGTGCCTGCAGGCAAACAGTTGCTGTCCAGGTCTCACAAGGCCATCAAAATTCCTGACAATTTTCATTCAGGTCACTATCCATTAAATAGGAGCCATAAGATGTCAGAAATTGAAAATAAAGTAAAAGAAATATAAAAACTTTAAAAAAACAATTTTTTAGAAATTGTATAAAATATATAAATATATACAAATATACAAAAATATATACACTTTGCTATGTTTTACAGCTTGTTATCAATAGTTGATATATTAGGACACACCCTGACATACCAATAACAGTGCTAGACCTAAAATATATACTGAAAATATATAAGTATATTAATAAATATTAGTATAAGCAGTAAGTGCAAGTTATATATTTACTTCTGCATGTATAATTATGTTTATGTTCTATACATCAGTATTACAGTGTAATATGAACATGAAAAGTGTTAAGTAAAAAAATATCAATCATATACTCTAATCTAAATCAATGAATGCATTTATTAATATTTTCTATTATCATCTTACATAAATAGTTATTACTAGTATTGGTCACACTTTATTTTGATGGTCCGTTTGTTGAATTTAAGTTACATTGCAACTAATTCTCATTAGATTATAAGTAGACTGTTAGGTTGGGGTTAGGGTTGAGGTTAGGGGTAGGGTTTGTGTAAGTTGACGTACTTGCAAAGTTTCTTATGTCTGTTGAATGTCTGTATCAATAGATATTAAGCAGACAGTCAACTAATACTCAAATGGACCATCCAAATAAAGCGTTACCCTAGTATTTAACTTTAATTTGTACAGAGTGGTTAATTTCATGTGCTAAAAATGTTTTACATCATTTTATAGAGCAGGTTTAAATGACTACAGATATTAATACAGATTATTTCAGATTAATTTAAACACATTTTTTTATATTCTTAAATAATATAATATTGATACCTTAAAAGTTAAGCCTTTCTGCAAAATTGAAAGACTATGTGGTCTTTCTTTTGACCACACTTCCTATGAAACAAGTAACAATGAAAGTTCAAATCAAGTGACAGAATGGCCATCGCAAACTGTTAGGAAAAGAGAGAAAATCAAAGCCAAGACTGAAAGTTAATGCAAATCTACTGAACATTTGTCACCACACAGTGGTTGCAGAAAGAACTGCAAGAGTGTCGATTATTCATTCTTTAACAACCTGGCCTTACCCGACAGCGCAAAACATTACCTTCATTGAGATTAAACAGACTGTGCTTTAAATGAGAACATGTTTAAACAAATGAGCACTCAAACAGACAGACAGTTCGTAATGACTCTGCTTAGTCAGACAGCCTTCCAGCTCAAATGTTACTAGGAAAAAAACAAACAAAAAACAAGTATAGACAGGGCACTACAGTCTTTCAGCAAGCAGGCATCTTTGTAAACTTTACATGATTTTATTTACAGTCATTTCATGGTCCATGCTATCGTCAGATATATACGGTATGCATCACCTGACTTTTATTTCAACACAGTAGAAGAGCAAGAGACATTTGTGTGAGATTTACAGAAGCAGCGATGTTAAATGACAGCTTGACTCTGCTGTAGATCAGCGAGGTCATATAGGAATAGACTTGCCAGGCTCAATTTTAAGTCATGAGGAAACAGTGAGCTTGGTGTAGGAAAAACAAACAGTGAGAATGGATGGCTTTGCACCTATGGAAACCGAGAGGTCATGCCAGGTTTATGTCACTCTGACTTAGCGAAACACAGGTAAACACTGCCATGTCAAAAAAAATGCTCCAATATCTGAAATGCATGAACCAACTAGACTGACAGCAAAAGAAATGATCACATTCAACTCCAAAAACAACACATTTTTTAGGAAACAAGAAAAGATTTGAGCGTGTCACCTAAAACTTTCTTTCAGAAAGCTTACAGCTTGTCTGATGTCAAAGTCAAAGCTGTTCAGCTGCAATACAGAAGTGTTGTGAATGTGATAGACGAGCAGTTTCACATAAAATCAAACACTTTCTTGGCATCCCTTGAAAATTGACTGCTAAAGATGTGCTTCTGAACACATTCACCATTCATGTCCGTTCATGTTTCAGAAGACATTCTAAGAAAGTATGTGGAGCCTGGGGAAACTACCTCTACGTTAGGTTTAGTAGTTTATCAGCTCGCTCCACTCCATGAAATGTCAAAAGAGGCTTTTATCACATCATTTACACCCATGAAAATCAGCCCACTGCATATAATTTTGGGTCTTTAGTTTTCCAGGCAAATAGGAAGTTGTATGGTGGAAACAAACACTTTGATTAGTGTACTGTATATCAAATTCTGTGATTATTCAAGACAGCAGCATTTCAACCACATTGAATATATTAAAATATGATATTATTTTATGTTGATCCCTTCGTCTAATTTCATTCCTGTTTTATGCACCCTATATAACATTTTAGCAATTCTAATTTATTGGAATGCGGATTATAAAAGCAAAATCACAAATTACAGCTTGAAATGACCTATTTATATATATATATGTCATTTCAAGCTGTAATTTGTGATGTGTGTGTGTGCTTCTAAGCAACATTTATCTAGATAGACAGTGCTCAGCATAGTTGAGTACATTTTGAAAATTAATATTTTAATCCCTTTCTCCATAAATATAGGTATTGTAGGTTTTGTATTTTGGTGCATTCAAACAAAACAGATTTATTAAATAGATATATTTACTAAAATAATATTTTAGTCTCCAAACATCTTTAAAAATAGAAAGATATTACATTTAAATTCATGCAAAATATTGGAGAAAAAATACATTTCAACAAAACTTAACATTTTATTCATTTTTTTGTTGTTGTTTCTCTTGAATTTTGCTGTTTATTTTTTATTTAATATTTTTCCCTAACATATAAATTTGGGTGAATTAATTTTGGATCATTATCTTAAGCTCCAGATCTGGCTTCAGGACTGACTAATCTAATGTATGTGCACAAATATAATATTGTAAAGCTTCCCATAGAAAATATTAAATGAAATGAGAGATTTGTGAGGGTTGAATTTATATATGTTGTGCACTGTATTTGCTGGTTTTTGATGAGAAAAACTAAAAAAAACACACACATACACGCACTCACACACACACACATACATACACCAGCCCCTCATCAGCAGAAAGAATCAAAATGCTACACTAACCTTTTTTGAGTATTTTGATTGCGCATGAGCGTGTGCGTACTTGTTTATGTGGTTTACAAGGACACAAAATTGTATTATGACAAGGGTGTGGCCTAAATGTACTGTAATAAGGTGGTTTAAGAGGAGATGCCCTGTCCTGGTAATTTAAAATGCCTAACTTATACTTAACTGGGTATTTTGACATTCAGAATTGTCTAAAGGTTTCCTGTGCGGGTTGAATTTCGGTTAGGGGTATGGTAAGGCCATATAATAACAGTTTTCTACATCATAAAATACATTATGCCCGTGTGTGTGTGTGTCTATCAATCCATCCAGCGTGCTCAATCAATAAATGAGCATAACCAATTGCATAACTAACCACCTTCATAATAATAAGTGCAACAATCTGTTCCATCTCTGTATATGTTAAATGGATTTGATATTTTCACAAAATTCATGGGCCACTGTTTATTGCAATTCATAGAACTAAAGTACTGTGAAATGTTTTATTCTATCATAAATCTTTATCTCTATGCCTCTATCTATTATTTGGTTGGTTGCCACAGATAAACCAATGTTTTCTAAGAAAAGGAGATATCATGGACCAGTGGCCACCTTTGTAAACAAATGACTAGAAATACATTTGGATAGTTCTAGCAGGCATGCAGCCAAGATCTTACAACATGCCTGAGCCAGTCACAAGAAAGTTGCTTATAAAGCAATGACAACACATTCCAAAATTAGAATACTTACACTTGGATACAAAAGAACTTTGTGACAATTTTAGAACCAAAAACATGTTTATGAGGATGTAATGATTTAAATGATTTGTGAGGAATTAATGCATATTAAGGGAAAATATCACAGACATGCTTAATTTCACTTTAAAAACAGAACTGTTCAGAAATTACAATGTTTTAGAGAAAATTGTTGTTAAAAATGGCATGTGAATAAGGAGTCTACCTAAAATAGGATAAGTGGATAATGACAGCTGTATCAGTTATCCTGCCAGCAGAGGGAAGGAGAGAGTTGGTTAAAGCTCTCCAGAGATGCACTTACACTTGCCATCATCAAAAAACTATATAAATAATGTTTTATTTACTGTTATCATATTTTAAAAAAATCTATCACCAATTTTACGCATACTTGTAAGCTCAACAGAGAGGTAGACAAATTATATTGATAGAAAGTTTGGGCAAAGTTATTTTTACATGAACATCTGAGATACCTTTTTTTAATTAAAGTTCCAAGTCTTATCAAATATACTGATGTACTTTACTTCTGTTACATTACACTAATATACAGTACTCCCAAAACCTACCAAAATCAACTCTTTTTAGACATACATTATGCATTCAAATTTCACACTAATGCAACAAAACTTAGCAGCATTCAAAATGGTATAAATACAGTATGCCTCTGAAGTGTACTTTGGGTACACTTTTGGGTACATTGTTGTATCCTAAGAACAATTGTGGCCTTTTGAATGGTTGTTCTAAAACAGAGATCTCAAAACTGGCTCTATGCAATGAACGAATTCTAGAGCTACAGGAGAGGACTTGCTAACACTTTTCCCCTGCATTTTCTATTTGAGATGCAGATGTAGATGGCGTAAGAGGATGCTTAAGTGCAATTTTTTGGGACCGTATGCTATTTTATCATCCATTAAAAGGGTTAAACTTTAGAAGGGATTTTTAACCCTTTGAAAAAAATTTTGGGGCCTTTCAGAATGAAATATAGTCACTGTAGGGTGCCACAACACCTGTGTGGACAAGTGGCTGAAAGCTAGTCTACTTTCAGCCACTTCCAGACTCATTTGAAAGTCATTTGATCGGGTTGGTCAAATAATTAAGTTTTTGCATTCGAAAGACTGCCTATTACTTTGCCTACTTGTGGAACATGTTGTGATAAAGACCAACAAAACAAGGTATTTATACTTCACCGTTTTGCCAAGCCACATGGATCAAAAACACACAGTCCTTGGTTGCAGCTATTTACTTACTTTCCTGCTCATTCATAATCAACATTTGTTTATTCTATAGTACTCCTGTGTTCAACTGAACACTCCAGCACTGAGGAAAGTATCTCACACAAATCTGAACACAAGTGGTCACAAGAGACATTTCAGAAAGAATGTCAATAAAAGGTGGAAACAAAATGAAAGTATGAGAACATCCCTCCTAATACACCACCATATGGTGAATCGTAACACAAACATTTATCCAATCTCAAAATTCCTCTTTCAACACAAAACGCGTGAAGATGGGAGCCAACTTGGGTTGTTTTGCAATTTTGCTTGGTCTTTATCACCAAATCATAGCTATTAACAGACTCTCTGTGTTGTTTTTACAATTATTCCTTTTCCAGAGTCCTTATCGCAACAGGTTTCAACACATAAAGAAACAACACACTTGCTAATATCTTCTTTAGCAGCTGGGGGATTTTAGAAGTTTCAAAAAGAGGACCGCTAATCCCTGCAGGTTTTCACAAAGTGGCTTGTACAAACCGTTTCATTGCCAGGATGCTGGTTTCAGGGTTCAGGGAAAGATCACATTACTTCCAATGGCTGAAATCAGAGGAGGCAGCATTGAGCCTGTGAGATGTGAGCCTCTAAACAGCTGAGGGGTCACTGCTCTCTGTGTTCACCCTCACACATTCATAAGCCGTCTCACACGTGCACGCAACTCCCCCCTGGATCTGTTCTTTGAACGTTTCGTTTTTAGATATTTCCACAGAGGCATTTCACAGTTGCCCAGTTTATTTAAGGACACTTTGCTGTACCTTCTCTGACAATGAAATGCATTTTTAAATAACACCATTGGCTGTCACATCGATGCTGTTGATGAAATGTTCTCAGTGTTACACTATCGGTTACACTTTGTTTTGCTGCTCCAATTTAGACATTCTGTTGACTATCTTAGAGATCCCCAAAACAGTCAACTAACTCTTCTTTTCGAGTAACACTGGTAGACAGTTAGAATTTCTTATAGGGATAGTATAGATGGAGTGAATATAGATATAGATAAACTGTTATCAGACATTAACCAAGCAGTTCTCCTAAATTCGTAAGTTAACACGCTATAAAGTAGTTGCATAGTAACTGTTGGTCATCAAAATAAAGTGTTACCATGTTATCAGAGAAATGTTGTTGCCTTAGCTTATAAACAGGGCCGAGTATGTGTGATCTGCATGCTTAATAATTTGGAGGGCTACACCACTAAGGCTGATGACAGATCCCATAAAATTATGACCATTACCAGGAATCCTTGGCAGTCTCTGGATGGCTTCGAAGGACCGTGATGGTGCCGCTGCCACAAACAAAAGGTTGAGAACATTCAAGCGTATGCTGAAAGTTTTCAGGAGGCCAGAAGGCTGCTGCCCTTCTCCTTAGGTTTTATTGCAAGGTCTCAAGTAAGTCAAGCAATCTGCTCAGGACAAGCCATCTAACCTATCTTTAGCCACTGCGAGCAAGTGAATGGAGAGCCTGACTTATCTTCACTGCTGTCATCGAGGCTGCCAGTATTTTTAGGGGACAGCAGCAGCTGCAAAAGCATTTAACGGTCTTCTACGAACAATGACACTAGGGGTGTCTCAGGACTAAACACCACAGAGTTTGTGGGACCGCTGGAGCATTCAAAGGAAAGCGGTCTGATAATATTAAAAACATCTTAAAAGGGGCATGTAGAAGCCTTGGCAAAATGGACAGGTGACATGGACTAGATGCTAATGAGGAGGACATACCACAACAAATCTACAAAAGTGGAAAAGGATTATTCTGTGAAAAAAAAAAACTACTGCTGGAAGTGAAGGGCGGCGAAGCCGAAGAAGCTGGTCACAACGGAATGTATATTGACAGTTGTCTCTGAGGACTGAACAGAGGTAGGACATGTTTATGTTGCAAAGAGCAGTTTCCCTGAGGTCAAAGGTCAGTCTAATTAAATTAGGAGCACAAACAAGAGGTTAATCCCCTTTTAAAGTCCCGAGGGAAACTGGATTGCTGATGTTATACATTATTCCCAGTTGGTGGTATAATACAAGTATCTACATTCCCTGTGTTTCTGATGAGATCTTCACTGAGTTTTCAGTCTATATTTAAGCACACTTAGGGAATCAGAGTGTCTAAGACTTTTCAATTGTTGGCAGATTCTTGCAAGGTTGTTTTGCGTGTTGTTTTATTGTCTTGTTTATAGCGTGGCACAAACTTCAACGTAAAGAATGATGAATAACTATGAGACGTTTAAGGTTTTGAAGAGGATATTTGGATCCCCGGATAATTTTTCTTAGGTTAGTTGTGCGTCATAGATTGCCAGGATTAGCGATTCATGAGTTGTGGTATCCTAAAACAGATAAACTAGCCCTAGCATATAAACATTTCCTGTAGATCGCACAGGCCAAACTTGCAGCGTGATTGAATTTGAGAAGCCACAAATAAAAAAATCATATGAGGACAACGTAAACCAATACGCTCTGGATTACCTCATGTGCAACAAAGGATGTTTTCAGTGGAATACAACACTTAATAGTACAGAGCTTCTTGAATCGGATGAAAAACAAACCAATTTTGACAATGACATTTAACAGCTAAATTCGTCTGTGCATTCGCTAGTGCAAGGCGTGTAAGGGGGGCATAGAATATGAGGTCCCCATGGGGTGTGTTCTGCGTGAGTGTGTGAGACCTGTGTTGTGTGTGCACGCGTGTTGTGTGGTGCGCTTTGTGATACCTGACACATGCCCTCTCACAGGTCTTTATTTAGGGCATACTATATAAAGCACTTTCCCATTGAAATACAGCACCAGCTGTGTTAGTTATGTGTTGTGGTCGCTGTTGCAATAAGGCTAAAAGACTATTCACCTCTATATGGGTGGCTTGAGCTATTTTCTCAAACAATAATATCTAAAAAGGTTATGAGCATTTAGTACTTTTGTGCAAAAGAATCATTTCTCAATGGAGATAGCCCAAATGATCAAACCCTTCCAAATGATAAACAAACCAAAACCAAGTGTCAACAACTAGTTTTAATCAGCATGTATAATTTAGCAGATTGTTCAATCATTTTAAAACCTCTAAACCCACTTTGAAAAATTACAGAAACATAAAATGTTTAGTTTTTTGTTTTGTTTTTCTGAGGAGATTATGCTATCATAGGTCACGTCAGGGGGCTTATGGACAACTAATTTAAAGCTAATGACTCATCATGATTTGCTCTGGACTAAATAATTTGTTAGATACCAAGCTTCACTACAGCTATTAGCTACCCTTAGCTGTACATCTCTAATGGTCTGTTCACACTCAGAACAAGAACTATAAAGATAACTATAACATTAAGCGTACATGTGATTTTTGTACATGCGCACATTTTTATTCTAAAGGCATTACACAGTTCTCTTGTCTGCTGCTTTAAATGCTTGCACTCTTTAAAGCAGGAGTTTTGATTTGCTATCAATATTTCTTTCTGAAAGTGATCATGACAATATTGTTCTGCATGATCTGCGTGATTCTCAGCCATCCTTTCAAATTTATAACAAATTCTAGAACTAATTTATTAGCATTATAGTTATCACTCTTGATATGACCAAGTCTTCAAGTCTTTCAAAACTCTCCAAGCCAGGTTAAAATAATTGTAAGATTAAAATTTATTTTTGAAAAAAGCCATATGGATATTAAATTTTTTGATGTTAATCAGGACGACACAGTGGCGCAGTGGTTAGCGCTGTCACCTCACAGTAAGAAGGTCGCTGGTTCGAGTCCCAGCTGGGTCAGTTGGCATTTCTGTTTGCATGTGCTCCCCGTGTTCACGTGGGTTTCCTCGGGATGCTCCAGTTTCCCCCACAGTCCAAAGACAGGGGCTATAGGTGAATTGAATAAACTAAATTGGCTATAGTGTATGTGTGTGAATGAGTGTGAATAGATGTTTCCTAGTTCTGGGTTGCTGGAATGGCGACCACTGTGTAAAACATATGCTGGATAAGTTGGCGGTTCATTCTGCTGTGGCAACCCCAGATGAATAAAGGGACTAGCTGAAGGAATATGAATGAATGAATGTGAATCAAATTCAAAAACACGATGCATCGTATTTGTTACCTCAGTTGCTTGTTATTTCTCACAATCATCGTATTTAAATACACTCTCTGAAATACAGGTTAAAAAGGCTGTCCTTGCAGTGGTATATTTTTCAGGTACTAATATGTACACTGATTGTACTACTATGTATTAAATATTTACCTTTTCAAAAGAAATTGCAACAGTGGCAGCTTTAATACCTTTATTTCTAAGTCTACAATTTTATAAAATGTATGAAACTGCTGGAGGTTGTCAATGCTTGAATTAAATGCATTTTTCTTTGTTATGATTCAGAGACTTACTTGATAAACAGCTGGACAACTAAATTCTCCAGAGCGATAAATAGACTGAATGCCTGTAGCCTGTCAATCTGAGTGGAGGTTGGCAAGTGAGCAGGGATGGATGTGTTTGGTGGAGCACCACGGTTCCTGGCATACCCTCGGCCTGTGGTTGTACAGAGTGGCACAGACGCAGTTCTGAAATGTCAGATCGGCGGAGATCCCAGACCTGCCGTTATATGGGAAAGAAACAATGAGAAGATTCATCCCGAGGGCAGATACCGGGTGTTTGAGGATGGAAATGTCTACAACCTTATAATAACTTCAGTGACAATGGAGGACAGTGGGCAATACATCTGCAAGGCAAAGAACTGCATTGGAGAGACTTATGCAGCAGCCACTTTAAAAGTAGAAGGTGAAGCACAGGAGATGGAAGTTCGGGAGGAAAACAAGCCACGCTTCCTCATCAAGCCCCTCTCAACTAGGGTAGGACGAGGAGAAGATGCCATGTTCTCCTGTAAGCTGTGGGGAAACCCTAGACCAGAAGTAATGTGGGAGAAGGATGGCAAAAAGTTGAACGAGATCTTTGAGAGCACACATTTCACCATCAGCTATCAGGATGGAGGGTGGTTCCAGCTGAAGATTTTCAAGACAAGAGCACCAGATGGAGGGGTGTATACGTGTAAGGCTAGGAATGAATTTGGAGAGAGTCTGGCAGGGGCTGTTCTGTTAGTGGATGCTGGACCTGGACATGAAGATGAAGGCAACCGTAATGGATACACTAACGGACACTGGAAAGCACATCAGGGAAAACAAAGAAGTGGTAGACAAGTTGCAACAAGGCTGAAAGATGACCCATTACCAAACTCAGCCAAAGTGAAAATGTTTGCAGTGACAGAGGGGAAACATGCAAAGTTCCGATGCTATGTAACAGGGAAGCCAAAACCAGAAATATTATGGAGGAAAGATGGGAAACTTATCTTGTCTGGAAGACGGTACCTTCTTTATGAAGACAGAGAAGGTTACTTCACACTTAAAGTTCTCTACTGCAAACAACAGGACAATGGAGTTTATGTCTGTTCTGCTTCAAACACTGCAGGACAAACCCTGAGTGCTGTACACCTCATCGTCAAAGGTAAAGTTATCTGAATTAGAATATGATACTTGCAGTACAATACAAGACTGGCATACACGTTATAGTCTGTAAAATTAAGCAGCCTGTTGCCATCTGATGTGTCAAGCATTTGGTCCCCTAATAAGCAGTAACTTTTATGATGATTCAGTTGTAGGAAATGCATCAAGGGAGCTTTAAAATTACCTGACCTGGCCAAACTCATTAACATGAAATAGATTCCATCCAGTCCTACAGTATATCTGCAAAGTCGCTTAGGCTTTGAAAGGTCTGAGGCCCACACATGTGATAGAAATCTCTGGAGGCAAGCTCAAATTTCTCACATGGACCATCAAACCGTCAAAACTGATTGCTTTGCATCACTAAATCGTATCAGAGCCAGGCAACACCAAACATCTTAAAAGGGTTTCAAGTCACCAAGGCTAAACTGAAGGTATGACTACTGAAGCAAGTATGAACAAGGCAGAAAACACATAATGGGATTTTATAATGAATCAACAGAGTTTTGTCTATATAAACACAAAAATATCTGAAAACTACACAAAATAGCATACGTAGGGATTATTTATCTTCTATATTTACAGTATTTCAAGATCTTTTGTACTCTTAAACAAGACAAATAATAATTATTAATTTTGATTTGAACAAAATGTATATATTTCGGTATAACGCTTTCTTTTACAACCTGCAAAGTACCGTGTAAGTACAGTGAAAAAACGGTGTACTTTTCTGTCCGTATAGTATAAGTATAATGAATGTACGTGTAGGTATAAGGGAACAAACTGTAATGCTTGGGTAATGAGGGGGTAACAACCAGATATGCAACATGCAAAGTACCGCATAAGTATATTGATTTTACAGTGTACTTTT
Source organism: Danio albolineatus (assembly GCA_903798035.1). Classification (NCBI taxonomy): domain Eukaryota; kingdom Metazoa; phylum Chordata; class Actinopteri; order Cypriniformes; family Danionidae; genus Danio; species Danio albolineatus. The sequence goes on along the minus strand of CAIGQQ010003610.1, from coordinate 4,703,350 downwards.
CTATAAAGTGCAAAGGAACAAACGGGTAATGTTTGGGTAATAAGGGGGTAACGGCCAGATATGCAACACACAAAGTATAGTGTAAGTATATTGATTTTACACGTTTCTATAAAGTGCAAAGGAACAAACCATAATGTTTGCTTAATAAAGGGGTAACAAAAAGATGTTCAACATGCAAAGGACCGTGTAAGTATATTGCATTTACGGTGTACTATATACTTACATAATACTTTGCATGTTGCACATCTGGTTGTTACCCCCTTATTACCCAAACATTACCTGGTTGTTCCTTTGCACTTTATAGAAAAGTACATTGTAAAATCAATATACTTACACAATACTTTGTGTGTTGCATATCTGGTTGTTACCCCCTTATTACCCAAGCACTACATAACTAGTTGTTACCCCCTTATTACCCATTTGTTCCTTTGCACTTTATAGAAAAGTACATTGTAGAATCAATATACTTACGCGGTACTTTGCGTGTTGCATATCTGGTTGTTCCCCCTTATTACCCAAGCATTACAGTTTGTTCCCTTATATCTACATTCATTATACTTATACTATACGTACAGAAAAGTACACTGTTATTTCACTGTACTTACGCGGTACTTTGCGGGTCGTAAAAGAAAGCGCTACCTATATTTCCAGTACAAATAACACAACTGATTTTTTAGGAAAACAAATTTACTAAAGTAATTTTACAAAAAAATTCATAGAGTTAACAGAAAAGCATCTTCAACTAGATTTGTATAAATCCCATGTAAGAATATCCTGATTGAGACTTGGAGGTTAACAACGTAGTCATGTAGACCATCAGCAAACTGTACATTTAATAAGCATGATCCCTCTAGTGATGCTGGTTAAGGTTGTTACATGGTGGGATCACCAGCATATGAGCATCTAAACACAACATATGATGGCCATTGTCAACTGGGTAGGTATTTGATATTTTGCAAACATGTTTCTTTAAAGGTAATGCAGCTCTATTCATTACTGACTTTTTATTTTTTTTTCTTTCTGATTTTTTTTTCTAACAACAGAGCCACCTGTTCGATTTAAGCAACCATTGAATGACTTGCAAGTATGGGAAAGAGACTTGGCTGTTCTTGAGTGTGAAGTTCCTGAGGACTCTGTTCCAATCACATGGTACTTAGAAGACAGACGACTGCAGCCTGGAGCCAAATATGGGATGGAAGAGTGGGGGACAAAGCGTCGACTAACAATTCGTGATATTGGAGTTGATGATGATGGAATTTATCTCTGCGAGATGGCTGATGGGGGCAGAAGTATTGCTGAGGTAGCAGTCAAAGGTAAAACATTTTAAAAATATAAAAACTTCAGCATCTGCCAAAACAATGTCATCTAAACCGCATTTACTTCTGTATAATTTTAACTGACCTGAATTGCTAAATTGATCTCTTGAAGGCACAATTGTAAGAAAGCTGCCACGAAAAGTTGATGTCTTGGAGGGGGAAAATGCAGCATTCTGTGTGGAGGTAGAAGAAGAAGAAATGGACATTCATTGGTACAAAGACGGAACAGAGCTAAGAGAGACCCACCAGACCATTCTCAAATCTTTTGGAAGGACCCACATTTTGGTCTTTGTAAACACCACACCACAAGACTCCGGTTTGGTCATGTTCTACGTTGGAAGATCAAAAACATCATCTCAGCTACGGGTTAAAGGTAAAAAAAATGTGTTTACAACTATTAATTGCAAGCACTTACATTTCAGAATGTATAACTAACTTCAATTAACCTCCTCTTTTTTTATGGTAATTTCAGCGGCAAGGCACTGTCCACCAAGCTGTCCTATAGGGGTACAAATAAACACAGAAAGAGCAAATGCAGCTCTTCTTTCCTGGGTTCCAGCACAAGACTCCCGAAAGAATCCACCTTCAGGATATATAATTGAAAGACAAGAGGTTGGCTCACAAGAGTGGCTGCAATGTTTGACCACAGACTCTGCAACCTCAGTGGAGATTCTTGGAGACAGTGTTCCATGTGAGGCAGATTACAGATTTCGAATATGCAGTGTCAACAAATATGGAAGAAGTGGAAATGTAGAGTTCCCTCGAGCAGTTCACCTTGGTATGTTCCTTAATGAGATTGATCATTCCATACAGTACATGTCAAGTAACACTGACAAATTTCATATGCCATATTTTTAGTTCCAGTTGCAAGAATCCAGGCACCTTTACAAGATGCTTTAGTGCCAGAGGGACAGGATGCCTGCTTTACCATTGAGCTCTCTGCCTCAGTTATAGGCACTTGGTTCCTAAATGGAAATCAGCTTCAAGACGATGAACGTTTCTCCATAAGGCGTTCACGTACACACCAGTCCTTACGCATCCGGGGGGTACGAGACACAGATAATGGAGCAGAGATCACTTTCATTGCTTATGGAATTCGCGATTCTGCTGCTCTGTATATACAAGGTGGAAACTTAACTTTGATTTACTTGCACTAAGAATGATGCATGAGCATATCTTATTACTAATTATCCTATTTTCACATGTCCTACAGCTCCACTTGTAAAGTTCACTCCACTTTCTGAAATGGATCGAAACAAATTTGTAGAGGTTGGCAACCCTATTGTTCTCTACTGTGAGCTGTCAGACCCTGAGGCTCCAGTTCGTTGGTACAAGAACGGTGTTGAACTTCAATCAATGGAAGGTCTGCATATCCAATCAGAAGGAACAATGAGGAGGATTGTCATCCAGTCAGCAGAATTCTCCCACTCAGGAGTTTATAGCTGTGATGCTATTGATGACGTCATCAGGTTTAATGTGGAGGTTGAGGGTAAGTCGTTTTTGTTCTTATTTTTTTCTTTCTTCAAAATTTGTAAATCACTAGAATGAAGGTATTTATTAATATCTTTAAAATTATAAGAATAAGCCTGACAATGCAATCTTGCACATCTCCAAAGTTTACCAAATAATGCTAAACCAAATCACATATAGCCCCACCAGTGAGGTTCTCAGTTCTTCCGGAGGGCAAGAGGAACAAGTCAATAGAAGTAGGTTCAACGATAGCACTGCAGTGTGAGCTCTCAGACCCAGTTGCCCAGGTCTCCTGGTACAAAGATGGTGTGAAACTTCTACCACAAAGTGGACTAGACTTCAAATCTGTGGGCACAAAGAGGGAACTTGTTGTCCAGTCAGCTGAATTTTACCACTCAGGGGTGTACAGCTGCAAGACAAGGGGTGATGCTGTTCACTTCAGTGTGGATGTTAAAGGTGATTTATATTTTTACTAGTGAAATACATTTTAATTTTGCTAGACAACAAGCCAATGGCAAAGTAAATTAAGACAGCACACATGTTTTAATATATTTCTGAATTAAATTGAAAAGGTGAGGACTAAAAACACTCTAAAATATCCATAGCCCCACCTGTGAGGTTCTCAGCTGTCCCTGAGGTTAAGCGGAGAAAGTGCATTGAAGCAGGCCACCCCATTATTCTGCAGTGTGAGATTTCAGACTCTACTGCACAAGTCCAGTGGTATAAAGATGGGGATCAGCTCCTTGTAGAATCTGGAGTAGACATCAATTCAGATGACTGCATGAGAACTCTCAGTATTCAGTCAGCACACTCGTCTCACGCCGGTGTGTACAGCTGCACAACAAAGGATGATGTCATCGAGTTTCATGTGGAGATAAGAGGTGACTTTGCAATAGTTTTTTTTCCTAACTTACAAATTAACTGTGTTGTCTTGCGATTATGCTACTAAACACCACAGCTTTCAGTGTTGCTCTTTTGTCACATTCTTTAGTACTGTTTCAAGGATTTTTTCACTTTTGTTGCACAGTACCTGTCTCCTTTTGTTCTGCTGTAACAAATGTTTTTGTTTTACAAATTTAGATTATCTTTTCAGTCATGATCTTGTATTTTCATTTGTTAACTGTTATCTTAAAGCAATAGGTCCTTTATTCTGGATAATTTCTTGTCCTTCTTGATTCTGACACAAACCATCATCTATAGCTGCACCGGTGAGGTTCTCATCTGTACCGGAAGCTGGGAAGAATATATGCACTGAAGCTGGTGGCCACTTTGAACTCTGCTGTAAGGTATCAGACCCGACGGTCCATGTCAGCTGGTTCCACAATGATACACAGCTTCAGCCTGAGACTGGTTTGGATGTTCAGTCAGAGGGAGAAGCAAGGACTCTGGTAGTCAATCCAGCTGAGCCCAGACATTCTGGACTGTACCGATGTGAAACATCAGACGACTCTGTCCAGTTCACTGTGGATATCAAAGGTGATTTGTGACTTTTTGAGAAACTTGTACATCCAGTAACACATTTGCAAAACTAGATGCAAACTAACAATCAAGCTTTTATTGTTGTCTGCGTCTCTTAGCATTGCTGTTATGGACACGCCTCTCACCATTGCATCCAACTTGTGGGCAGAGATTTGATACAAATGTTACATGTTTTGCATTATTTTATTTAACTTGCTTCTTGGCACATGGTCTGAGAAATCACATATTAGACAGCCTAGATAACTTATAAAGGATATAAAAAGATATTAATTCTGTATATTCTTTAATAATGCAATGGATCATCTTTAGACCCGCCGGTGGTGTTCTCAGCATTACCAGATACTGTAAAGAACCAGTTGATTGAAGCAAACAACTCCATTGAGTTGTATGGTGAGATCTCAGATCCAAATGCCAAGGTGTGTTGTTACAAGGATGGTGTAGAGCTCGTCTCAAAAAGTCAGCCTCATATCAAATCGGAGTGTACCAGGAAGACGTTAGCTGTCAAGACAGCACAGCCCTCTAAATCTGGATGGTACAACAATGTGAGAACGGGTGATGTCTTCCAGTTTAATGTACAAGACCAAGGTGATTTTTAAATATTTGCTTCTAATCTACTTAATGTTTTTTTGTGTGACCACTAACAGCTGTGTGCTCTATGTAGCTTTTTATTCTTCTTTTATTCTGATTGTATTCTGACAATGTTACTGGGTACATGTCATTGGCTTCATCGGCCATAATTAGTTCTGTCTTTATAAGTATAGAAAATTACTCACTTACATTGAATAAAGCATTCCTCTGTCAATGGTCACCTGTAGTGTCACCGACCATTTTGGCTGATCCTGAAGTTCAGAAGACCAAATTTGTTGAAGAAATGGAATCCGTTGAACTACCTTATGAGATCTCAGACCCTGCTCCATATGTCAGCCAGACAACAGAAGAGAAGATCATGCTTCCTCATCCAAAACCTGAACCCAAATTAGAATTTGAATCTACTTCTGATTTTGAACCTGAATCTGAACATGAAGTTCACTTAAATGCATCTAGAGGAGCTTTAATCATCCACTCACCTGAGACATCTCTTGTTGAAGTAAAATACCCAAAGACACCAGATGATCCCATCCAGTTTGAAATGGACCAAGGTGGTTTGCCACTTATTTGTACGCCATTCTGTATTAGGAGCACTGTCATGGCTGAAGCAAGTCAGTTATTGTTTTCTTTGTGGCTTTTCTAACAGCAGAACTGTCTCACTATGAGGTGTTCAGTGGTGAGACCTATGATGACTCTGTCCAGTGCACTTTGGATACAAAAGGTGATATAATGCTACCTCAACTCAAGCATTTAACCCAGTGCCTCTGTGCCACTAACAAGGGCGGTTTTAACTATCCAGTGGCTCTTCCTGGAGATGTTGGTCCCCTGCATCTTGGTTACCTACCCAAAACAGCTCCTAAAACTAACCCATGCTATTATGTCTTTATCCAACATCAGTTGGTCTGCAAGTCTTTCTTCCAAACTAACATTCATTTTGTAGACTCACATGTCTTCATTCTTCATTGAAGCACATTTAATTTCAACTTATACAGTTCACCGTCTACATTTGCTTGAGTCATCTTGTTCATGTGTCATTCAGAATCGTCATCACAATTGAGGTGTCTGAAATATAGAGCTCTGAAATATAGAATGAATGATTGAGTGACTGAAGTTGATGATCTGACTTCTTGCGTAATCATGTTTTGTTTTTAATGTGTGTTTTAACCACTGTTTGACTTGTTTTTAGACCAATATGTGACATGGTCATCTCTTATACTTTACAATCTTGAAATACTCTTAAATAACAAGTCGACAAAAACACATCTTGAAAAGCTTTTCTGACTATGAAAACGCAAAAGTACTTCAACTTCTCTTTGTGTAAACCACTCAACTACAGAAGAGTTTCCAAGAACACCAGGAACTGAGGCTGAGATAAGATCTGAAAACGAGAACAACAAAATTACAGCAGAAAGAGCTGGAGAAAGGATCCAGTGGGAGACGCCATTGTCAATTCCTACGACTTTCAGACTGACTGAAGAGGAACCACCGCAGTTACCAAAGCGACAACAACAGCTGCAATCACTGGAACAATCAGAGATACAACCAAGGACACAACCACAGCTGCAGTCAATTCCACAACAACAGCTGGAGTCAATTCCACAACAACAGCTGGAGTCAATTGTACTACAACAGCTGCATCCAATGCTGTCACCACAGATACAACCAATGCTACATCCACAGCTACAATCTGTGCCACAATCGGAGCAGCAACCACAAATACAAGTGCTAAGATTACAACAACAACAACAACAACAACAAATGCCACAACCAACACAACAAGCACAGATACAACCAATCCTACAAACACAGCTACATCCACAGCTGCAACCACAGTTACACCTACAACCTCAACTTCAACAACAACCACAGCTGCAGACACCGAACCAGACAAATACATCAATTTCCGAAGAAGGCGGCTCGAATCCCACCACAACAGAGGAGAGTGGCATGGATCAAGATGACATAGCTTTTAAGGTGGATGTTGAAGGTGATTTAAATAGTTAGCTCCATCATTCTGCAAGCAATGATGAGAGCAAAATATATGCCATTGACATTTATCACCTAACAACCATTTAATGTCATTCTTCTCTATTTGGAACCATTTACTGAATCTGAAAAACTTCAACTTACAAGACGTAGAAACAAAAACAGCCCTGTTCCACAGTGTAACTGCATTTTCTTAAGTATTCAACAGTAAATTCCATCACAAAATATTAAATCTAACAAAGATCATCTCACTAAAATGCTGTTTTATTATCTTGAATCTAACTTCTAGCAGAATGCCAAGTTTTTTTTAAAGAAAAAGCAATGCTAAAAACACAGTAGTAGTCTATTTAGCCTAGAAAACAAGATATACAATGTAATGTGTCATAATTGTAATACATGTCTCTTTTCGTATAACCTGAAATATCCCTAGCTTCGAGGACAAATTTTACATCAATTTGTGGAATGGATGAGAGCTTGCCCATTGATGCAGACTGTTCCAGTGTACTGCTAACTGAGAACTCTGACTACACAACCCAAGAAAAACCAATGTCAGGCCAAATGGATGAGATAACCATGACTTTCAATAAACCTACAACAGAGAAAAAGATAATTCATTCATCAGAGATGTGTTCGGAAGGAACATATCAGACTGTTACCAAGGATGAATTTCTTGTATGTCCAGAGGAAGTGAAAGGTGATTTCAGACTATATATTTAACAGCATTAATGAACAAAAGCAACTAACCATGTCTGGCTTTTGCTTAAATGTTCTGTGCCCAAGTCAATCCAAATGTATTCGCACTTACACTCTTGATAGAAAACTGACTATAAAACATGCTTTGTCCCCTCAAAACTGAAGAAATGGGTCATGAAGCAGAATTATTTACACAACCACTTGAAACTGAAGTTGTCAGACCCATTGAAGGTGATTCTCAAGTTCACTGGTACAAGGACGGAATACAATTTTGCTCTGAAAATGGACATGAGGTTGAATTGGAGGAAGATTTACAAAGACTGAACATTCCAGTGACAGACTTGAGTCAAGCAAGGGTAGAAAGCTCCAAGACCACGGACGATGACATATTATTTAAGGTGGATGTCAAAGGTGATTTTAAACTAGTTTAACTCCACACTGCTACATAATCAGTTTCAATAATTCGAGCATTATTTAAAAACTTTTAAAATCAAACAAAATGATACTTTAAATGAGATTATTATATAAAAATAACGATTTAATAAAACATATATAGATAAAGTAACTCATTGTTCTCACTGCTATGAAGCAAAAACAAACAAACCAAAAAAACTTTCTTGGCATGCATGTTACATGTTAATTATAAAGCTTGTTTATCTGTTCAGGTAAAATTATCTGCTCACATTAAAACATATTAAATTAAACCCCTTAGCTACATCCTTGCAAACTTCAACTGCTCGTGAGACTGAATGGATTGAGCCAAATGATGTAACAGACATTGCTAAATTCCCACAACCTGATGTATCGAGCACAATGGCAGAGGTGTGCTGGTACAAGGAAATTAAGGAACTCCAACAATGTGACACAATGACCCAATCTGAGACTATTGGAGCTCTTGTCAAAACCGATGAGCCATCTCACTCTGAAGAATGCGCTTGTGAGACAGATGATGTCCCCGTCCAGTTTGCAGTGGACCTACCAGGTGATTCATCAGTCATCTACGCCAGCTCAATCCATCCGATTACCAAACTAACCACTTCAATCATGCAATTGTTACTAACTCTGTTGTATCTGTTGTAAATGCCAGACTAATAGGTTGTCAACACTGAGGAACATTACAGTACATATATTCTTATTTAAGATAAGATAAGGTTTTTTCCTTGACCTTGCTCTTTCGTATTGTAAGCTCGAAAGTTCAAACTTATTTTTAAAACAGTAACTGGACAACTGGCATTAAAAAGCTTAAGTTTAGGAAACCTTTTTACAGTAATTGTCTACTTCAACTATCTTGTTGCATTTACGCAACTACTACTAATAATAAAAAAAATTTAAATTATAGGAAATCTCATCACTAACAAACCTGGAAACTAAATTCATTTCAAGTATGTTTTGCTTTGATATTTGTTGTTCACGTTTTGTCTTTGTTAAATATCTGTGATTTTTCAATGTTGTCCGTTACTCTTGCGCTACTAATATTTCATCTTATATTCACATGTCTGTCTCATGAGTATGTTTATTTTTTGCTTTGTTTTATGGTTATATTGACTATAACAGTTAACTTCCAGTAGCCTACACTCTTAATTCACTTAATGTCCAAATGGACTCTTTGGTAAAATACTGAATATTTGTCATTTTTTTGTCCCATTCTTGAGCATAAAGTTTTAAGAATAACTAGAAATGGACAATATGCATGTTTCATAAATAGACATAAGTAAATGTGTTTGTACAAAATTGTGTGTAGCTCCACCAGTGATGTTCTCCAGTATCGATGAGGCTCAACGGAATAAATGCATTGAGTCAGGACGACCCTTTAAACTGCAATGTGAAGTCTCAGACTCTGACGCACAAGTCTGGTGGTACAAAGATGGAAATGAGGTGGTTCCTCAAGATGGTATGGTCATTGGGTCTGAGGAAGGGATAAGAACGCTCTCTGTGCAATCTGCTGAATTTTGTCACAGTGGAACATACAGATGTCAGATGAATGATGATGCCATCACATTCCATGTGGAAATCAAAGGTGATTAGATTTTTTTTTTCACGAAGACACCACATGAGATGTGTTTAAATCGTGTCAAGCTATCTCCTTGCTAACCAAATATTGTAGTTATTCAAAGGTAGACAACAATTATTTTATCCTGAATTCATTCCTCAAAAGCTGCTTGGCATGTTAAATTACTGTCAAACATGCACACAATCGCCAGCCATTGTCCAATAAATCATACAGTTCCTTCTCTATGCCATTCACAACTTTGTAGCTCCATTACTGAAGTTCATTCCAATTTCAGAAGTGGAGAAGAACAAGTCCGCCGAAGTAGACTCACCAATTGTTCTGAAATGTGAGCTATCAGACGCAACCTCTGAGGTGCTCTGGTGCAAAGATGGTAGAGAGCTGGCCCCAAACCCTGAGCTCAATTACCAAAAAGATGAAAATACACGGAAAATAACTGTTGAATCAGCAAAACTGTCTGATACTGGAAACTACACCTGTCATGTTCAAGGTGATACCGTTTCATTCAAGGTGGATGATCAAGGTGATTTTCACAACACTATTACAATTATCAGATATTAAAATTTTTAATCTGCAGTGTATTGTTTCTTGGCCCTTACACATTTCTTTCATTTCTAATTGCTCTTTTTTTTAAGGAATTTACTTCCCTATTTACTTCCCTAATTATTACCACTCATTGAAACCCTTCTTCTCTCCCCTCTTGGTACCTGAGCAAATCCTCCCACTAATACATTTGTAGATTAATACTAGTTGTGTTTTGTTTTTTTTGTGCACAAATTAATGTCAATAATTTCCAAAGTTTAACACTCTCCAAATTTTCATAGATTACCCTGTTAGGTTCTCATCACTGCCAGAAATTGCAAGGAACAAGTTTATTGAAGCAGGCTGTCCCATTATACTTCAATGTGAAATCTCAGACCCAACTGCCCAAGTTTCCTGGCTGAAAGATGGAGTCGAACTCCAACAACACAGTGGACTTGACATCCAATCAGAGGGCACTATGAGGAAAATGATCATCCATTCAGCTGAGCTCAAACACTCGGGCGTGTACAGCTGTGAGGCTGTGGATGATCTCATAGCATTCAAGGTGGATGTTGCAGGTGATTTTGAGTCTACATACTTTCTCAAAACCACTAACAATGTGTCAAATAACGCTTCATCCACTAAATGCTGTTTGCCCTTATCATATTTTAACAAAGTAAACATCCATAACAAAGTAATCAAAGCCCCATTCTTTTAAACACTACGTTGATTTCCTCACCATTTCTGCTGACACAATAACAATAAAAACGGTTTTCTTTCAAATTACTTATTTCTATACAATATCACTATATTGTATAGAATATGTCACCTAATTTAGGCATACTCACTATCGTTCAGAAGTATATACTTCAGAACGACAGTAGTAAATAACAAGAGAGATTTTTTTGTGATATACACACAGAATCAGTAGTGTCTCATTCATTAGTCTGTAGTAAGTTTTAATCTTCTTAATATCTTCATTTCATTATTTATCATCGTCTATTTGGACATATTAGAAAGACTTTTTGGTAATTCTATGAATTTTGACTGAACAAAAATCCTCTTAGCTCCACCAGTGATGTTCTCAGCTGTTCCTGAGATTGAGAAGAACAAGTGCGTTGAAGCAGGCGGGCCAATCATTCTCCAATGTGAGATCTCTTATCCAACAGCCCTGGTCCAATGGTACAAGGATGGATTACGGCTTCTACCTCAATCTGGGGTTTACATCAAATCACAGCACACGATGAGGACACTGGTTATCCAATCGGCAAATGTATCCCACTCTGGGTTTTACAGTTGTAATTCTGCTGATGATATCAGCGAATTTTTTGTGGAAGTTAAAGGTGACATATAAACCTTATCCAACATATTGTTATATAACTAACAAATACATCACTTTGTAGAGTTCAGTTTCCATTGGTTGAAAGCATTCTTCTCTACCTTTCGACAGATCCATTCTGCTGCTTATATGGGCTCCTTAACCATTTCCCTAATGCAGGAACTTTTTTGAAGCTTTTCAAGTTTGTGTGCAATTTTTCACCAATTACTGCCATCCTTAAATGCTATTTAACCAGCATCTTGGTTCTCTTTCTTTTTGAAGAAACCATTTACGCTGGGCAAGCATGCCTTGTAACCAATATAATCTGTGCTTAACAGCACTTCATTCTCATCAAGCTTTCATTAACTGTATTCTCATGTTCTTTTATTTCATTTGGCTTTTAGAGTGGAGAGAGTTCTACAGGGCTGCCCAAGCAATCTTCATCAGAGCTTGAACTGCATGCTTAATGTGTCATTGTTGTGTGGCAGAGTGAAAGCAGTGTACTGACGAAAAAAAAGGATAATTTCCTTCTCATTGCAGCACCTCCTGTGACATTTGCCTACATACCAGAAGATGATCTGCACAGAAATATTGTGGAACAAGACAATCTACTTCTTTGCTGTCAAGTGTCTAGGTCAGATGCTTCTGCGCAATGGTATAAGGATGGAGTAGAGCTTAAGTCTAGTAACAACATCCTCATTGAGGTGGAAAACGATATTCGAAGGCTGATCATCCTCTCAGCTCAGCTCTCAGATTCTGGGACATATACCTGTCGCGCTGGAGATAGTGCTTTAGTATTTAAAGTTAACGTAAGAGGTGAGTATAGACACAACAACACACCAAAATCTCAGAAAATTACATTTACAAGGTTTACGTGATGATTACATTTCTTTTGCTTTACAGAACCTCCAGTTATGATTGTATATCCCAAGGAAGATGTCCACCTTGATCGCCATGTTCCTGAAGAAATTGTTCTCAGCTGTGAACTTTCACGGCCAAACGGAAAGGTGACATGGTTCAAAGATGGACAGAAACTACAGGAGAGTGAAAACATCAAGCTGAAGACAGAGGGTCCATATAGACGGCTAAAAATCCTGCACAGTGGTATTGAGGACTCTGGAGAATATGTCTGTGACACAGCTGATGATTCTATATTTTTCAATCTAAACATAAAAGGTATCAAATTCAGATTGATGGGATATTGCATGACAAAAAATAAAGATTTGTGACTCTGCCTGAATGAAAGTATTTAGGATTACAAAGTCACTCTAAATTAGAAAACCATGCACACATATTTGCATGAATTCTGTGCAATAAATGGAAGGAACGTGCTTTAAGAATGTAAATCAGGCAACTCTGATGTTGACTATAGTATGTCTCCCTATAGAGCCACCGGTACGTATAGTTTCTCCAAGTCAGTCTCAAATGGAACTTTGCCAGCAGACCTCTGAAAGGATGGTCCTGAGCTGTGAAATCTCTAGATCCAATGCCACAGTACGCTGGTATCAAGATGGTCTTGAAGTGGAGGAGAGTGACAGCCTAATTCTGGAAGTTGATGGTGTCTATAGGAGACTTATTATCCCAAAACCTACAGTCAAGGACTCTGCAGAATATGTATGTGACACCACTGATGACTCAGTGACCTTCTTTGTAAATATTGCAGGTGTGTCAAAGACTCTTTGTTTAATCAATCATCTAAAAAATATTTCTGGGTTCTCAATTTCACTGACAATTTATTTGTGCAGAGCCTCCAGTCAGATTTATTCGGCCAAGGAGAATGGCCTATGGAGTAGAGAAACTTGTTGGTGAGATTGTGGTCCTTGAGTGTGAAGTGTGTCGACCAAATGCTGAAGTTAGCTGGAAAAAGGATGGAGACGAGATTGAGGAGAATAGCAATGTAACTATCACAGAGGATGGCACAAATCGTCAGTTAACAATTCACTCCGCAGCTTTTGAGGATGCAGGGCAATATGTCTGTGATGCCAGAGATGATGTCATGGATTTTCTAGTAAAAGTCAAAGGTACAATTCAATGATAAGTAGGTTCAAATTGCTTTGTTGAATCCATTACTAAAACCAGCCTCTTTCTTCCAGATCCACCACTGAAAATTCTGCGGAAAGCTGACATAAAAACAAAATGCCAGTTTATGGTAGCTGATGCCATTGTGTTAAAATGTGAGATCTCAAGAGCAAATGGCATAGTCACTTGGCTAAAGGACAATGAGAAGATTGAAGGAAATGAGCATTTCACCTGTGAAGAACAAGGGGCATTCAGATCTCTGATTGTCCTGAATGCTGAGATGAGAGACTCTGGGGAGTACATTTGTGATGCACAAGATGACAAAGTTGTCTTCAGTGTTACTGTAGAAGGTACTACTTTTTAAAAGTCATTGTACACAGTGAAAAACCTGCATGTTCACACTTTTGTAACTAACACTTATCATTGGAAGTACTCTTAAAAGTACACTTTCCTATAAACAACTACAGTATATACCCACTTATGGAACCATTAGGTGTAGATAAAGTATAACTTTGTGTCCATGTAAAAAAAATGTACCTTTGAATATAATCACAAGCTGTTGCACTATTAAAAAATATTTTCACACTTTTTTGTTCTGATAGTGTGGAAATTAATTTATTCTTTTTGCTCAGAGGCTCCAGTGTCCATTGTTGGAAATACAGAGAAGCCAAAACACTGCATATTAATGACAGGAGATGAGTTTACCCTTGAGTGTGAGGTGTCTCGAATAAATGCTATGGTCCAGTGGTACTGCAATGGAAGTTTACTAAAACAGGATTCACGCACACATATTGAAAGCAGTGACACAATGAGGAAGCTTGTGATATCAGGACTTCAGACATCTGACTCTGGGGAGTATCTCTGCGATGCCATTGATGACAAAATGATAACCACGCTAACAGTTCAAGGTAAATTAATAAGCAGCATAGCAAATAAATGCAATTTCACATGTATTAATTGACATATTGTGAAAATATCAATTATTTCCATAGACCTGCCCTTCAAGTTCATCAAAAAAGATGAAAAAACAAACATTTCAGCCTATGAAGAAGACAGTTTGACACTACGTGCAACAGTCAACAAAGCCAATGCCCCAGTTAAATGGCAGAGAGGTCGTGATTCAATCAGAGGTGATCGGTTCCACACAACAAGTGATGGAAACACCCACTACCTTACCATTAACCCACTCAAGAGAGGGGATAGTGGTGAGTATACATGTCACTTGGAAACTGACCAGACGCACTTCAGTGTCCATGTCAAAGGTAAGACCAGAGAAAATGCATACGTTTTTTTCATTTTTTTTTTTTACAATTGCACAAATTCTTATCTGTACTTATAAGTTGATAGTTTGTACAAGGTGTTATTACAATGTTGTTTATATTGTTTCTAAATCAGCAATGAGGGTGAAATTCTCCAAGCCACTGGAAAACATAGCGGGACTCAAAGGTAGCAATGTGGTTTTAAAATGTGAACTGTACAAGTCAAAAGGAGATGTTCAGTGGCTCAAGGACAGCCAAGAGATTGCAGCAAGCAGACATTTTACAATCAGAGCTGAGGGTCGAGTGAGAAGTTTGACAATACATAACATCACAGAAGAAGATGCGGGAGAATACGCTTGTGAATCCAAAGATGAAAGGACATCAGCTACCGTAACGGTCAAAAGTAAGTTAAAGATTACCAAAAGACATGTGTCAAATTGCAAAAGTTTATTCCAAAATCTGAAATTAATCACATATTGATTTAACACCATCTTTCTTTATATTTCAAGTACCTCGTATTGTGGAGTTCATTGCAGAGCTACACAACATGACTGTAATGGAAGGGGAAGATGCAACATTTAAGTGTGTGGTGTCTCCAGAGGATGCAAAGTTAGACTGGTATAGGAATGGCCAGCGTATTTCATCAAATGGGAAGTTCAACATCTCCAGCAATGGATTATGCCATATGCTGCATATCAAAAGCTGTCAAGTCTCAGATAGCTGCACATTGACAGCTGAGGCTGAAGGTGTGATTTCCAGAGCTCTCCTTCAGGTCCAAGGTAGAACATCATTCATCATTATTTCACTGCCTTACTTAATTTTGTTAGGGCTAGGGGGTCATTAAAACATTTTTGGAGTGTAGAGAGTGGTATTTTCTTTAAGAGCCTGCACAGGTCTTTAATGCCATGTCAACATGTTTGAGTTTAATAATGACCCTTTCAGGCATGCCTGAATTGTTGAAAAGGTGCTTATGATGGCTTGTGCTTAACAACTTCTCCAGTTAGAATTCCACTCTTAACTGACAGAGGCAAGTGTTACTACAGCACATAGCAATGTAGAACAGGGAGTTATACTCCAAGCATTAGTTATGTTTCCATCCAAGAACGTCAATTAAACTTATGGGATAAACTGAAATATCACAAGAAACATTTTCAAATAAAGAATCCAATGAGTCAAAGAGAACAAAATCGTCACTGCCATTAAATATGAAAAAGAAATATGAAATTTGCTGCAGAAGAAGAAACAATGGGCCTTTTAATCTTTTCTAAAAAATGACTTGTACTTCACAAGAAACAAAACTCAATAAAAGTTCAATGACTGTGGAAGCTCGAAAGTTCTGGGAAGTAATAATACCCAACCACATTGATGACGGACTTTGTTTTTTATATGCATTTTCAAATTTAAGCAAACCTTGCCATTTCCATTAACCATTTTTTATGCAATCTTCCAAAATGTGCATAAAAAGGTGAATGAAAACATGGCTACTGACTTTGCTCTTTGGTATTCAAATATACTGTAAATAGCTTTAGAAAGGAGTTAAAAACAGCTATAGGAAAGATTTTACCTAATAACCTTATCTGTATTCAGAGGCACAGGTGTTGTTCACAAAGAACATGGACCCGGTGGTTGCAGAGGAGTTTGGAGAAGCGACACTTGAGGTGGAGGTTAGCACTGAGACAGCAGAGGTCCAGTGGATGAGACAAGGAGTGGTTATACATCCGGGGTCCAAATTCACTTTGAAGCAGAGTGGTCGAAAACGTTCTCTCACTGTTCACAAACTAACCCTTTCAGACCGAGGAACGTACAGCTGTGAAACACTCCATGATCGCACACAGGCCAATCTCAGTGTGGAACGTGAGTCTGCATTTGCTGCTATATTTCTCACTATGTGCTTTTGTTTGAGTATCTTTAAAAGTGACGGCCCATTAATGCAGCCCGTAGCAATGTTGTTGTCCTAAACAAACTGAATCAAGTGACCAAGAGTAATGCGAGCAAGCGGCAAGCTACTTTAGTGACACTCACTCCATGGGTTGACGGCAGCAAACAGGTGACTGCCAGACTATTTACTGAGTCTCTGGGTGCAGCTTTCTGTATTGACATTAGATCAGAAGAGCTATGATAATTCAATTAAGCATGTCAAATGAGAACTGGATCAAAAGCTGGTGGAAGGTCCTTGCCGGATAACCTTTTAATTCCTTTTAGTTGCCTGCGAAACACAGATATGAGGGGAGATAAAAGTTATGTGTGGCTGTACTCAAAACTAATTTCATTTGCCTTTGATATATCAGCCCTTCCTCATTAAACTTATCAAACAAGATTTTCAGTCAATCAATCTCCTAACATAACTTCCAATGATAAAATTAATACGCACTTTAGAAAACAAGCAATTAATTACCAGCAATACACTTTGCTTTCAGGATAGCTCAAGACGATGAAGCTGTGTTGTATAAATGAGCAAGTGATGAGAGAAAGTCTGTGCTTTGGATGTTCCTGGCACCAACTATGAATATGGATCTGTTTTCATTGCAGCTAAATTTATGCCCCGGCCTTCAAAATCTAGGGTGGTGTCACCAACTCTCTAAAATAAACCCCTCTTTTCCACGGGGAATGCCTGTCTGTCTGTGTTGGAATACATAAAAAATGTTGGCACAGACCTGATCGAAGGCAGGATTTAGTGTATTGCTAATAGCAAATAAACAAAACAGAGCCAACTAATTCAACAACTGCTTTTCTATGCACTTCTGTTACTTCTAGGTTCCTTACCACAACACTTTTAATGCATTTATTTTTTTTGCCTTTAACAACCTGTGCTTGTTTTGCAGCCCGAAAAATCAAGATTCGGAAAGGTCTTACTGACATCCAGACTATCGAACGAGAGACAGCTTCCTTTGAGGTGGAGCTGTCACACAGCAATGTTGAGGGCGTATGGCAAAAGGATGGGCATGCCCTCAAAACCAACAACCGCTTGCGTATGACTGCACAAGGACGGGTACACAGTCTTACCATCTCCAGCCTGACCTTGGATGACACTGGCACTTATATATTCTCTGTTGAGAACGTCAGATCATTAGCAAGATTGGATGTTAAAGGTACTGTTATCTATTTAATAGACTTTACAACAATGTATTTTATATTATAGTCAAACCTTAATATTTTTAAATAGTTATATTTAAGTTATATTTGTTATATTTAAGTTATATATTAAGTTATATTTAAATGATAATAATACTACTACTTTTGTTTTCAAAACGTTTTGTATATAGACCGTGGTGTAGTCCAAACGATCTGTTCACACAGATACAAGTACTCACACATGCCTGTTTATTGAAGGAGACAGTACTGTTTTCAAAAAATTCTTTATGGCCCATATTCTAATGCTTGGATTTTGAGGTCAGCAAAATTCTTTAGCTGTAAACAAATAAACAAAATGCGTAAAAAATAATATGGTCTTAGTTGGAAAAAAGTGTCAAGTAAATAAACTACAGCTGCGATGAGAAATTTCTTTTTTTTTTTGAGAAACAGAAATTGCTAGTATAAATCCTGAGATTTTCTAAATGCATTGCTATTATCGCTTGAATTGATTCTGAGCTTAGTTTAAACAGCAGATGGCACAATACAGTATTGCAAAAAACACTTACTATGAACACTCTTGTAACTGGTTAAACCATTTATTAAACTTTGGTTAAACTTTATTAATGCTCACGCTTGCCATAGCTGAAGTCACACTGCAGAAAAAGTGTCAGAAATCTTCTGCCACTGCCAGAACTTAATTGGAGGGAAAATCTGATCACAACAGCTATTAATCAGCTGTCAGTGAACATCTTAAACCAATGACCAAAGACCACAGATTTTAGCCTAGTATTCGAGTGATCTTTTAGGATTTCCCAAAATGGTCTGAAATGACAAAATTGTGACTGAAATCACAGTGTGAGCAGAACTTAATATCAATAAGTCAAAGACTGAGGGCCCTATTATACTGTAAACCCGACGCATTTGTTGCAATGTTCGCTTTGCACCATGTTGTGTAAATTGCAAATCCGTTTTTTTTCCTGAAGGTGTGTTAAGTGAGGTGTGTTAAGGTGTATTGTTGGCATGTTGCTATTTTAAGAATCTGAAATAGACCATGCCATTGACCAACCAAAATCTGATCTAAAGTCGCAGTGCGCAGAGTGCATTAGCTATGCGCCTATGCAGGTCCAAACGCTTACACATTGATTAATACACACAGGATGTACAACAATACACAATTATCTTTACAATTATCTTTACAATTCTACAAAAAAATTAAATGATTAAATGTTACAAAAATAATTATTTTCTACATAAACATAAAAACCACAACCTCCATCTATTATTATTATTATCAGTATTTATTATATACTTATTTATATTTGTCTCCACCTGCCGGGTTTTGGAGACAGTCAACGTAAGATCAGTGTATGTGGCATAAGAATAGGACATGTGCCTGGATATAACTCAGCTTTTTGAGCATATTTCGTTAATATTGTTCATTTATTTGTATGCTGGAAATTAGAACTGGAAATGAGAAAGTTTTAAAATAAATATTTGTGCTCAAACGAAATTAATATGTAGGCTAATGGATGTCTTCAGTGGAGTGCATGCAACACCGAAAGTAACAGCTACCAAAATAAAGGAGTAAAGAAAGAGTAAAAGTAAAGTAAAGAAAAAGTAAAGAGGCCAAATGGAGGAGTCTCATTCTTTATCCTTACACTGCAGATGGTCTGTTTTACTATTTTTCTGCCAGTGAAGCATTCAATACAAAGTCACATACAAAGTCTGCATGTAAATAGAAAAAGTGCCATGGCGTAACGCAACTGACTCCTAAAGGAAATGGGAAGTGGGACACCGGTTGGTTTAATGCACGTTATGCTCAAAGCACACCCATAACTCATTAAGAGAATAAGCACAACCCTATTAGACCATGCACCAGCAAAAAGGCCAAAAATAGCAAAAGTGGTTTTGGACACGCTCTACACCATGTGCTTTAGACTTTGCGTCTAGATCATTAAATTAGAGCCCAGAGCGTTTCCCAACTGTCTTAAAGAGCACAGATCACTGCCACAATATATGAAGCACTCAAAATTATAAATTAAAATCAAATTTACCTAAAAGACATTTTCAAAACCCCTAGCAGATAACCAATAAAGGTCAGGCAAATACTTTTTTTATCTTATGCCATACCAGCTTGCACTCATCTGTCATTTGTTTCTTAATTCCCTGGGCAACAATTAACTTATAAGGGGTGGAATCTGTTCACAAGAGGTAAGAGGGTCCAGGGCAATGATGTAAGTCCTCAAACTGGTTAAATTTCAGATGCTGATGACAGTACAATGGCATGGACAGACAGCTTTGCTACTGCTCTTACCATGTGTCAGGTTACACATATAAAAAGATATGGATCACATGATCAGACTCTAGCTACTGAAGCATTTTAAACATTCACAAGCATAAGGTGCTGGTGTAAGGTAATCTATTCTATGCCAAGTCACTCAATAGGACTTATCCTTTGGAGTCACAGAGCTGTCACAGAGGATGACAATAACATGTAAATGCCACTACAACAAAGGACTCTACAAAAGTCCTCTATGCACAAAGCTGGGGTATGGTTAAACAATAATCTCCTGTTGTTCCAAACAGATTTACATGTACGCAGTTTGATTCATGATCTTAAAAGTCAAACGGGGGCAAGCAGAGGTAAATTACAATTTTTTTAAATAGTGACTTGTTTAGAAGGTCACTGCCTTTCAATAGACTGCACAGCAAGTGTTTTTCAGCCACTAATAAACATCCGTGAATGGTTAATGTGACTTTTACAGCATCGATATTGTAATTTAATTAAAATATCATCATTTAAATTGACTTAATTTAGTTGTTAAGGCGTAAAACCAAATGAAAGACTGTTCCATTAGTGACCGTTTTACAATGCCATTGAAAAAACTGTGCTAAAATAAATTAAATAAAAAAACATGGCGTGGAACAATGGAATTTAATTCAATACATCTTGTCTAGTCTGAGACCCACTTTAAATTGTGTATGAATCAAGCAGTTAAGATCATCGATTTTTAAAGAAACCAGATTTTAAATCAGGGTGTCTGTTGGGTCTTAAAAAGTCTTAAATTTCCAAAACAAAATTTTAGGCCTTAAAAGTCTTTCAAGTAAAACTACTCAGTCGGGCTGATATCCAACTAATGATCAACAATACATCTCAATAAAACCTTATTTTTTATATATTTAAGGTATTTGTTGCACAGAGATACAATATACAACAGCTGTTAGACATTTTTACAGCAAATGCTCCCAATTAAATTAACTAAGCAGGGGAAAAAAAACTTTAAAAAATGACACATTCCTCATGATAATATCAGGCCATTAGAAAAAAATTGTCTTAGTCTTTAATCCTATATAAGTCTAAGATTTCATTCTTAATGATCTTAAGAAGGTCTTAAAAAGTTTGACTTGATAAAAACCTGCAGACACCCTGTAAATGTGACGGCTTTATAATAAATTGACAGTTCACCAGAAGCGCTTGAGCCAGCTTTCTGAAAGTACCTATGCATACACCTCATTGTGATCAAAATGGTTGTGTTTCTTTTAAATTACATCTAACAATACAGTTTTCTTTAGCCAACCTTATGTAAATATCTAACGTGTTGAAAGCAGTTTTTGCATACACTGACAAGACGTCTTTGTTTTCTCAGAAATCCCGGTTTCAATCCTGAAAAAGCTTGATGATATAAGACAACCAGAGGGATCTGGTGTAACCCTTGAATGCGAATTATCACGCCACAACATAGACATTAAATGGACAAAGGTAATGTTATATTCCTGCCCCCTAGTTACCTTGTAATTGATTCATATAATTTTACATTCAAGTGTCCCTAGCCAATGGCTAATAATTATTTAAATTGGCAGTTTTTCAACAAAAAAAAAATTAAAGGGATGTCCTATACTTTCAGAATGAAGTTCAGCTTAAACCAGGAAAAAACCATCGCATTTACTCGATGGGAAGAAAGTGCTTTCTACAAATACTCAAGTGTGAGCTGGAAGACTCTGGATTATATGTGTGTGATGCTGGTGATGCCTCAACATCATGTTCGGTGGATATCTATGGTAAATGATTAAATGTCTGTAATGATCTCATTTTTCTGCATACATTACTGATGGTACTTTTCTATAAAATACTTTATTTAAACCTTTACTTCATTAAACAACTTTAGATCCCCTGCTAAAATAATTCAATCCAAGAACAACACTGCCATCTATTGGTGTAACAGACGATTCTAAATATAGGAAGCAATTTCATTTGGAGTGTTTTAACTGATTAAATTATATAATAGAGTATAATATATTTAACGATATGGGTCATACATTTGAATTAATGTTATTATAATTAAATCATAAATTATTTTAAATTGTTTTAACATTCTTGTAAATTGTAACAATACTAAAATATATGTATAGTCAGTGGGTGGCACAGTGGTTAGCACTGTTGCCTCACAGAAAGAAGGTCGCTGTTTTGAGTCCCAGCTGGACCAGTTGGCATTTCTGTGTGGAGTTTGCATGTTCTCCCTGTGTTCATGTGGGTTTCCTCCGGGTGCTCCGGTTTCCCCCACGGTCTAAACATATGCAGTATAGGTGAATTGGATGAACTAAATTTGACCATAGTGTGTGTGTGTGAGAATGTAATCGTGTATGGGTGTTTCCCCTGTAGCGAGTTGCGGCTGGAAGGGCATCCGCTGCGTACTACATATGTTAGGTAATTTGGCAGTTCATTCCGCTGTGGCGACCCCCTATATACAGTATAAGGGACTAAGCTGAAGGAAAATTATGTAGTCAAATACAGATTGCAGTCATGTATGTAGTCAAAAACATGTCGCAAGATTGTGTCTAATTCAATTCTATATTTTCAGTGATTCTAGATTTTTCTTATAGTGTCATCAAATGTAGCATTTTAAATGATCAGTACCAACATTTTTCTGTGTAAAATGCCAAAACAAAATGAACTCATTTACAACGGTTTGTTAGACAAATTTTGAAACTACTTTGAAACATGATCAAACCTTATCTTATCTAGCGTTTTTTGTTTGTTTGTTTGTTTGTTTGTTTGTTCAACAGAGAGAGAGCTTGAGATACTGCAAAACTTAGAGGATCTGGACATTCAAGAAGATCAGAATGCAGTGTTCATGTGTGAAGTGTCCCTGGACGATGTGTCTGGAGAATGGTTTAAAAATGGAGAAATGATAAAACCAACCAGCACAATTAAGATTCGTCAGGAAGGTTATTCTGCCACTAAATTTTGCTCTCTTCCAAAAAGGGAAACCTCAGTGAAAATTTAAATGAATATCCGATCATGACTTGTCTGTGCCATTTGTTTTTTGTCTTGTTACACAGGGAATAAGCACTTCCTTCTTATATGCAACGTTAAAGAGGATGATTCAGGAGAGATCAAGTTTGTAGCCAAGAATGTGGAGTCTACGGCTTACCTTGAGGTGGAAGGTCTGTATTTAATTCAAGTCAAGCACACACTACAAAATCAAAGCATGTCTCTGCCTTTGATGACTACTTAACTTTATGACATTTCAAACTAGTTTGAAATATGGTTAACAAGACATCAGAGGCCTGTTGCACAAACCAGTTTGGGTTTTTACCCAGGTAAGTTCATGTTTATTTTGAGCAATCTCAGGTTTTAAGCGAAGTATTCAGGTTCAAGATGGTAGGTTGGGTTTCATCAGATTTTGTCTCCTTGGGAACTTCACAATGGCTTACCTGCTCTGAAGTTTAATTCTGTGAGTAAAGTGACATTATATTTTAATATGCAAGTATATATGTGTGTAATCTCTGATGAAACAAAGCCACTCCCAGTCCCACTCCCTTGTTTCGTTTTGCTCGAAATGAAAGCCTTTTACACTAAAAGCATTTTTGAATCAGAATTTAATAATTTTTGTTGCTAATAATTTATATTATATTAATTTTACTTAAATATACTTATATATTCAAATTGTTTAATGTGTTAATATTGATGATAACAATTCAAATATCTACATATACATTTGCTTTAATAACGCTTGTAAAAGGACTCTTTTTGGCTCTTTGTAAATTTGCATTAATTAATTCCAGTTAACTGACTTGTATTAATATAATAATATTGTCTTTAAAATGCCTTCTCTATAACTTTTTCTGCACGATTCGCATGCAATGAATGAGTCAAACTTGCTCTCTCATTCTTCTTGTGATTGGCTGTTTGCTGCAGGTGTTTCGATTTCATTTAGTCCAGAGTTAATCACAAATTCTAGGGATGCACCGATATGGATTTTTGGGCTTATATCGATAACCAATATCTCTGTAGATTTATAGGCCAATAACTGATATATAGGCCAATAAATATATTTTTAAAAAATTATTTTTATACAGTGAACAACTAATTTTATTTTTTAAATGTCATATAAGTCTGAACTGATCTTAGAATAGCCTCAAAATATAAAACAATAATATTTAAAATTGCAAGGTGATTATATAGACCTATATATCGCCGGCAGCCAGCTCTCTGCAACTCTCACATCGTCGCCCACTGAAGCTTAGCAGTGCTGCGCCCGGTCAGTACCTGGATGGGAGACCTCATGGGAAAGCTCGGTTGCTGCTGGAAGTGTTGTTTATGAGGCCAACAAGGGAGGCGCTCAACCTGCGGTCTGTGTGGGTCCTAATGCCCCAGTATAGTGAAAGGGACTCTATACTGCTCAGTGAGTGCCTTCTTATGTTAATGAGATGTTAAACCGAGGTCCTGACTCTCTGTGGTCATTAAAAAAAACAGGATTTTCTTCAAAAAAAGAGTAGGGGTTTAACCCCGGCATCCTGGCCAGATCTGCATCATGGCCTCCTAACATCCCCCTATTATAATTGGCTTCATCACTCTGTCTCCTCTCCACCAATCAGCTGTCGTCGCGTCATCCAGGTGGATGCTGCACACTGGTGGTAGATGAGGAGATTTCTACAATGATAAAGAATATGGTTACTTACTGAGTTATTAACGAACCGCAATACCACACAAAGAAAGGACGGACTTTGAAGGAACAAACAATGTGAGGAAAGCTCCATTATAGCGGAGCTAACAAGTTTGTCCCACGAATGTGCGAGGCAGAAAGTTCTGTACAATTACGTAATCTCTCAGTTTAAAGATTTTGGGCTATCGGACCAATAACTTTAACATTGATCAATATCATTTATCATATATATTAATTAATATCATTTATAAACAATATCATTTATCGGCCGATATAGATATGGCCGTCGATATATCATGCATCCCTAAATTCTACATTAAACCCACAGAATGATTGTGAAACCACTATGTTGTATTTGTTTGGTTTTATCAACTCAAAACTTACTCTAGAACCTGGAGTTTGTTCAACTTGTTTTGTACAACAGGCCTCTGGTAATTTACGCTACTCTTACAAATGAGAAAGCAGCTGTGTTCAAAAGCCAAAGAAAAATGCTTCAAATAAGTAATGTAATAAAATGACTACATTCACTACAGTTTTCAACTCTTTGGTTCTAAAACTGCAGCCACGCTTTCAATACAATATAATAAGCTACATATATTATAAAAATCTATTTCATTATAATTATAATATCACAATGCGTACAACTTTTCATCCTGCAGCATTACCAGCAAACATTGTGAAACCGCTTCAAGATAAAACTGTTCTGGAGAAAACCCGTGCCATAATGGACTGCACTCTGACCAATCCTCGCTGCAGCATTCGCTGGTATAAGGGACCTAACGTCATCCTGCCCTCGGAGCACTTTGAGATCTGCAGTGAAGGGTGCTATCGAAAACTAGTGATCCAGCAGGTGCTGCTGGAGGATGAGGGAACCTATAGTGTTCAAGTAGGAAACTACACATCTTCTGCAAAACTAACTGTTGAAGGTGAGACTATTTTGGTCCTCTGAAACCAATTATATAAGAATAACATTATATAACCTCTTGGGTTCTGCTCGCCCTGCTCTGGGTGGGATTTGAGCCAGCTTTTGAGGCACAGCGCTAACAGGAATGATAAAGAGCACAGCCTCAAGCTTCAGTCATTAGTGTGCTTCTTGAGGCCATGGGAAAAAAGTTAAACCACATAACTCTCACTAACTGGCCTCAATTACACTTAACCGTACTCTGGATCACGGCACCAACGGAATCCCTACAGTTGTAATTGCTCCACTCCCAAACACATTTTTTTCATGTTAGATGCAAGAAAGACAGACAGACAGACAGACAGATAGATAGATAGATATTTGTTCTCTGCAATACAAGGAAATATTTTTTCAAACATGTAATGCTATATAAATGTTGTAAACCATCATTAATTTCCAAGTCCATTCAAGTTTTGTTATGTGGAACCAGACTAATTAAAGAGAATATCAAACTGCAGTAAACAGCATCTGTTTAGGTTACAAACCACTGTTTTAAAAATTACAATACATAATTTGATAGGACAAATACGGTTTTAAGCAGCATAACAATTTGTACAGCTAAAATAACAAGTGAATAAATAATACATTAATACATGCACATTAAATGACTGTGACTGCTTATGTAAAATAGCTGCACAAATTAGAAATATATATTTTTTTATAAATATATATATAAAT
>CAIGQQ010003610.1:4652159-4666100 GCA_903798035.1 Danio albolineatus | reverse complement strand
AATAATAATAATAATAATAATAATAATAATAATAATAATAATAATAATAATAATAATAAAAATAATATTAATAATAACCATTTCAAACCTTTCATCTTATTGTATGATAAAAATGTGACTGTTATTTCAGGCTAAACCATAAAAAAAGTCAAAAAAATATATATTTTCTGAATAAATGTGTCATACGTCATCATTTAAATATGGACATTCTACTAAAATGCTTTACATAAATCACAATTCGTTTTTTCTTCCATATTCAATAAATAAGAAAGAGTCCAGCATGACCAATTCAGCATAAAGTATAAGCTCTCTGCAACTCTCACATGGTCGCCCACTGAAGCAGGGCTGCACCCAGTCAGTACCTGGATGGGGGACCACATGGGAAAGCTAGGTTGCAGCCAGAAGTGGTGTTTGTGAGGCCAGCAGGAGGAACCCAACCTGTGGTCTGTGTGGGTTCTAACGCCCAAGTATAGAGACGTTAAATATCCCATGATGTCCTTCAAAAAAGAATGGGGTTTAACCACGGCACCCTGGCCAAATTTGCCCACTGGCCTCTGTCCATCATGGACATATCCTCATATCATAATTGGCTTCATCACTCAGAATTCAGACTCCCCCACAAACATATTTAAAGCGCTTTGAGTGTCCAGAAAAACGCTACATAAAAGTATAAATGCTATATAAATATATACATTTTTATTATTATTATTATTATTATTATTATTAATTATTCTCATGATTTTTTTTTTTTTAAATATTGGTGAAAAAGTCTTTGTACAAACTCCTTAGATTTCATTTGTATGAAAAAATGAAAAACAATTTAAAGACCCAACAGTCATTGGGGGATGGGAAATTCACACTAAGACGTACTAATTAAATTAAACAGTGAATCAAAAGGTTTCAATTGCAGTGAGATTGTGTTGGTTTCTCAACTGATTTAAATCACCTCTAATAGCTGGGTAGTCAAACCCAATTCCTGAAGGGCCGCAGCCCTGCAGAGGTTAGTTCCAGCCCTGCTTCAACACGCCTATTTGTAGGTATCAAACAAGCCTAAAGCAGTCATTCAGTTTGATTATGAGTGTTTAATTAAGTTTGGAATTAAACTGCAGAGTCCTCTGTGTGGCCCTTTGGGAACTGAGTTTGACACCTGTGTCTTATAGTTTATGTAGAGGTCATTACATTTGCCATTTTTGAAAATATATATAGTCAACGTTAGGTTTAAAGTCAGCTTTTTTTCTACTTTTCAATCTGACATGTGAACTAACAAATATATTCTCATAAGGTTTAGCAAAACTCTAATAGCATTAATAACCGCATTAGTGCCATGGAACAAAGAAAGGCAGTAACGTACAGCATTGTCTGGGTGGAATATGTAGGAGGCTGGCGAGTTGTCCACAATGATGACTTTGTTGAGATCCCTGCCTAGACGGCTTAGGTCCTTGACATAATTTCCACGATGGAACACACAGGATTCCCGGAAAAGACGGCTTCGGAAAGCTCCCCATTTGTCCAGCAGATCCGAGACGGGATCAGCATACTAGAAAAACAAAACCACAGGAAAGTGAAAGACACAGTTAGACTGAAACGGAAACAAAGTGTCAAGCATCAACAAAATACTTAGTCTTTTTATATACATACACGCATACGAGTTAAAGATGTGAAATCCCATTTTAGTGTCCACATCATAATAAACATACAAACAATATTTTGTACAGACGAAAAAAAATGATCAAAAGCATAAAGTTTCTACTTAATTTTCAAATAATGTTTATGGAATGGCTAAATATGGTGTAATAATGTTCCATCACCACTTACTTTAACAGGACGTTTATGTAAAACTACTACAAACTTTTTCATTTTATTTGTATGTTATAAATTCTTTTTTTACCTGCCTGTTATTAAGATATTGGCTATTTATTAGTACATAGGCTTCATAATTTTATTCTACATACCTAATTTTACTTGATACTTAAACCCAACGATTATCTTAATAACTATTAATAAGCAGCAAATTGGGTTAAAAAAAATGTATAGCTAAGGGCGGCACAGTGGCTCAGTGGTTAGCACCGTTGCCTCACAGCAAGAAGGTCGCTGCTTTGAATCCCGGCTAGGGCCAGTTGGCATTTCTGTGTGGAATTAAAATGTTCTCCTTGTGTTCTTGTGGGTTTCCTCCAGGTGCTCCGATTACCCCCATAGTCCAAAGACATGCGCTATAGACCATTTTGAGGGATGTAAACAATAAAAAATGGTCCTAATGAGGTTCCTATATTACATTTTTAATTTCCATAGCTTCTGAGAATCCAAAAAGGTTCACTTATTAATAAATAATGTGATGAGAGCTGTTTTAACATTAAGATATTATTGAATTGGCTCTTGTTAGAGTTGCGAAATAGTTTGACAGAAAGCAGGAAACGTTCATGGGCCAGTGACATTGCCATTTTGAAATGGTCTATAGGTGAATTAAATAAACTAAATTACCTGTAGTGTATGAGTGTGTGTATGGGTGTTTCCCAGTACTGAGTTGTGGCTGGAAGGGAATCCGCTGCATAAAATTTACGCCTGAATAGATGGCGGTTCATTCCGCTGTAGCAACCTCTAATAAATCAGAGACTAAGCTGAAGGAAAATGAACGAATGAAGTTATAGCCAATGGTTTGTTAAAAGTGAGAATTGTACCTTAAAAAATTGGTGTGACCAATAATTTATTTAGAGATAGATTTTATTTATTATAAACATCAAAAACCCTGCCTCTAAGTCAACAAGTGCCATGAATTAATAAAAGATAATCAATATAAAAGTCAAAACTGTCTCAGTGTTAGTTTTTGTTGTAATTCTACCAAAAATGTTTAGTTATATAATTATCATCCACTTTAATATACCTGAATATTTTTGACACTGCGGGAGCCCTGTAATCAAAACTATAAAACTGGCACCTACAGTAAGTGATGTTAAATCTTATTTATTAATAATCATAACGCTTAATACCTTGCATGGTGCAAAAATCAATTAGCATTTCTTAGTCTTACCTTGGCTAAGCTTGCAGTGAATAGCACACACTCAAACAGTTCCCCCATCCGTTTAAGGAACTCATCAACATGAGGTCTCTTCAACACGTACACCTACAGAAAACAAGCCAGAAAAAGAAAGTAGATGTTAAAATGGTGTCATTCGTTGAAGGGATTAAACTCACAGCCAGCTACCATCTGAAGGAGGGAAACCAGAACGTGAGAAAAACTCTAGCTAAACCAGGTCAAATTCTTAACATGTCTGCGCTCTTACAGCTAAGATGTATTACTAAATAAATAAGATTTATATAAGCCTGCATCTTGATATCGTTGCTTCATATAACGATGATCTTTATGTGATCGTAGAACGATAAACCCAGTTTTAAGAGAAGCAATAAAGCGGGTTGTTTTACTCTAACAACTAGGTCAGCCAGACTCGTTTATGATGCTGGTGGTCTCATTCCTGAACCAAGTCATCCCGAATAGGCTTTCCGGACATCACAAGCCTATCCTGGATTACTTGAACCAGGCCAAAGCCTTGTCTGTCAGATGTCTTCAGTCTGCTGGTGTAACTGGTGCTGTTGGCCTTTAAAGGGCCAAGACATGGTACTGTCACAGCCTGAGTGAGTAAGAGACACTCTGAGAAGTGATTGATAGCCAGCAACTTCTCAGAAGCCGGCCAGGGTTTCTCCATTTCGTCAGGACACAGAAATAGCCGCCTGCTGCTCTGAACCGTCAGCTGAGATGCCAACGGTACTGTCAGGTAGCACACCCATATTAAACGGCCATACGTAAACAGAGAAGAAAACGTTTCAACACTGTGCAACAGAAGACAGACAAATAATGGAGGTCACATGAGTCTGACAAACATAACTTTCTTGATACTGTAATCACAGTTGTTCAGTTTAATGAACAGAAATTACATTAAAGATGTAAAACTTCGTCAAGTTATTTGTTATTATTAGACACCATTATTGACTGATTAGGTTTAAAGTTGCCTAGGAAGCTGAAATTAAAAATTATGGTAAGAGATACACTTTAGTTGGTTGTCCAATCACAATGCATTGGCTCAAACAGCCAGTCAATCAGAGCACAAACCAAATATCAAAGAGTATTTCAGATGTAACGCATGTATAAAAAAAATACTTTTTTTTTAAACATTCAACAAAGTAATTAACCCATTGTAGTACACTCAATAAAACAGTGTACTCAGTGTACAGTGTACTTTTAAAAAAAAAGCAATATGTGGTATTAATGAATACTTTTTCTGAAAAGGCAAACATGTAATTTTTATTTATGTACTCATTTAAAAAGCGAGCAACAAGAAACAAAATGTTCCTGTTATAATCAACAAAAGCAGAGACAACAAAATTTCATGGTTTCACATTTTTTCATGACATTCTGAGTTACACATTCATCTAATTAGCAAAGGTACTGACAGCCATTTTTAAATGCCTCAGAGTCAACACTGCATTCCTGCATATGATTGGCTACAAGGCATGGGGCGATAACCGTTTTTAAGGTATACCGCAGTTTAAAAAAAAAAATTAAAAATTTTTTTTAAAAAAAACAAGGTTTCAAAACTGACCAAATTTTCTGCTATACCGTTCCTACAGCATACAGTATGTAAGTTTTTTTTTACATGTTGTTTTTTTAGGACAACAGTATCTCCAGCAGAAAAGATATCCAAAGATGCCGCTTTAAATTGTAAAGAAATCAGTGTTTTTGAAACTTATGAAGACAGCAGAAGTCAATGATTCATTTGAATTATTTAGTCTGACCTGTTTACTGTTCCAAAACATTTTAAATGTTTCTCAAAATAAAATATTTTGTGTTCAAAAGGGGAAAAAGTTTGTCTTTTACTTAGACATAAAGAACATAGTTTAGAGCAGTAATCACAATACCATAACACCGTGATAATTTATCCAAGATTATCATACCGTCAGAATCACAGTCAACCACTGCTAAAACACGAAGATACATTTTCATCAACTATAGTCCAGTGAAAATCCAAAAGGGTTCTCGGGGGCTCGTAGAAAATTGGTGGGAAAAAGTAAAAACGTACTTAAAGAAATGAAACGTTATTAGGTTTAAAATGATAAACAGTTGTTAGATTTCTCTTTAGTATTATAAGCCAATCACAAACCAAAAAATTGATGGGTTTAGTCATGTACACAGGGTCAAGACAATCTGCTGAAGTTCAAATCTAGGATCAAGAAATGGGGAAGAAATGTGATTTAAGTGGCTCTGAATGTGGCTTAGTTGGTGGAGCCAGATGAGCTAGTGTGAATTTCTCAGAAACTGCTGATCTACTGGGATTTTCTCACACAAACAGGGTTTACGGAGAATGGGCAGAAAAAGAGAAAATATCCAGTGAGAAGCAGTTTTGTGTGTGAAAATGCCATGTTGATTTCAAAGCAGAATGTCACATTTACATTTAGTCATTTAACAGACGCTTTTGTCGAAAGCAACTTACAATAGTGAAGGCATTCAGTGATTCAACAAGAAGAGGCAATACATATAAGAAGTGCTAGTTATACAAAGTAACTTGTTTGTGCTCAGAAGATTTAGTGTTAGAGTAAGAGTGCTGGAGCTAGAGAGAGACTTCTACAGGTGGTTTGTCAAGCCCACTCATTTGTGTGAAGCACATTTCATAAATGCAGTGTTTGTGTGGGTTAATGTTCCACTGAGATGAATGAGTGTGTTTTACAGAACGTCCAGACTGGATTAAGATTATAAAAGTAACTTAAATAAACCACTCATTAAGTCCAGCATCTAGCCATCTGTGAGCATCTGTCAGGCTATGCTGTGAGCATCTGTCAAGTGACCTCACTACTTGTCAGGATAATGTCACAAGTAGCTTTTTTGGTCCAGACAGGACCAGATGCTGCAGACATGAGGCGACAAGTCAGTATTTAAGTCACTAGTTTTTTGACGTCTGCTTGGTGTGTCCCAGGCTTTACCAACAAGGTGTGCATGTCAAACCTTCAATTAGATGAGCCACAGCAGCAGAAGACCACACCGGGTGTCACTCCTGTCAGCTAAAAACAGGAAACCAAGGCTCCAATTTGGATGGGCTCACCAAAATTGGAATTCTAAGATTGGGAAACCTGCTCGGATAAGTCTCAATTTCTGCTGTAACATTCAGGTGAATAGTCATAATATGGTGTAAACAACAAAAAATGATCCAACCTGATGGTGTAATGGTGTTGGATGTGTTTTTTTGGGGTTTTTTTGCAAACAACTGAGGTCCCCTAGTATTAATTTAACATTGTTTAAAATGACACAACCTAGCTGAGTATTTTGGCTGACCATGTCCATTCCTGTAAGAACACAGTATACCTAGCCTATAAAAAAGCACAATGTTAAAAAGGCTGCATTTACTTTTTAGATCTTGATGACCAATTCAGATTGTGACTGTATCCAAGTTTTTGACTACCTGCTTGCATCTTATTTTTAAAAGTGACTTGTGTCACTATATCTACATTTACACTATACATGGTAAAAATACATTAAATCAAGAGGGAGAAAAAAAGCACCCACAGACACTGACTGATAGCTGTGAAAATACAAGAGCACTCTTTGCACCATTCCTGTATTTAATCTGCAGGATTTTATATAGCTTTTGGCCTTTTTTCCTAGGTAAATAGCACCCTTGAGCATTGTGTAAATTCTGAACAGTGTTCTATATTTTGCTGACTTGTGAACTTAAATTATCCCAAATGTTTTAAAGAATGTTAAATCCAAAGAAAGCAGCAACTTTATCATGTTTTAGTAGTTTTAAAGAGCCTCTATTATGGGTTTAAGCTAAGGCTTAAATCTGAAAGTGCACAGTGTTTGAAACTATTGATTCATCCATTAAAGAGTCGACTCATAGTTCCTCAAACGAGTCGCCGTGCTTACGAGTCTTTAGCCGTTTCGGCATGACGTAAACACGAAACATAAGCCCCGCCCATTTGTGCACGCACAGCCCCGGGAGATTCGAAATCCCCAACCCCCAAGTAATATGCTGGGAGACCGGGGTTAGTTTCGGGGGTGAGGTGTCTGAAATACGAGTGTTGGCAGATATCCTCACACACACACTATGACTACTTCAATATTGATAAGCTGTGGTGGGCATTCTCTCGCGCTGATTGATGTCGACCAATCGCAACAGACTGGGTCATCGGTCCAATCAGCGCAGTTTAGCATCGCGCTAAGGAGGGGTTTGGAACAAATGAATCGCTGAACGATTCATATAGGAGTCGCTGGGATAATTAGGTAAAAATAAATGCAAATTATAAGACAATGAAAGTGTTTTTTGACCATGCATGCATTTTAGCCTGCTGTTGGAGAC
This sequence comes from Danio albolineatus, assembly GCA_903798035.1. Taxonomy (NCBI): domain Eukaryota; kingdom Metazoa; phylum Chordata; class Actinopteri; order Cypriniformes; family Danionidae; genus Danio; species Danio albolineatus. The sequence goes on along the minus strand of CAIGQQ010003610.1, from coordinate 4,658,760 downwards.
CCCCAAAACCAAAATATGACCCTTTTTAATGTATAATAGGGGCTCTTTAATTTTTATTCTAACCCCTGTCGCCATGCTAATGACATCACACACCCTTAATTTCCCATTTATTTTTTATAGAAAAAAGGAAACAGACACTTTAATATGTGGTGCGTCTCATTAAACTGCACAAAGCAGCACTATAACCTGAACCCTAAAATTAATTTAGTTTGATGACACATCACTGCTTTTCCACGTGATCAAGAGCAAAGGGACCTGAAGCAGAAACCTGCTATTGCGCCATGTCACACTCGTTTCTCATCATCTCCATTTCACTTCAATGACATTCAGTTTTACTCTGCTTCATACTACCATGATAATAGGTGTTGAATACTTCAGCTCATCCATGAACAAGTCTCATAGGATTTAATGAAGACTACAATTCTTGTGATTCCACACACATCAAACTTTGCCTTTGTTTGTTGTTAATTTGCACCCTCTAATGGTGAAAATGACATACGTTGGCTTTAATTTAGTTTTATAACCAGTAAGCATTTAACTGTTATGTCCAGGAGGTGCGATTCATGAACAACTTCACTGAAATGTAGTAGTTTGTTCACTTGATGCACGCAATAGTTTTATATTGCTTATACAACAGATGCTCTCTCTCTCACGCAGGACTCTGTTTTGAAATCTCAGCATCGAGTTGACGTCATTCCCCACCATTTTTCAATACCAAATGATTCACATTGACAGGTGAATATCTGATCTACCTGCTTACACTGCAGACGCGAATGCACATATCAGATTCACGTCAAACTTATTTCCACATATGAATGAGGCCTGAAACCGATCTGAGTTTATCGGAATCCATGTGATATATTTCCTGCTTACATGTTCATGGGCTTTATCCCGTTTGTGCCACATGGGAGACAAGAAAAAATCATCAGAATTGGGTCACTTGGGCCTTGTAATGTAAATGCGGCCAAAGTGCATGACTTCACTTTACTCAAATGTCATCAATCCAAGGATCTCAAAGCAATTGGAGCACCTTTGGGAAATGTTGAAACAGGAGATTTGCATCATGGATATGCAGCCAACAAGTTCGCAACAACTGTGTGATGCTTATGTCAGTACATACAAAATCTCTAAGCAATGTTTCCAGCATCTTATTGAATCTAGCACACAGAATTAAGGCAGTTTTGACAAAATTTGGTCTAGCCTGGTACGAAAAAGGTGCACCAAACGAACTTTACATTAATTTTTACTAAAGAAAAAGGTAGATTTTAGTCAGCATATTTTGAAAATACTGGCATCAAAACCTGTGCTGTAAATCAACACTTTTTTTGACTGAGAGAGAGCAGTACACATAAGCTTAATTATGTGTCGCTCTACAGCTAAATGTCATCACCTTCCACTCATCAGTTACCAAACAAGCATGAGAACAGGTTGTGCTCACCTGATGTACCGTCCCATCAATTTCCACTGGAATGATGAAGTCAGCATTGTTTACTGGCTGAAAAAACAGGAAAAAACAAACAAACAGATTTACGTGCTGGAAGCAGAAAGAAAAATCATATAAATCTATTTTACAGGCGACTGGGTCAATGACTGACATGAGGTGTAAATATCTAGCGGATTCCAATCATTTTCACAACATTGCCACACAGCCTGTGAGTGATATTTAGATAGGTCTAGAAACTCAATCTCAAATGTTGAGATAATCACGTTTATGTGTTACAGAGACATCAGGACAGCGTGACCTACATTTGCAGACAACCAGATGAAGCAACATTAAGGTGTCCAGTTCTTTAAGACCATGCTTGTTTTACTCTCTTTAAAAGCAAGAGTTCTCCATAAACATGAAAACATTATTAATAATTAATCGATCTCAATTTATGCCTGTATGACTGTCCATCTGCATGCTGTTCATTTTCAGTGAAACACTAAATATTTGTTTGTACTAATTCTTAACGAATATGCCATCATGGTTTGTCAGGCATATTAAAAAAACTAAAATATTTTGATGATAGTATATCATTTGATGATAGTATTATTACAGTCCAACAACAAAATAATTATTCATTGACATTCTAATCTTTATACTTTGCAGAGATCCTTTAAACCACTAAGTTTGACTTTTCAGTCAGCAAGACATTGACTGTTTTTTTACATACAAATGTACATGATCACTTTTATACAATTCAATAAGTACAGGTTATAAAAGTTTAGTTTCATTTTCAGATAAACTCATATCTTACTGTCTACTGAATGTAGCACTAAAAGTAGATATTTTCACATTTGTAATGTTTTTTTTATGTACACTACCTGACAAAAGTCCTGTCGTCTAATCCCAGTTGTAAGAGCAACAAATAAACTTGACTTCTAGTTGATCATTTGTAAGTGGCAGAAGGTAGAATTCCGATGATCATAGTTTGGGGTTACATTCAGTATGGGGGCGTGCGAGAAATCTGAAAAGTGCATTGCAACATCAACAGTCTGAGGTATCAAGACATTTGTGCTGCCCATTACATTACAAACCACAGGAGAGGGCAAATTCCTCAGCAGGATAGCACTCCTCCTCATACTTTAGCCTCCACATCAAAGTTTCTGACAGTAAAGAAGGTCATGGTGCTCCAGGATTGGCCAGTCCAGTCACCAGACATAAACCTTATTGAGCGTGTCTGGGGTAAGATGAAGGAGATGAATCGTTAAAGATGAATCCAAAGAATCTTGATGAACTCTGGGAGTCCTGCAAGAACGCTTTCTTTGTCATTCCAGATGACTTTATTAATAAGTTATTGGAGTCATTGCAGAGATGTATGGATGCAGACGTCCAAGTTCATGAGAGTCATCCACAGTATTAAATATTTTCTACTGCACCATCACTTTATATTCTGTACTGTACATTATTTCTGTTAAGTGACAAGACTTTTGTCTCAGCAAAGTCAGACCATACTGTTCTAATTAAAAATCATATTATATATAATAATATATATAATAATATATACATATATTATATATATATATAATAGTATAAACATATAAATATATACATAATTTTGTTAAAATAGGCGTAATCTAGAGGCTTTTGTCTTTTATATAAGCCACAACAGATACCAAATGATCAACTAGATGTATAGTTATTATTTGTTGTTCCTACAACTTGGAAAGGTGACAAGATCTTTGTCAGGTAGTGTATATAGATTCACTTAAATGGTATTTGATCACTGAAATTAAGATTTTTAAAGATATTTTAATTTGATGCAGGCTCAAAATCTGAAATCTATCAGAATTGTTTTTCTTTTTTTTCTTTTTTCTTTTAGTTTATGGATAAACTACTAAGCGAGTTCTCTGAAACATTTGCAATAACAACAAACACTGCTTATATTTAACACCCTCAATACACTTTCCCTTTTTTGAGTATAATGGAAAGACAAAGTCAACAGCAGTGTTGCAGCTGACACTCCCATTAGAAAATATTTTTTTTCGTTCTGGCTGCCCCAAATTCTGCACATAGTGTCTTTATGATGTCATTCAGCAAGAGAAACAAATATTTCATTCTGAATCAAATTATGCATTAGCCATTATCTACAGTGCATCCATACATGTAAAAAACAAAAAAAAAAAAAAAGTTGTTAAAACACAATTACAGGCTGCTCAAATAAGCTTACTTGTATATGATAACTCTAAAAATTTGAATATAACTTGTATGTCTAATATATTAAAAAAGTCATTTTTGCAAAGGACGACTTGTTAGCACACTTCCTCTTTTGTTCTTAGTTGTCAAGCATGTTGTTGGATGCACTCAAACATTATTACATTGTGAACTACATTAGTTTATGCTCACATATTAGAATAGTTTAAACAAAATGTGCATCAAAGTATTCTGGACTGCTGTGACCAATTGGCATTTCAAACGGTCAACTAGATTACACGCCTCTAGAAGCTAAGGTCCAGTCCTAAACCATGGCACTTTTAATGTTGCACTGCTAAAAACAAAGTCACACCCACAGTTTTACACTTTTCTGGGAAATTAACATAATGAATTAATAACGCATAGTAACACTAGAACTATCAAAGCAGTCATTGTAACTGCAAATTTTTGTAATTTAACACCTTTTTTAAAATATAACGCATGTTAAATTTCCTAAATGCATGTATATTCATTCTAAAATTTTAGATTTTTGTCATTTTAATATTATAAGAGTTCTGAGTATTTCTATCTTGAATGGCCATAACGGTCAAGCTGACCACAAGCATTTCAGCCTTTAATACATTCTCCTTCCGCTTCATTCAAAGCTTAATTCTAAAATCTTTATATAAGCTTTGAATGTGAATTTGACATGACAAATTGAATTTATTTCAGTCTTATATGAACGGTCTGAATGACCACAAGGGCATTAGCAGAAAAAAAACTCAAAACATAAATTCACAGAGAGAAAAAAATACATTAACATTATATAGAAACATCTGTTTATATTTTCTAAAAGAGCTAACCAGATTTATAGAATCAGAAAAATATTAATCTGTTAACATTTTTATATTTTAAATAAGGAAAATAAGCATGCATTGTGGACGTGACTAAAATCAAATAATAGTTTGAAAACGCTGACAGAAACATTTTTAAGTTTTTAAAGTACTGTAAAATACTTGCTTACACAAAAAAACTCATAGTAACAGTTTCGCTATATTGGTGAAAACCTTTTTTCATGGCAAGGTTGGCATTTGCATGGAATTGCTTTGTTACAAAAGGTCCACACTCAATATTTTATTAAATAAATCACAGGAGAAAAGAAAGAAAAAAAAAACGTTTCAGCTGTGTGCCATTTCAGGTTTCCACAATCAATTGAGAAACAGGTCTCGTTGATCTCATTTGTTTGAACTCATAATTAAAATCAAAATGTCATCAGGAAGAGAAAAGAGCTTCTTTGGTAATTGTCATTTGAAGAAATTTGGTCACAGCACCAAACTTATCTGGTGGAGTGGTGATTTACGTTTGACTGAATTCCAGTGTTCAAGAGAAACAGTCAAACATTTAAACTCTGTGTGTGTGTTGGAACGATATGAAGTGAGCAATGATGACAAAGTAAACACTAACATTGAATAAAGTTTCAACTATTTTTGTTCAGTGGAATTCAAAATCAAAAAGGGACCCCTTTGAATATAATTATTAGTAAAAAAAGAAATGAAAAAAAAAAGGGAACAGTTTAGGAACAGCACGAGGGAGAGTACATTTTCATCTTCAAACATTAAAGCTTGGACGAGAGAAAGCATTTTAGCACTAAATAATGACTCAAGTTAAGGTTTTAATGTAAACGCTTGCAATATTGCAAAACACCAGTATAATATTTGACTCAAGTGTATCCATAGCTATGATAAGGTTAGCTGGGTTACCAACAGCATGATATATAGTTTATTCACACCTGCTGCCAGCTATAAAGCAATATAAAAAATAAAAAAACAGCACATTGGCCTACCTTGAATGAACTGTGGACTAGTGTTTCATCCAGATCAATTACTACGCAGATCTTCCCTACATCTTTAGACTTTATCTGTGGAAGAAGTGGTTTGGCTGGAACCTGTAATAAAATTTCAAGGACATAGGTAAATAATTAGCCAAGTTGGCATTTGAAACAAGAAGCTGTTTTACAGTTAAAACAGCATACGCTATATATGTTCCCTATACAACTTGCGCATAAGAAACATTAAGACTTAACATTACTAGACTCCTCTAGTCTGTTAGTAGACAAGAAATCTAGTTTTATTAGCAATACTTGTACATCTGGCCGCTATGAAGGCACGTACTGCATTGCAGACAGTAAAATGTGTCAACCAGTTAAGATTTTATATGATATTCTATATGTTTATATGAGGAGCCTTCAGTGGACAGAGCGGTCTCAAGTTCTTCACGTGTGAGAGCTGTAAAGTCACGTGGAAAACTGTAAATATATACGACATGTCCAGAATCTGAGAAAAAGTAAGCAACAACTACAATTAAACTAGTTGTGCTATCTAAGATGCCAAAAATGGATGGTACTAGTTCATTAGTAAATCTGCATGCATTTTTGTTTTTCCTCAATTAATTTTTACAATAAATTTCTAAAGAAGGAAGTATAAATAATAATAATATATATAAATAAATATAGAAAAATACCAAAACTTTAGGGTCAGATTTTTACAAGATTCTTGATTATCAGGGCTGAATTTATTTAATATGAATTAATTTAATATTTTCATGTTTTCAATTTAATATATTTCCAATTTATTTATTTTTGTGATGGCAAATCTGTATTTTCAGCATTACTTCAGACTTTGGTGTCACATGATCCACTATAAATCATTTCAATTTGCTGATCTTGTGCTCAGTAAGCATATTCTTCTTCTTCTTCTTATTATTATTATTAAAATAATAATAATAATAATAATAATATTAACAAGAACACAAAGCAGTTGAGCTGCTTTATTATTTTTGTGGAAACTCAAGATTATTTAATGAATATAAAGTTCAAATGAACAATTATTTTAAATAATTTAATATATACTTGCTAAAAATAAATAAATAAATAAAATAAAAAATAAAATAAAATAAAATAAAATAAAATAAAATAAAATAAAATAA
>CAIGQQ010003610.1:4635017-4652149 GCA_903798035.1 Danio albolineatus | reverse complement strand
AAAATAAAATAAAATAAAATAAAATAAAATAAAATAAAATAAAATAATAAATTCATTGTATTTCAAGTTAGTCTATTTTGGAGGTTGCCATAGTGGAATGAAACACCAACTATTCCAGCATATGTTTTACACAGTAGATACCCTTCCTGCTGCAACCCAGTTCTGGGAATCACCCATACGCACACGCACGTGTGCACACACACATGCACGGATGCACTCACACACTTTAGAGCAACCTTGCTGTGAGTCCACAATGCTAACCACTGAGCCACTGTGCTGCTCAATAACAATAATAATAATAATAATAATAATAATAATAATAATAATAATAATAATAATAATTCACATGCACCGTGATAAGATTCAGGTCAAATTGTCCACCCTAAAGTGGGTGTATTCGTTATAGACTTGACTATCCATAAGGGGGCATAAGGTAGTTCTTTTAGCACTAGCATTCCATGAGCAGCAGATGATCAAGTGACTGACTGCAGCTGCGGTTTGCTATTGCAGTTCTTCATCAGAAAGTACACAGTGCACACACTGTCTGAAACTAACGCTACGCTTACAGCATGAGCATCTCAAGACCTGCAGGCTCTTCCGGATTCATTACCAAGTCAGAAAGTGTACAGTTGACTCTGATTTAAATAACATATGACAGGGAACAAGAACCCAGCATGGAGTCCTATTTTAGTTCAGTTGCTACTGACTTCATACTAATTAAGATGTGGAAAAAAAGATGCCAAGAATGTTTGGCAACTTAAAACAGACTAATGCATTCATAATCAAGCAAAATCCTTTGATACTTGCCTAGTATTGCCATAACGCTTAGTTTTGAGGTAAACCACAGTAAAGTTTCTAACAGTTAGTATTACCATTTCTAATTTTAATATCAATGTTATAATCGATTATTGCAATTTTGAAAACTCATTGCAAATCCTGTAACATTGCAAATAGCAAAAATGCATGTTGATTTAGACAGTTAATAAAGTTTAATACAGTTAAAGTATGTTGTCCTTGTATCATTGAAAGAGTGATCAACATTATTGAGAACACTGAGCTGAAGCTTGACTTCACAAAACTAAATCGCTAATCAAATCAGTCAGGAAAAAAAAATTCACAATTAGATACTTTTTGTCCAATTACACAACCTGTTTTGCCTTGTATAAAGCAGCATTATGCAGTTTTGTGGAAAAACAAGATAAACATGCAAGGTAGTTTTTAAAGTGCAGGTTTGAAAGCAATACCCAAGATAATAAACTGTACCAATCAACACACACACAAAATGTTCATGAAATTATACAAACATAAGTCAACAAATTCAAATAGCAGTGATGCATGATTATGCTGTGTGCCACAAAATTGCATAAAGCTGCAAACTTTATTTTTTTTGTTTGTTCATTTTCTACCAGCAAAACATGGTGGAATGCCTTAGGTTTATGTGTGACATTTATTTTTTGAACATTTCTGGTCATTTCAACAAAAGCATTATAATATTAGAAATAATATGTTTTTTATAATGTTGATATTAAATTATGCTGGACTTTCAAATAATGCATCAAAAAGACTTTTCAACATGCTTTTAACTCCCAAAATCTATCAGCAAGATCCTCAACGAAGAGAAATGTACCTGGTCTGTTGGTGGAACACAGATTTCACAATCGCATTCTTCTGAGAACTCTTCATCTTCAGATGATTCGCTATCCTCATAAGAATCACACTGTTCGCTTGTCTTTTTTTGGTCAGACTTACAGATTGTGTCTTGTTCAGATGCTTCACTTCTTGCAACTTGATGTATAAGTTCCTCTAATTTTTCATTTGGTTTGGTCTGCTCAGCCAGACCACCTACTGCAGGAGAATTAAGGAGCTCAGAGGTGTCTTCTGGCTCGGTATCCAGACCATTCGATACACAAAGGGAACTCGTCTCGGTGTTTGAAAGTTCCTCAATGGTGCAAAAGAGCTGTGGATCATCAGTTGGTGTCACTTTACCTTCATCACTTTCGTCTGAACATCCCACAAGGTCTTCAAACCCAAACAGAGATGTTTCTTCATCTTCAGTAGTTTCAATCTCTCCACAACAAGGTCCATGAGCTCCCTCATTTTCAAAGTCAGGATGCATCTCTCCATTAACATCGATTTCATCTGCAGATCTGAGATCTTCTACGCTGCCTTCATTCTCTGACCTGCCAGTTAATTTCTGATCGGCCACATTTTCCAACAATGTACTCTCTTCATCTGGTGAATCTGGAGAATCAGTGGTTTGAAATGTGTCCTCTGCAGCACACAATCCTGTGGAATCTCCAGATACATTGACAAAAGCTTGTTCAATCCCTTCAAGTTCATAACAGTCATCAACGGGAACACCAGAAACTTGCTCTTCAGAAATCTCTTCATTTTTGAGGCAAAGTTCGTCGTCCTTGCCCTCATAATACAAGATGAAACCTTCATCCACAAAATCAGGCAGGTGAGGCTCATTTTCACAAACCTTGTCTAGTTTGGCAATTTCAGAGATTTGATCTGGTTCAGTAGAAAGACCAAAAGCTACAGCTTCAGCATACGTTTTACTGCTTTCCCTTCCTGTAACTTGCTGTTCAGAATCAATCTCACATGCTTCTTTACAAACATCTAACTTTTCTTGTGAGTACATGTCACAGTTCTTGTTACCTTCATCTGGTTCCACATTCCGAATCAAGGACTCATCGTCCTCTGTAAGTAGGTTTTCCTTTTCACATGGTTGATCTGGGAAGATATCAAAGGATTCAGACTCGTCAATAAAACTCTTGAATGAATCAGTTTCAGAGCTGCTTTGACTTTTGCCATCCAAGCAGTCGCCATAGTCCTCTTCGCTCGACTCATCTGAGGAACCTGCTGTTGTGGTCACTGCATCCAGAGAGATGTCCACACTTGAGTGGAGATCAGAATGCTGAGGAGATTCATCATTACAACATATGCCCTTCTCCAGCTCTTCACACTTCCCACAGAGCTTCCTTGGGTTATCCAAAGGTATAACTTCAAGGGTTTCTATCTCTCCATTAGACTCACTGCTTTCAGCAGCATGACTTAAACTCTCCTCATTGTGTCTCAAAAGATCAGTGAGAAATTGGGACAGCCAGCGAGCCTCAAAGGTTTCCATTGATCCGGAAAACATGGCATCAGACTCAGGTGGTTTCTTAACATCAGTTCTGCTACTACAATTAGGCAAATTCTCTTTGTTTACTTCAGAGTTGTGAAAAAATGAGCTGTGTGTTTGTGATGACTCTAGGCATCGTTCTGCAAGTCTGCTTTGATGTGGTCTCTCAGAACTGTCAGTGGGCACAGAGGGAGAGCATTGTTCACGGGCATCACATTTCTTGAAGTATGCTCCACAGCTCGTGCACTGTTCTAAATCCTCAAAACACACAGAGGATTCACTGTGCTCAGAGAGTTGGTCACAGTCTTGATGTTCTTCAGACAGGGTGTTAAAGGTCCCAGACGGACAAGTGCAATCATCTAGGCTGTTAGGCAGAACTCCATCATCAGCGGTGTCCATTTGCCCCATAAGCGGTGTGTCCACAAGGGACGCACAGTGGTCAGATGGCTTACTTTCTTTAGAGTCCTGACACAGTTCAGGGGATTCAAAATGTGTGGCATGGTATTCATCAAGCTTGTTTTGATTGTTAGGCTCGGACAGTTTAGATGTCTCGCAGTCTTCGGAATCTAGTTCAACTGCATTGTTTTGTTCAAATAGGCTATCTTCAGAACTATCATTTTCACACTCTCTATACTGTTCCTGATATTCTGCATCACATTCAGAAAGTGTTTCATAATCTGAAGGATCTGACAGAGTAGACTCCACATGACCTTGTTGAAATGAATCACTAAGATCTACCTGTTCTGCATCATCTAGATGAAAAGGCTCACAATCAACCAAGCTCATCTCAGGTATATCGATTTCTTCTCCATCTTGTTGAAAGCTAACAAACTCATAAAGATCTGGGCTCGTCTCTGATGCATCTAACTGTTCTTCATTATGCTGCTCAAAAGAGTCACAATCATCTAGTATCATCTCAGGTAAAACGATCTGTTCTGCATCATCTTGTTGAAAAGACTCGCAATCGCTTAGGCTAACCTCTGATAATGTTAACTGCTCTTCATCGTGTTCAGAAAACTCACTTTGATCGCTCGGATCAAATGTAAAATTAAGTTCATCGTTTTGGCTCATTTCAACCAAGTCAACTGAAGAACCGCTTGTTTCAAAAGACTCACTGTGCTCAGAGCAGCTATCCAACAAAGAGCTGTATCCAGATGAACCAGACTGATCTGAAAATTCACCATTAATGTGGCTATTTTCAATGCAAAGTCCATCAGCTTCATTCAACTTGATGGTGCTTTGGTCAATAGGTGTATCTTGTTCAGCGCAAGATTCTGCTGCATGTTCCAAAGACTGGTCTTCCTTTTTAGGACTTCCTTGTCCAGAGACCTCCGAATGGCCAAAGCACAGCTCAGCAGGCATGTTTACCTCAGCGTGCTCGCTTTTAAAAAATGCAGATGATTCCAAGTATTTAGTGATGTTGCTTTCGACAAAAGACATCCGTTCTCCAAAACATTGGCAAAGGTCAGAAGAAGGGATACGGTCCAAACATTCTCCCATGGGTTTGCTTTCTCTAGAGATCCTGCAAAAAGAGTCAGAGATCTGTGTTTGCAGAGGGGGCTCGCAAGGCTGAAGGGATTCGTTGAGCCCACAGCCTGCCTGAGACACCAGCAGCAATGTGCACGTTGACATGACAGAGGGGTTGAGACTCTACTGAACCCTGCACTCAGCCCGCCTTCAGGACACCTACCGATTTATTTTGGTGCTTCAGAGACGTGACAAATAACTCCTGCTGTATCAAATCACTATAAAAAGCTGAAGTAAGGCATAAATCTGAACCCGACACCAACAGAGACTTGATACCAGATCTTCTCATAGTTGTTTGTCGCCATGTTTTTATTCCCGTGAATAATTAGTTAAATAAAATCAAAAGTGGCTATTTATTTTTTTATTTTTCTATCAGCTTTCATTTAAGTGGGAGTTTTAAGGACAGAAAGTTTTTTTGTGCTCAATAAATGAACAGTGATGAGTTGACTATGGTGTCTGCACAAATGCAGATTAGGTTAATACATACTACGGCTTATACAACGGTAAGAGCTCGTAAACAGGAAAAGAATTGCGCAAAAGCTAACATGAGGTTTCAGTTTCCTACTATCACAGCTGATCATGTGGTTCTCGCCCGTGTTAACCACCAGCTGGCCGGTGTTCAGAAAAAAAATCTAGAGAGTTCAGGGTGGAGAGGTAGCACTACATCCAAATAAGAACTGACCAAAACCAACAAAAACTCTTACTTTAGAGATGGTCCCATTCTCTTCCACCAGCAGTGGGGCGTTGTTATTGACGGGCACGTGATCCGTTTCATCATGACACAGACAGCAGAAGAGACTGTGGAAAATGCCACGACTGCGCGGTTTCTTCGATGAGGATGCAGCATGTGGAGGGGTACCTGAGAAACAAGAAGCACATCATATAACATCAACAGCTAGCCTGCTGTTCACAGTCATATATCTGTGCATATATGATGCACTTGGTTAGTTCCGACAGCTACTGGTTGTTATAAGATAACTGTACTCAGATAAATGATAGGCAATGACTGTTTTTATATTGTGTGCAACGAAAACAGATGAGTACAAGCATCAGAATTACATGAAAGGAGGAAACAGGACATTAATTTGCATTAAAATTCTCAAATGACAGAGTTAAGTGATTGTTTTTAATTTAGGGTGTACTATACAGAGAAAACATCAAAATCCCACATGGAGATATTAATAAAGACAAGCAGGATTGTTACATTTTTTCACTGAAAGCCTTAACACAGCTAGCGTTTTAACTGTATGGAACTACACATGAAAATCTATGAAATTCTGAAAGGGTGGAGTGGAGGTTTTAATAACTCAAAACACATGTATGTCACACCCATGAATTCCCAAAAACTTGCTCCATAATCTAAGCTTCAACATACGACATAAAACAACAATGCTTTTGAATCTGGCAAAGTTTGAGGAAAAACAGAGAGAAGGAAAAAGGGCCGCTTTTTGCATATTTGTTCTGCCCTACTTAAATATAACAGATTGATTTTCCTATCCATCCTTGCTTAGAAGTCTTAGAAAAAGCTTGCATTTATCCTCATTTTTGGATTTGCATTGCATCTATAAAATACAACTATTAAGACAAAGAACTGCTCTGTCAAAAGCAATTTACAAACAGAATTGTAGAGTCAGAAAGAAAAAAGAAAATACGTTTAATAGCATATATCCAAAAATAACCACTAATATTTTCTAGAAAGTATTGTACTGCATTACATCAAAGGGATAGTTCACCTGAAAATGAATAATCTGTCATCATTTACTCCCTCTTCACTTGTTCCAAACCAATGTGAGTTAGTTGTTGTTGTTTTTTTTGTTGAGTCAATTGTTATAGGTTTCCTACATTCTTTGGATGGATGGATGGATGGACGGACGGACGGACGGACAGTTTGATAGAACGATAGATAGAACGATAGATAGATAGAACGATAGACAGACAGACAGATAAACAGACACAGTTTGATAGAACGACAGACAGACAGACAGACAGACAGATAGATAATTTGTGGATGAACTATCCCTTTAAAATAGGAATATAAAAAGCCAATCCAATAATTTGCATCTACCCAATTCAATTTCATTATGAATAGATATTACATATGTTATAAATTCTTTAGAATATTTGGAGGTCCTCAGTATCAGAGAGCTTGAAAATCAGCATTCTCAAATATCAAACTATTCAAATCACCCATGCCTACTGTTTGCTAATAAGCAAGATATTTGTCACCAAATACAGCAGACAGAGACATAGTATCTGTGAATAGTGACACATTACAGGGAATCCGTGTGATTACGGGCCTATGTTGGGCTCGGGCAATAGCAGAGCCCTGGGTAACTTACAAGAGACAAACAACAGCGACGAAAGCTGGACTTTGCGAGACAAAATCTTTGACAAATTAGGCTGCGGCCAAGACAGCAGAGGCAGCTGTCAACAGAGAGGATTAGCATGCCGTTCAAAATTCAAAACTTAAAGCTCATGTATCAGACCAACAAGTTACCTAGAACATACTGTACATTCATTCGGCGACCCTTATTGTGGAAATAAGCTGAACTGAAACATAAGGCCGAGTTTTGGTTTTAAATTTAGATTAGTCTAATAGATTTATCTCCATCTTGACATGTCCTTCGACATAAAAGTTGCCCTTAAAACCAAATTTATCCCAAAGAACATATATGCTAGAAGCTATCATCAGGATATAAAACATGTCCCTTGACCTTCAAACATAAAATCTACATTGACTTGTCAATGGTGGCACACACGCTAACTGTGAATCTGCCTTTCTGTAAACATCCAGAGAATCTGACAGGCCGTTATAGTGAAACATTGCTAACCGAGACCACCTGCATCCCCAGCACGGGTCATGAGGGTGGCAGACCGACAAATGCAAAGAAAAGGGCAGGTGAAGGGAACGCCGAAGAAACCACATCCATCCCTTCATGTTCAGTCCTCTGAAATTACACATCAGAGAGCTTTAAATAGCACCGATGGGCAGCTGTTGACAGTGGTTAGTGATGGCATTCTACACAAATATAGACCATGCCATAAACGGAGTCGCAAAACAAAACTTTGTTGTGTTCCCAGTGTGGGGACAGGAGGGAATGGCTCAACCACATGTTTATCTCAAGCGGTTCATATGATACCTTGATGGATACCATGATGAAAGGCTGAAAAGCTGTAACCTATTAGCTTGGAGCAACAAAGTTGAACTTGTAAACAGGAAAAAGATCAAACAGAGACTAGCTGGTGAAGACAATTCCAAGTAAAACTTGACCCCGTTGGGTTTTGCAATGCACCGAAGGCTTGAATACACTTCAAATGTCAAGAGTTGATAATAGGCTATAGTGTTTTCACTCCTACCAGGTCTGTTTCTGCTCACATGGGTGTCTTATCTGGGTCTCTTTTAAAGAGGGTGTTCATGCTATTCCAATCCTGATGGACATAGGCCACTCAGTGACTTATTTTATGACCCTGACATGTGATCCTACATTACAATCTTGCAACTTGTTTCACGCCACCACTCGGGGGAGAAGGACAGCTGATTTGGGTGACACTACACTAATGAAGGGCTTTAAACGGAGTTAGGAAAGTGTGGCACTGGTGTGACCGAATAATTCTACAGATTATTTCCATCATGTTAAATCTAGTCATGTTACTGTCATTGTCATTTAAAAAACTATAAATACAAATATAAATGAGTGTTATGTATATATGTATGTTATGGATGTGACACCTCTCTGTTATGTTGTGACAGATGTGAAATTGCCGCTTGTGTGACTTTGGTAAGTCAAATATAATTGTTTAAAAGGGTGGTCCAGAGTGTATTTTTAAAGCTTGATTGTGTTTATGGGGTGCAAAGCAATGTGTGCTCATGCTTCATTTGTGAAAAATCATGTTATTTTTTCATATATCCTACTTATATACAGCTACTCAGCTAACATGAAAACGACTATCATATTTCCTAGTTCCTCCAAAAAGCCGCCCTCAAGAGGCTCTGATTGGTCTGCTAACGTGCTGTGATTCGCGAATCGGCTCCATGTCACCAGGAAGTGTCCTGCTATAACATTACAGCACATCTGGCCACGGCCCTTTGCCGCACGGGGTGCATGCTTGTAACCTGAAGGGTTTATGACATCATTAATCAGGATGTATTTTTTTGTAGTCCCCAATCTTCATTCGCTGTAGGCTTTGCTAAGATAACTCTGTAAAAGCCAATGTCTCCCTTTGCATTGAACTTTAAACATCTTACATTCAGAGATGTTGTTTATGTTCACACAGCTACATTACACATCAACTAAAATTTAAAATATGATATCACCTCTTTAAGAACACTGACAGAGACATTTGAGTATTTTTACAGTCCTGTAAAATACAAGCCTGCACAAAAAAAGTTAAGAAAAGGTTTCGCTATTTTGGTAAAAACTTTTTTTCCATGGCTAGATTGACATTTGCATGGAACTGCTCATGAATAAAACAATAAGATTTGTGCATGTGTTGAAAATTGATTGTTTCTCTGAATTTATTGAAATTTTTGTAAAACATTAATATTCTTCTTATTGCATAAAGGTTAGAAAACATTTGAATTTCCTATAACGCTTCTATGTTTCAAATTTCACATAAAAACAGACATTTAGAGATTTTTTTCAGAAAGTTATAATCTGACAGAAAAGCTATAAATACATACATGAACATATGATAAAACAGTAAGATTTGTGTATGTGTTAAAAATTCATTGTTTTTCTGTATTTAATGAATTTTTTAGAATAATATTCGAATTATTCTATAATGGTCTGATAAAATTTTAATTTCATATAAATGTCTTTATGTTTCAAACATCAAATAAAAATAGTGTCATTTATATCAAATGATAATCTGTAAGAATAAAAAATGTTTTCATGTGTCTCATGGTTAACCAACGTGGAATTTAACTGCACAAAAATACAGTAAAACTGTGTTTTACTTTACAAAATGTTTCATTAATATATTGTTTAACAAATTTTTTTTAGATGTACTATATATAAAAATACAATTTATTCATTAATATAATAGCCAAGCTGAATTTTCAGCTCCAGCCTTCAAATGTCATTTTCATATGCTGATCAGGTGATCCTTGAGAACCACTTCGTCAATAAACAGAGAGCCAAAAAGAACTGTTGCTGCATCTCAATTCGCATACTATCCACCCTAAACAGTATTCAAAATTAGAATTACTTTGTCCCAAACTATAGTATGTTGATTAGAGTATGCCAAAGGTTCCCAGACGGTGTACTATATCTGGTAAAAATTCAAAGTGTAGAAGCGTTTAAACTCTAATCGCTGATACTGCCCATAATACATTGCACATTGGACGTAAATTTGATTAGAATTACAAACTCTGGTAAAAAGTGTAAACAAACTAGAAACATTGTGGTCACTAACCGAGACCAACGGTCAAGTAGAGAATCTTCGGTAAAGTTGTTTGATTGACTGTTAATCAATATCTAGCCAATTGGAACATATTTAAACTGTGTTGTCCATGTTAAATTACATCTGCAACAACAATGTAAACTTTTATCAAGATACGTTTAGACAGTAACTTCTGAATTCAAATTTTCCCCAAAGACTTGAGGAGACTGCTCTGCATGAAAGACTCCCGAATGGCATATTATCCTGCTGCTGCTTCTTCAATCAGGTAATAAATGTGAAAGAAATGTGGATGATGCGTTGAGATGATTGACAGGGGATGTAACTAAGCAAAATAACTGTCTGTTGACGAGGAAGTAATAGGTCCCAAAGCTTGTATAGTCTTCTGTTACACACTCAAAAGTATATACTTTTCCTTTACCAAAAAAAAAGTACATACTTTTAGGGCGTAGTATAAGGATTTAAATTGGGGTGCAGAATGTGTTATTTGAAAGAAATATAAGTCTTTAGTAAGACTTTACAAAAATTACTTTTGTTAATGCATCTTTGCTGAATAAATCGATTGATTTAAACCCGAAAATCTGGATAGCATATTCATGACTATATTACACATATGCTTTCATAAATAGCTAAATCTCAATACATTTTTCCAATACAAAAACCACATGTAAACACACTTGTCTATTTGATAATAACATTATATTATGGCTATTTTTGGCACAAACTTTTAAATCTTTGCCTCGAAAAATCCAGAAGCTGCTACAATGTTTCAAACCCTCCCACTGCCAAGTGACACAATACAGTCAGAACCAGAAAGGAAGTGCAAGACATACAGAGCACTTCGTAAAATGACAGTCCAGCCACTTCGACTGAACTCCACTCCAAGCACGAGGATCCCTCCAGGGGCCCCAGTGAACTCGTTCTCCCCCGCCCCGTCTCCCTCTCGCTGGAACGCAGCCATATCTCTGTCCCATAACTCTACTGCACTGTGCCCGGCCAAACCAAAATAGGAACAGGAAGTGTGAGGAAGTGAAGTAAGAGTCGCCGCGAGGCAGTGAGGGCCCACACTGAGCCTTCATTGTGTCCCGCCTCGGCCAGATCATGTTTCATGTGCAAACAAAACAGGTACAGAGATAGTCCACAATGCCATGCTGAAAACGATGGGATTCTGATTACCGACTGCATCCGCTGACCCACTTTACTGAGGCCGTAACACCATCCACGAACAAAAAGGGGTTTGAAATATTAGGAATATTTGGCAAATAGATTCAGACTTTGCAGCCTTTTTCCGGTGGTAGCCCTAAAAATGGACACACAACTATAGTGCACTGCTTCAAAGCCAGTCTAAAAATACAGTACGATAACAAAGTGGTGAACAGGTGCTCTTTCTCAATGCTGAAAATGTATCTGATGGTTCCTGGACAATGTCTTGGCACACTTTTCGCAGGGTCACACTAAGAGCTAAGCCTCGGTAAACAACATTATCCAGTAACATATCTTCGATGTCGGCGCATTAATCAGCACACCTAAATTAATCCAGGTACTAAAATGTTCCTCAGCTCAAAGAGCAAGCTGTTAAGAAGATGATTAGTGAATTATGCAAGCAGTCTGAGTGTTTGTGCAGACAGATGCAACATGTCAGAGTCAGAGTTTAGTCTAACTGTGGGATCCAGGAAAAGAAAGCAGCAATGCACTGACTCTGTGTCTTATGATGTGTGATTTGCATTTTATGCCGTTTTAAAATGGACCATTTTAGAATGAAAGATATTGCACCAGACTGTTTTCTTTGGGGCAAAAAACAGCAACTTTTCCCCCATTGAAAACAATTTTATTTTATGAAACATTTATAATGTTTTGGAATAGTAAACAAGTCAGGCTACATAATTCAAATAAATCATTGACTTCTGCTGTCTTCATTAGTTTCAAGAACACAAATTTCTTTACAACTTAAAAATGCATCTTTGGATAAATTATTTTTTGTGGATATAAATAAGCCACAGCACTGTTAAGCTCTATAGTTGGTCTATAACAGGATTTCTCAACCATGTTCCTGGAGGACCACTAGCTCTGCACTGCAGGGTTGTTGCTAGATCAGATATGATCGTGGCCGGAAGTTAAAGAAAATTTATGTTATTTATTAAATTTCCCCTCAACTGTATTTTATTAACATCTACCCCCACCCGAAACCACCCAGCCATCACACTAATGTAAACACAGTAGCTGTACTGCGTATTATTTATTTTATCTATTAAATAGCCCAAATAAATCGTATTTTTTAATGTCTACCCCTACCCTAAACCCAACTGTCACAGTACTGTAAAAAAAAATTTATTATTGTTATACCGTGTCATAAAAAAAATCATGTGCGTATATCATCAGCTCATTAGCAAAGACTGAAAGACCTGTAATGGTTGTAAAAAGGTTGAGAAATACTGGTCTTTAGTATGTTGGTGTGTAAGTGATTTGTTTTTCAGATGTTTGCTGATTTGTGGGCTGACCAGTAGCTCTTGATGTGGATGCTCCTTTGCTGCAGAAGATTATGTTGCATTAAATAAAATCAAATAAATAGTCTTTGACAACAAAACAACAACAAATGATATATACAGCTGAAGTCAGAATTATTATTCCTCCTGAATTATGAGCCTCCCTGTATACTATGTTTCCCCCATTTCTGTTTAAATGGAAAGATTTAGCCAACACATTTCTAAACATAATTGTTTTAATAACTAATTTATTTTAAATCACAGAAAGTACATAATATTTTACTAGATATTTTTCAAGACATTGGTAAGGGCGCTAATAATATACCCTATAATGGTTTTAAAACTGCATTTATTCTAGATCAAATACAAATAAGACTTTCACTAGAACAAAATATATTATAGAAAATATTGTGAAAAATTCTTTGCTATAAAACATAATTTAAGAGATATCAGAAAAAGAAAAAAAAACACAGAAGTAATAATTTAGACAACTGTACCTTGAAATGGTATAACAGAAGGTTTTTGCAGTTTTAAAATCTAGAATTTTCCAAACCACAGTAAACCTTGAAACCAGTTATAGTGCCATGCCTAGCTGAAAATGGGTAAAGTCAAATGTTTTAGACCTCATTTACACCTGTATTTAGTGTTGTCCACCTCCTGTGACCAAATTGACAGAAATGTCTCTTGCATACATCTTAAAAAAGCATATATACACTTATGTTATGCTGGGTTTCTAGGCTAAATCATTGTATGCCATATCATAACCGTTTAAACTGGTCACCAAACTAAAGGTAAGACCTCTTGGAAGTTTTGATTATCAACAAATTGTGGTTATTTGATCAAATTAAACTTATTGAGAAAACCTTAAACTGCAGTGCCAATCGCTTAGGAGATCTAGTTTTAAACAGTTTAGCACAGTTTTGAAGAATGATGTGGGGAGTGGGTCAAGACTGCAGGTTGATGTTTGCATATTCTGTACAATCTCTTCCAAGATTCTACCAACAGTTGCCTTAAGTTGTGGTTGATCATGTCCCATGGTTGATCATGAGCCGATTGCCTTTTCTGATATCATTGTAAAAAATGAGCAAACTCATTTCATTTACTTTACAGAAAAGTTCACTGGGAAGCCTACTAGAGGGTTTGTCAGCCTCCCTACTGTTGCAAAGAGGGTGTGAGTGTTTTTTATATTACTATTTATAAGGTTCGAAAAGAAAGTCTACCTAGCAATGCCCAGTTCCACATTGAAAGCATGAAGACTGTCTTTATAGTTATAATAGACTATAAGTATTGGTAAATAAAAAATATATTTACCTGTATATAGATTCCATACACTGACAAGAAAAAACCCTTACTGGACTATAGAAACTGCACTTTGAACATTCACACCTTCAAGGCAGTGATTTTAATACAAAAAACAACAACAAAAAAAACAAAAAAAAAACAAGCATATGGTTATTTAAGTTAAACCAACCATGCATTCACCATGGTTTTCCTACAGTAACAGTAACTTATCCATGGTGTGTGTAATAACTCTGTGATTCCACCAAAAACAGTTTTCACCAAAATACAGAAAACATTTGTGTAAGTAAGTGTTTTACAGTACTTTAAAAATACCTGAAAATGTATCTGTCAGGGTTTTCAAACTATTATATTTGATTTACCAAAGTCACACAAGTGCCAATTTCACATCTTTCACATCCAAAACAGAAAGATGTTAAATCCATAAAGACACTCTTTCCTCATAAATGCGAATGCAAATCATTTTTGTTCTATAGAGAACCAACCTTTATCAATTTGATTATTATTATTTCTGTTGGGTTGTGCAGTTTCATTCAAAGAATTTCTACAAAGTGTGTTGTATACTGTAAACTCACAGACTTTCTTGGTCACATCCATAAAGCATGTTTATTTTCCTCATTTAAAGTACAAAACATGTTTACAGATTGATATTTTTCTGATCTCTTAACTCTTTCAGTATGCTGTTAAAATATAGTTTCTATGTGAATTTATGTTTTGAGTTTTTACTGCAAATGTCACATCCATAACGCTGGAACTGCTCACAACCAAGGTTATTTTTCCTAAAGAGATTACCTCGTCATTTACTTTTCCTCATATGGTTTTAAACCTAAAGTGTTTTCTTCTGACAAACACAAGATATGATATTTTGAAAAATGCTGGTAGTGATCCATTGACTTTCATAGTAAGTAAAGTGGGTCCCATTACAAAGATTACAAACATCTTCTTTTGTGTTCAACAGAAGAAAGAAACTTAAATAGGTTTGAGCAACAGATGAAGGGTGAGTAAATAATTTTTTCAAATGCTAGTATCAGTATTTTTTATTTTTAAGATCTCTAAGCTAGTGCGCTCCAAAACAGCGTCAAAAGTTGTGTTTAGCAGATATAAAACTGATATAAACATGTAAAGGTTGTAGTTTGTCGCTCCCGCCTAAATGGATCATCGGTTTTATTCACGCCACCTTATACTACAGTTTCTCATCAAATCATAACCAATCAAATGCTCTCTAGTGTCTGACATGCCCGCCCCCTTCAGAACACTTTTCATTTGCTTTTTATTTGATGCACTTGAGCTCAACCACTGAGCAGAGCGGTGATAAAACAATATGCTGATGGCTGATTTTTAAAAAAGTGACGAGCTACACAATCTCTCACCCTCTTTTCATTTTTAGTTGACATTACATCAAACATCAAATTTTAAAAAATGCATATTGCAAGGCACTTCATGTAACCTTTAATGCTCAATTACATCTTACAAATTCCTGTCCACCATGATCCTTCAAATTAGCCACACCTCAAACTCAAAGAAAAAACTTTAGCGACCTTCATAAGTATTAAACTCATAAATGATGTATACAAATGACCTAAAAGCAGTAATATCATCAACTAAATTGACACTATGATCCTGCAGATAATTCATAGATTGCTCGTAAGCATCAGAGCATGTAGAAACGAGACCCACACGAAGAAATGAAGCAGCTGCTGGACTCACACACGTGATCGTGTTTACTGTACGTGGCAGAGCACTAATTCAGTTACTTTGATGCGGTTTCGCTCAGGTCTCTTCCTTTCAGAACAAACATGTAGTGCAAATCACGTTTAGAAATGAACGTGCACAAAGATCTCACAAACAGTCTTTGCCTTGAAGACCACAAATGCGTCATCTGACTCATTTACTCCACTAGCGAAAGCGAATGTCTTCTTGAGATGCATGAGACAGCACTTCTGATAGACAGGCCAGGAAAGAGAACCAATGTATTATTCAAGCACGACCAATAGATTAATCCTTGACAAAAGCGCACGCATTAACCATGAATACGAAACAACTAATCGGTATACATACAAATATAAAGCTATATGGAAAATATAAGAAACTTGAAACTTGTACTAGGATAATTTTTAAATACGATTACCTATAAATCTAAAACTATAGTAATTTAAAGCTTTTTCAAAAAAAATAAATAAATAGGGCTAGGCGATAAAATCAGTATTGATATTTATAGACCGAACACCATTGTCAATACTGATTAAAAAAAAAAAAAAAAAAAAAGATTTGGTATGAATGCAATAGTTTGCGTGTGCATTGGAAGAAATGCCAATAAACTTAGGGTGTAAGTCTGTAATTCACAATGGAGGCGCACGACGATTGTATGGGAGCGCCGCACAGATGTTGTGCAAGCGGTGCACATGTGACTCACGCGAGTTTTCCGGGAGCACCCTGTTGAAAACATCTCAACTTTTCCGAATGCCGCGTATGCACTGCGATTCATGCAAGTACAACTAATCAATCAGCTTCACACTTTGTATGGAATATACACATTTCAGTAATTACGGCAGACTAATTACCTGAGTCAAACAAAGCGCATCCAAACACTGCATTGCTTTTTACTTTTCTCCATAAACTTGATGGTCACTTAGTTATGAGATGCCAGGGGAGCCCGAGTGCAAAGCTCATTGTAATGTTGAAGTAAACTGCGTGTTCACGCTTGTCACTTCAGGTCAAAATATCAACATATGCGAAATTAAGTGTAGTGGCTAGTAGTAGTGAGGATATTGTAAATAAAAAAAGCATGTAAGGATGTCGCCAGATGGGGCTTTTTGGTTTCTTGTGCATCCCAGCCACTAGCTCCCCATCTAAAAGAGTTTTTAGCATAGGGGTAATGTAATCATCCAACTTCACAATTTTTAATGTTCAGTAAGTATTTAAATAACTATGGCTGGTTCCTTTACTCAAAAGCTCAGATTAGATTTTCATAATTATTCACTAATAATATCAATAATCATTATTATTCACACCTTTCAGATGTGGATCTACCTTAAAGTTTACTTTGATTGTTCTGGATTTACACTTCACCATTGCACACACTTTGTTTTAACATTTTATCAAGTTTGAGTCTCTTCTCTGGTTCGTTTAATTATAAAGAGATATTTTGTTTAAACGTTTTTGTTTTTGACTGTTAAAAAAGACTGTTTGCCTTAGTAATGTTGGTCAATTAAAATAAAGTGTTTAAATAATAAAAACAAATCCTAAAAGAATCCTCAAAAGATATATATATATATATATATATATCTTTTGAGGAT
>CAIGQQ010003610.1:4595504-4606130 GCA_903798035.1 Danio albolineatus | reverse complement strand
AATCAAAGCTGTAAAATAACTGTAGATTATAATCACACATGATTGAGTGATGTTCTCTCTAGTTATTTTAGTCTTGATTTCCAGAATGAACACCTAAGGATGCCCAAATCAGTATATTTACTTGAGAAGCAAAACTAAGTGAGTTGAGTTTTTTTTGCTTTTTGTTTTGTTTAGAAAAGAAGTAGTTTATTGATGCAAAGTTTGATTAGTTTATTAAAAGCAAGAACTGTAATTCTGAGAATTCAGGACCTTTGTCATTTGTAATTTTGAGAACAGGACTCGCATCTAAATATGTCTAGATTTAAGAATGTCTAGATATCAGTTGCATTTAATGCTTTGACTTTAGGAATGCAATACTTTCTTCTCGGATTTAAGACTTTTTGTAAGTAAAAATGGTGTATATGATATTACAATTCCAATAGCAAGAAAAAAAAAACATTTTATTTCTGACAACAAAGCCATGCCTCTAATTAAACTCCATATGGGTTTCGCCCATATTTGGAAGATTTTGACAAGCGTTTGTCTGTAAAAGTAAAATAAAAAATACTCAAAATAAATTAACCTATTAAAAATAATTGACTGCTGACAGCATGAAAGAGTTTATAAAAATTCAGTGCACCTGTTGAGTCCAGAACCACTACTTCAGACAAGCTGCTGTAAGGTCCCTGGCCAGCCTTGTTGACACAAGCCACTCTGAACCTGTATGAAGCGCCGGCCGGAAGATCCAGCACATTATAGTAACAGTCAGCAATACCCGTGGCTACTATCAGCCAGTTATTCTCACCTAGGGAAAAAAAACAACATTTTTAACTACAAAGAATAAGAAGGGGTTGTAATGTCAATCCTTTCCAAAAGAGGGCAGTAGAGCCGAAGAAAATGATTCACGTTTTCCTCAACATTGGCCACTGTTACAGAACTTTGAGAGATTTGGAAAAGTCAAGATGGAGGGTGGATTTTACGGGTGGAGCAAAACAATATTAGCATTAGGAAACATGATTTCCGTATTTAAAATGATATTGGGAAATGCAACTCGTCATGTTTTCAACACACTGAATGAATAATGACTGACCCTCTGTCTTCCTCTCCAGAGAGTAGGTGCAGGGTGCTGTGGTGTCTGAGGGTCTCCATACCACTAGAGCAGTGTTTTTATACTTCTGAGGAACCTCAGGTGTCCCAGGACTATTAGGCAGACCTATGGAATAATATGTAGAAAATTATTGTTTGGTTCATGTTGTTTTCTTTTATTCAGCAAGCACAAATAAAACTGATTAAAAGTTACCAAATTTAAGCATCTAGTCACCAACCACATTTAGGAATAGAAAGATAATACATTTAAATTCAAATGAGGTGTGGCAAAAAAAAAAAAATACAAACAACAACATTTCAACATTTCAATGGTATGTTTTTCATGGTTTATTTTCCTTTCCCTCCTAACATATTAATTCTGTAAAGAAGATTAATTGGACGTACAATTTTTTTAAGGTAACTGGTTGCAAACAATTTACATGGGCTGAATTTAAACAAACAAATGAAATGTAGTAATGTTTAACTTAATTTGTTGGTTTACATTCAGCCCATATAAATTGCAAAAAAAAAAAATCCAATGAATTTTTCAGTGTTGGGGTATATAATCTTAAGTAACAATCTTAAGTTATTTTAGATTAGTTACAGTTTTGGCTTTTGTACTGACAAATCTAATGCAAATGTAGTAACATATTACAGAAATTACTCATTTAAAAAAGAGATCTGTAAGAGGTCCATTCATTCATCCATTCATCCTTGCTGGGCGCTGTATTTATTGCATATTTTGTGATTCCAATGGTTAAATATATATGTAAAGCCCAATTTTCCCCTAATATTTTTAAATAAATGTACAGTTGAAGTTATTAGCTGTTTATTTTTTCCCCCAATTTCTGTTTAACAGAGAGAAGTTTTTTCAACACATGTCTAAACATAATAGTTTTAATAACTCATTTCTAATCACTGATTTATTTTATCTTTGCCATGATGACAGTAAATAATATTTTACTAGATATTTTTCAAGACACTTCTGTACAGCTTAAAGTGACATTTAAAGGCTTAACTAGGTTAATTAGGTTACCTATGCAGGTTGTGTAGACTATCGGAAAAAAGTTCACTGAAAGGGGTTAATATTTTTGACCTCAAAATGTTTAAAAAAAAATTAAATCTGCTTTTATTCTAGCCGAAATAAAAGGGGGGCTAATAATTCTGACTTCAACAGTATGTGAAATCCAAACAAGAACTTGTATGTCATATAAGTTATTTGCATATATTACCATATATCAAATTTCTATATGGGCAGGAATAAGTAATTTAAAAAACATGAAATTAGACGTAGGACTACAGGATATTGGAAAAATTGGACATTGCGATATTTTGTTTCGCCACGATATATATTGTGATATGAATATAATTTCACCATATGATTTAAATATCTATTTAGAAAGAGTTCAATAAATTTGTATGCTTTTACATGAAGTGCATCTGCATACTTTTTAATAAATAACAAACAAAAGTAAATAAATAAATAAACAGTGCTTTATGGTTTTCTGAGGAGTCTAAGAATATTCAAGTACAGAAATTGAACAATCAAATGTAAAACAACATGGTCATGAAAAATATTAATATTTAAAAATATCTTTATCTTAATCTTTATTAAATAATCTAATCTTGCGATGTTACTATTGCAGTTACACACATTGCGATGTCAATGCACAAAAGATATATTTTGCAGCTCTAATTAGAAGACGTCTTGAATCACTGAAAATGAAAGAAAAAAAAGGCATTTCATAAGTTTACTTTACTATTAAACTGTATTATTGTCCAAAAAGCGCAGCCTTGGACGACCAATAGGAGACATTTTTCAATAACATGAACATATCAATACTAACCCCAAACATGTGTAACGTGTAAGAAACTGGACTCCAGTTCCCCCAACTGGATTATTTTAGCTAATAACATTTGTTAGAACTGAATATAATTAGTATACAGTCAACATTTGAAATGGACCAAAACCTCTAATCAAAACTGTTCTAAAGCTATTGAACAACGCCTGTTCTTGTCTCAGGACAATGTTAAAAATATGTTTTGATCCACAGGGCCTCACGGTGGTGCAGTGGGTAGCACAAACGTCTCACAGCAAGAAGGGCGATGGTTCGAGCCTCGGCTTGGTCAGTTGGCATGGGTAGAGTTTGCATGTTCTCCTTGTGCTTCGCGTGGGTTTCCTCCGGGTGTTCCGGTTTCTCCCACAAGTCCAAAGACATGCAGTATAGGTGAATTGGGTAAGTTAAATTGGCCCTAGTGTATGTGTGTGAACAAGTGTGTATGGATGTTTCCAAGTGATGGGTTGCAGCTGGAAGGGCATCTGCTGCGTAAAACATGTGCTGGATAAGTTGGCGGGTCATTCCGCTGTGGTGACCCCTGATTGATAAAGGGACTAAGCCGACAAGAAAATGAATGATGTTTTGATCCACTTCTAATGTTGATTACTGTAACTTGCACATTTAAAATTTGCTTTAAAAACCCCCACTATTGTCCGCAATCTCACAATAGTTATGTTTTCTATTCGTTTCTTTTTTTTTTTTTTTGACTTTTTTTATAATAGGCATATTTTAAATACTGTAATGTAAAAAACCCTACAGATTCAGATGAGTCAACTACAGTACATGATATTTGCACTTCTGTGCGCAAGTCACCTTTCCATAGTAATCAGCTGTGAAGCACAAAAAGGGGTGAATAATTTATGGCCTTCTGTTCCGGAGAAAATGGCTTTGCGCAATGATAAGCAGTGTATTAGCGTGCTTAGAATATTAGAAAGCCAATGGCATTTCCGTTCTCAAGGCTAAAAAGTGCTCCTACCTGGGTCTAGCTGTGAGCAGTGTGCTAACTCTTAAAAAATAAATTAAACTGTTCTTTCACAGCGTCCCACTTTCAATTCTGTCCTAGCCTTCACTTCTTTTGGTAGAAATTCTGAAACGTTGGATTGTGGCACTTCTATTCTTATACCCTCCTTATGGGGTTTTCACATTGAGATTGCTTTCCTGACTGGATTGTATTCATTCTCAATGATAGATCTAAGGCAGTGGGCGCCACGGTGGCATAGTTGGTAGCACGTTCGCCTCACAGCAAGAAGGTCGCTGGTTCGGCTGGGTCAGTTGGCATTTCTGTGTGGAGTTTGCATGTTCTCCCCGAGGTTGCGTGGGTTACTCCGGATGCTCCAGTTTCCCCCACAAGTCCAAAGATATGCGGTATAGGTGAATTGGATAGGCTAAATTGTCCGTATAGTGTATGAGTGTGAATTATGTTTCCAGAGATGGGTGTGTCTGGATGTTTCCCAGAGATGGGTTGCAGCTAGAAGAGCAATGAATGATCTATGGCAATATCACTGTGGAGATGTCCAATGACATGTCGGGTTTTATACAAACCTGATATACAGAACTATATGCAAATTACCTATACAATTTCATATTTGGATTTCACAATAAGAAAATGTCGTATAAAACTTACATTTCAAAATATTACAAAAATATTCCATTTACATAATATAATATATTTACATAATAGAATCCAATACGTATGTACATCATATTTACAATATATTCAACTGTTGGAAATAAAAATAATGTGCATATAACTGTATGTTCAACTATATTAAATAGAATTATATATACGGCCATATTTAAACACCTTTATAAGATTATAGCTAATATATTTTAACATAATTGCACTTTAAGCTGAATACTGGTATCTGGAAAAATATCTAGTAAAATATTATGCTCTTTCAGCATGGCAAAGATAAATGATATCAGTTATTAGAAACTAGTTATTAAAACTTACTAGGTTCAGAAATGTGTTGAAAAATATCTCTCCATTAAACAGACATTGGGGGAAAATATACAGGGGGGTGATATATTCTATGTTGTCGGCTTAGTCCCTTTATTAATCCGGGGGTCACCACAGCAGAATGATCCGCCAACTTATCCAGCATTTGTTTTACGCAGCAGGTGCCCTTCCAGCCACAACCCATCCCTGGGAAACATCCATACATTCTCATTCACACACATACACTACGGACAATTTAGCCTACCCAATTCACCTGTACCGCATATCTTTGGACTTGTGGGGGAACCCGGAGCACCCGGAGGAAACCCACGCAACCACGGGGAAAACATGCAAACTCCACACAGAAATGCCAACTGACCCAGCCGAGGCTCGAACCAGCGACTCTCTTGCTGCGAGGTGAATGTGGTACTCACTACGCCACCGTGGTGCCTGATTTTATATATGTGAAATTCAAATATGAACTTGAATGTCATATATCAGCTTTCAATATGGGATGCATGAAAGACTATGACAGAAACGATCAGCCCTCTTGATTTGCTACAATTTATACACTAAAGCTTGCCCTAGCATAATATAAAGTTCCTAGTTAGCTATTTAGTTAGATCAGCTGGACTAATTTGCTTTGGCTCGGTCTTTTTGTTGTGTTAGACTTACGAGCAAGGGACACAACGCATGAGCTGGTGACTGTGGCCAGTGGGTTTGCAGCCACACATTCATAGAGGCCTGCATCCTTCTTGGTGGTCTTCATAATCATCAGCAGTTGTCTGCCGTCAGGGCAGGATATCATGTTCATCCTGGGGTCGATCTCAAGTGGCTTCTTATCTGAGAATACACAACATTTAAATCGAGAATGTTAGTTGGGTACTTTAGCTTTACAAAATATCAATCTGTCTACAAGCAGCATGTTCTTGAATGTCAGTATTGACATTTTAGACTTTGGTGGCATTACTGACATTTACTTTAAGGTGAAAAAAGACTTTTATATAAATAATTAAAAAAAGCTTTGGTTATTTCAGCACGATGATTAATGCATCTATAAGTCAGTTTAACACCCCGGGGACTATTAAAGAATAGCTTAATTAATATATTTATTCAATCTTAATTAATATAATTAATCAATCAAAAGAATATTTAAACTTATATGATATCATATACATGTATTTGTTTATCTGTAATATGTGACCTTAGATCTTAAGTTGCACATGGACATTTTTGGCCAAAAACATTGTAGGGTTCAAAATTATCAAAATTACAATGATAAAGATCATGTTCCATGAAGATGTTTTTTTCGATTTCCTACTGTAAATATATCAAATGGTTTTTTTTGCAATTTTTTAAGCACTTTATTTGTATTTTCTTAGTACTTTGATTTCAAATTGATGCATATCAGAGAAATATTGTCCAATTTTAACAAACAATACATCATAGGAACGAATATTTAATAACTTTCAGGTCTATAGATCTGTGATTTAGCTGAAAGTATATTATGCTTTATTTAAACCTTTCCTAAACTTTCAAACTACTCAGTTATTGGCTTAGACAGTATATTGTGATAAACGGAAAATTAATTTCTACAAATAAAATAACACAAAGCCAATATAATGAAACAAATCTATATAAAAGAGATGGCACACTTGCAATTTTATTAGATCAGTCTCTATGGATATTGCTTTCAATTTAGGCCAGATTATATTATCTTTAGTACAACAGAAGCTAATATTAAAAATTCAATCAGACCTTTCATCCATGAGATGTGTGGGTGAGGACTGCCAGCAGGGAGGCAGCTGAGAGTGACAGGATCTCCCTCCAAGAGTACGTGGTCCCTCAGTTTGATATGGAACACCGGAGGGAAGTCTATTTTTTTATTAAATCGTAAAAAACACTTTGTGAGACAGACAGACATCTCTCCCTGCTGTGCCAAAGCAAGTACATATTCATAATTGACTCATTGACTATTTACGTAAAGGGTTATGACAAAGCAGGAAGTCATCAAACAGATTCCACTACTTCTGCAGAAGTTACAGTGAAATATGCAAGTAAAACTTGCAGTACCAGATGTCAGACGTGTATATTGGCGAGACTGTAGAGAGCCATTCTCTCTAGCAATGGAAGCTGGGATGTCTGGTTGGGAAACTGTCTTGTCTCTTTTCCCTCGAGTCAATCCCCAGCGGTCCCACCGTGATCTGCGCTCAAGTTCTGCACCTGGGAAAATCATTTATGACCTTTAAAATTAGAAGAACTGACAACAAACTAAAGCAATGAATGAAATTTTGCATACTTTTAACAGCTGATTCTGACTGGATGCTTGACATAGAATCGAGAGATTCTGATGAGGTTCCTTTCCCTGACTGGGCAGCCAGTTGGTTTTGTGGGATACCCATCCTCTTCAGACTGCCCCCCTCAGAAGTAGAACGCCTCAGTTTGGTGAATATAGGAGTCCTCTTGGTCTCCATCTTGCCTTCACTGTCATCTTTCCTGTCCTCAGAATGGCTCCTAATTCGCGTGGATAAGCTTGCCATGGTGCTGCCAATCTTCTTGCGCATGGCAAGAATAGGTGACTCAGAAGGTGCTTTAGACTCAGGCTCTGGGGGAGGCTCAGGACCCCCATCCAACCTCATCATCTCAATCTCCTTCTTTTCTTGGGAGCCCCTCCGTCCCAGTGCCCACGAAAGACGACGCCTGGGTGCTGAAGCCTCCTCCTCTTTGAGCTTCTCCTCCTGCCTTTCCACAGATGGGGTCCTTTTCAAGCGCATGGAGAGTCGCCTCATAAACCCAGGGTCCTTCTCTGCCTCTCGAAGATCTTGTACTGATTTGGACTTCTCCTCTAATCTCCTTGGCACAAACTCTAAAGGAGCACCGGTTGGACCAGGGCGATACATTTCTTCAGCAGTTTCAGGAGAAACAGTGGAGGGCTTGTCTTCAGTCTTCTGAAATGAGAACCGTTTGAGACTACGAGTTAGAGAGGACTCACGCTTCTTGAAGCGAGCTTCAAATACCTCCTCAGATGCAAGGTCCTGGATGTTTCCTCCAGGAGATGGCTCTCGCTTAGGGGAGGCGCGAGTGGGTGTCTTAGGAGGACTTGGCTCTTTGGGAGGGTGTTCAGTGGAGGCAACCCGAGAAAAGACTGCCGGATGCTCAGTAGTTTGGTGAAGATCTGATTTGGATGAAGAAGTTGACGAAAGGGTTGGTTCAGAGATGTGCCTGGAAATGGGTGCATAGACTGGAACTGATGGTGGGGTGGAAGTTGTAGGAACAGGAACAGTGTCAGCTTGGTTATTTGCTAAGACTGATGGTACCATGATAGTCTGCATAATACTGGCATATGCAGACATCCTACCATCTGGGAGCACTGTGCGTGCAGGGAGAGATGGAGTCACATAGGTTGAGACACTCTGAGGACTGGATGCTGGGGTAGCTGTTGTGGTCACCATGACTGAGTTGGTGGAAATGACAAACTCTGGAGACTTTGGTGATACCTTTACATCATCCTCATATTCTTTAACCTCAATCTTTGGAGTAAGAGGCTCAGTTTCTCTCTCTGGCTCTCGATCCTCTCTTGTTTCCTCCTCCACCTCCTCAATTGTTTCCTCCTCCACCTCCTCAATTGTTTCTTCCAATATAGAGGTCTTCATTTCAATTTCAGACACTTTTTCAGACTCTTCCCTGGTTTTCTCTGACTTGCTCTGGTCCTTTTTTTGTGCATCAGAATCCCAAGACCTCTGATCAACACTTCTTTCTTCTTCCTTATTTGTCTTTGACACAGCGATAACATCTTCAGGTTTACTCTCCTTGTAAACTTCTGATTCTTTTTCCTCAGTTTTTTCCCTCTCATGTCTTTCTTGTTCTGGCATTTGAAGTTTTGGAGTGATTGGACGAGAATCCTTGACAGGCTCTGTGAGAGCAGACATGGATATTGCTTCCTGTAGCCGTCTCTCCTCTATTTGTGCCAGAGGGATCTCTAGAGGTGCTCCGATCCTTCTGTGCAGAGGCATGGGCTCTGAATCTCCTTGGCTAAAGGAAGCACTCTTGCGGAGAATCTTTGTCTTAGGGATGTCATCTCTAGGTGACTCACTAGATGCTGCTCTAACGAGTGGAGGGTTACCTAGACGAGATCCCCGCACAAACCGCTTCTCATCTCCCATACCTAATGTCTCCAGCAATGGCCCTCGTAATCCACTCATCTTGTTGTCAACAGAGCCACCCCTGAGCAGTCGCTGCCTCATCAGTTCCAGTTTTAGGGCATAGTCTTCCTGGCTAAGCTTCGCAGCACCTGGACTTGGGCTTCTTCTTGGAAGCTCCATAGATACAGACTTCTGTAGAATTCTACTTCCATCAGTAGGACTTTCTTCTGTGCCCTCCTCTGGTTTGATATGGAGCTGTAAGGCACTGTCAGCCGAACTCCCTCTCCGTAACTCTCCTCTGCGACGTCCTCCCTCTGGTTCATCTGACTCCATGCTTGAACCTCTGCGCATTGGTCTCTTTGCCGATTCTGCTCTTTTAGCCAGTTCTGATGGCTCTTCATCAGATGAACCCTTTTCTTCATCTTGTGTAGACCTCTTCTTGGCTCTACCCCTAGCAGATGGATCTCCACCTTCTCTCTCTGACATCTCTACTTCCATTGGCTCTGACTTTGGATGGAGTGGCCTCTCAGCATTTCCATTCAATTTACCGGTCATGTCATCATCACCTACAATTTCTGTCAGTGACATTCTAGATCCTGAAAATTCCATGTTGATTGGCATGGGAATAAAAGGCAACTCATCGATGTCTTCATCTGAATCTGAAGACGATGAAAGTGGTGGTGAGCCTTTTTTCAGATGTCGTGGAACAGCAATGGAAATATGGCTGGAGGAGTCATCCAGTAGCTCAGGTATAGACCTCATCACCATCTTAGATTTGTAGCTGATAAGTGATCGCTAAGAGAGATATGTTAACATTGTTACAATTAAATAATACAAAGTAATTATAATGTTCTAGGTCCTGAAAAAAATGTCACAAATATAATCTTACCTGCCATTTTCTTCTGGCCAAAAACTTTTTAAGGGACTCTGTACTGATGCTTTTACCCTTGTTCAGGGTCTAAAACATCAAAAAGCAAAAAAAAAAAAAGTTTTGAAATATTTACAGCATAAATGAACAGCAAGATTATTTATAGCTACAACGGTTTAATGCTAGGCGACTTCTAAAATGAGTCTATTTCCAATAAAAGTGGAATATTTCTACAAGGGCACATTCCCCTTTACTCCTTCACTATGCCGTTACCTTGAACCAGGGGTGGCGAAGACATTCATTAGCATCCGGCCTCCTGCAGATAAAGGAACATTAAACAAATTACCAGTTAACACAAAGTGCTCTTAGCAGTGAAAATCATTTTCTTGACAATAAATTATCGACAGGAGCGCGGTGCAGCAGATAAGAACTGTAGATTCCACTTACAATCTATCAGCCACCAGCAGTTTGATGACAAATCCCTTAGCTTCGTGGCAGAGGTCTGTAAACATGCTTTCTTCAAAAGCCACATTATAATTCCTGATGTTGAGAACAGAGCTGCGGTCGTTCTCCCCAGCGAAAGGAGAAACTCCAGTAAGACTGAATGAAAAGAGAACCGTTTTATTCATTTTATGTTAAATAAAGTGGCAGAACATAACTAATATAACATAACATAACAAAACATAACATAACATAACATAACATAACATAACATAACATAACATAACATAACATAACATAACATAACATAACATAACATAACATAACATAACA
>CAIGQQ010003610.1:4579597-4595494 GCA_903798035.1 Danio albolineatus | reverse complement strand
AACATAACATAACATAACATAACATAACATAACATAACATAACATAATATAATCGAAAAAGTAAAATTTGTAGACAAACTTTATGGTGGCTTGAGAAAGCCTACTCTGAAAGTTTGAAGTAGTTTAAAAGTTTAAATAATTGAAGTAGTTTTTAAGAAGTTTGAAATAGTTGGCATAAAGAGATAAGCTCATAAGTTAGCATGTTTCTAGTATGGATTGGTATATTTCTTGCTAGGCGGTTGCCAAGGCATTGCTAGGGTGTTTTGACTGGTGGCTAAGCGGTAGCTAAGGTGTTCTGAGTAGTTACTAAGGCAATTCTAGGTGGTTGCTAGGGTGTTCCGGGTCGTTAAGGTGTTGCTAGGGTGTTCTGAGTGGTTGCTTAGGTGTTCTAAGTGGTTGCTTAAGTGTTCTGAGTGGTTGCTAAGTGGCTGCTAAAGCATTCTAGGTCGTTGCAAAGCTGTTGCAAGGCGGTTGTTGCTAGGTGGTTGCTAGGCAGTAGCAAGGATGTTCTGAGTGGCTGCTAAAACATTGCTAGGTACTTGCTAGGATGTTCTAGGTGGTTGCTAAGGTGTTGCAAGGGTGTTCTGGGTAGTTGCTAGAATGGATATGTTTGCGGCCGGAAGTTAACAAGAATTATTTGTTTTATTTATTAAAATTCCCTATCATTGTATTTTTTAACGCCTACTCTCACCGCAACAGTACTGTAAAAATATTAATTATTGTTATACTGTGTTATAAAAAATGCCGCTATATTAATGTGCATATCGCACTTCTGACTGGCCGCATATCCGTTCTAGCCTTTACCGGTGTTCTGAGGCAGTTGCTAAGGTGTTGCTAGGCGGTAGTAAAGGTGTTCTAAGTGGTTGCTAAGGCGTTGCTAAGGTGTTCTAGGTGGTTGCTTAGGTGTTGCTAGAGTATTCCGAGTGACTGTTAGGTGGTTGCTAAGGTGTTGCTAGGCGGTCGCTATGGTGTTCTGAGTGGTTATTAGAGAAACTCCAGCAAGACTGAATGAAAAGATAACAGTTTTATACATTTTATGTTAAATAAAGTGGCATAATATAATATAATATAATATAATATAATATAATATAATATAATATAATATAATATAATATAAAATAAAATAATATAATATAATATAATATAATATAATATAATATAATATAATATAATATAATATAATATAATATAATATAATATAATATAATATAATATAATATAATATAATATAGGCGCCACGGTGGCCACGGTGGAATAATATAATATAATGTAAAACAATTGACACTCCCCTACCATAAGTATGTTAGAACACCAATGGGCCTGTAAGAACAAAAAAAAAAAAAAAAAAAACAGTTGAATTGTGTGAAGGACATGAATGTATTCATGACACAGAGGCTGCATGCAGATTTGTTCGAAAACTGTTTTCTGATGGAGGCACCAGGTGCATTACCAGATGTCCGTTGCCTTGGAGACGGGTGTCTGGTTAACAATCTCTGGGGCGACAAATTCTGGAGTGCCATATTTGCAGTACTGTGCCTCATCAGGCATGAACTTTACAGCATTTCCAAAATCACATATGCGGATCTGATCGCTACTGTGGTCTGCCATGAGGATATTATCAGGCTGAGGGAAAAAAGACAGAAGTCTAGTCAACACATCGGTTCAATACCCATGATTACTGTTTACTTGAAATGACAGTAAATTGCGTAACATTTACCTTGATGTCTAAATGAAGTATGTCAAGCTGATGGAGATAGCTAATACCCTCCAACAGCTGCCTCACGCTGGATCGGATCTGAGGTAAACAATTCAGACAGTTTAGGCAGACACGCCACTTTTGCTAAACTCGTATCTACAGAAATTCTCTGAGTAAATCTAAAGCTTTTCATCTGTGAAATACAAGAGTATATTCTTTATCCTCTTCATAACTAGAGAAACAGCCCAAGAAAAATCAAACGTGGCAGGTTGTTATAGAGTAGACTGTTTGAACATATGAAACTTTTCCGGTCAATCTGCGCCTGTTTATATCTGATATTAAGATATGGGTTTTATGAAATAATTTACCTTGTTCACTTTAGACCACATTCAGAGGTAGGTCTTTTCATGTAACGAAAATGTCTCATCCCTGAATGCCCGATTAAATAATAATAATTCCATTTATATACTGTTTTTTTGGCCACTCAAAGCACTTTACACAATGTTGGGTTTTTTGGGGGGGAATTTGTTGGGTCTCCACATCTACCACCAGTGTGCAGCATCCAATGGCCAATGGGCAGATTTGGCCAGGATGCCGGTGTTAAACCACTAATCTTTTTCGAAGAACATGCTGGGATTTTTAACGACCACAGAGAGTCAGGACCTCGGTTTAACCTCTCATCCGAAAGACGGATTATTATTATTTTATTAATGGTTTTATTTATGAAGACATTCAGTATAATTACTTTCACTGCTCTAAAATATTAGATTTTCACTCATTTTCACTCACAATACATGTTTTAATTACATTAGCCCATAATAAGGTATATTTATTTGATTTCACTACTTCAACATTAACTCAGTTTATTAACTATTAAAATGCTCACCAAAAAAATAAGTATTATTTCCAAACAAGGCTCATTCTAAAAACATACTGCTATGTACATTTCTGAAGAGCATCAAATACGTCCCAGCCGATACTTTTTTGCAGTTTTTGTTTTCGCGAATCCACCAGAGGCTGCGGTGTACCCTTTTTCAGATCTTAAATTTCTCTCACGAGTGACATTTGCACCTGCTGTTCTAGTGTAAATCCACCAGAGGCCGCTGTCATCTGACTGACTGACTGAATGACTGACCAATCGACTGATCCACGCTCCTTCTTCCCTAAACCCAACCAATAATGTTTTCAAAAGCACTGATGGACCCGCCCACCCACTCAAACCCAACAGTTTTAAAACGCAATCCAGAAAAAGAAATGCCCTCACCTGATTTTTTTTAACCACATTTTCAGATTTTACCACATTCTCACCCTCCTATTTACTTGTTTGATTTTTTGCCTTCTGTTTTTTTCTTACCCGCTTTCTGGAACTGTTCTTTGCCAGACTCAAACCCAGTCATTGTGGTTAACTCTTAAGTCTCAAGTCTGCCAACGTACATGACGAGCTAACTGGACAAACTGGTAATAGTTGGAAAGACGTCCATACAGAGGTAAGCGGTCAGCTGGTAAACGCAAAAAGGAACGGCATCATAGCACCCTGTAGTGTTAGTTTTGAAGACGAAATGCAGTTTTAAATACTTCTGGCCACATAATTTGTGATCTCCAGAAATGTATATAGGGCTATGTTATGGAACAAAATCAATGCCAAAAGTATTGAATTAAAAAGCTTGTCAAATAACACTAACTGAATAAAACAATTCATTGAATTAACAAGTGCTTGCATTTTAATCACATGAATTACCTGGGTTTGTATTTTTATGTCCCGAAATTTGAAGTTGATGAAGCCGTTAACTGCCGTTAGCACCACCTGCTGGTGAGGACGTCTAACAGCAGACAGTGATCTTGGATCAGTACTCAACAGCCCAATTTGAACCACTGAATTTATGGAAGCGAATTTTTGAATTGAAATAAAATAAACTGAAAAAATTGCCTTGTGAATAATATATATATCGTATTTTAAAACAGTACTGAATATTTTGGAAGTGAATTTTGGAAGGTGAATTATGAAGTATTGAATTTAAGTATGAGAATGTGTTCAAATTTTTTTTTAGTTAAAATATTCACCGCTTTAATAAGCAGCTATGTAAATTTCGGGACATAAAAATACAAACCCTTGCAATTCATGTCATTAAAATGCAAGCATTTGTTAATTCAATGCATAATTTTTTTCAGTTAGTGTTATTCGACAAGCTTTTTAATTCAATACTTTTGGCATTGATTTACGTTTTCAGAATAAACCCAATGTTGATTATTTTTGAGTGTACATTATGTAAAAAATGTGTGACCCTATTTCGAAGTCTAATCTTTTGAATGTTCAGGGGGGAAAGCTTAAATGTAGGCCTACACCAATAGAACAAAAATGGACAAAATTAGCACATTATAATGCGAGGTGTAAACTGAAATATAATTCCCTTGTCTAATCTGATCGACCAAAATGCATCTTAAATCCAGGTGTAAACAGTGCCTTTAAAAGATTAAACTGGTTCACTGACCTCCGACTCCAAGATGGTTGATTTCTTTGTAAGCCTATCGAGAAGCTCCTCGTGGCATCTTTACACATTGTCAAAGACAATCACAGTGATGGAGAAAATCAACTCATTATCACTACAATGCGTGAGAGAAAGTGTGATGGTGTGAGATTGAAAGTGTGATAGTTTAAACAGTTATCTAGTGAAAATGCATCTATTTTACATACCAATTCCATAACAATCACCTCAGTGTTGAACTGAAAAATTACAGTCTTGATGTTTGTTAGCTTGATTTTCTTTTGCAACTATATTAATGAACTGTTTAAATTTCAGATTTTTCAGAATCTACTGTGTTATAGCATCTATTTTAGTGCATGTTTAATTTACGATGTCCTCTCTTTGCTTGCTCTAAAGAATTCTGAAGGATCCATAACCTAAACTGTATGTGACAGTTAATGGACAGACAGACCAAAGTCATATAAAGCGGCTGCATTTTAGGCAGATGAGTAAGTCAGGAGTGAATATATTAAAAGTCTGTGGTGTCCAGATTACACGAACAGCTGTTCTCAACGCAGAAGGGCTCTATTCATCTGCAGTGCTGACTCACAATGGACATAATTGAGATTATTATTCAAATGAAAATTAATTAGCGTTTATGGTGGCTTAACAAGGATACAGCTCTGTAATGATGATGACAGCATTCTTCTTCTCAAAGGCATCATGAAAGTAGAGGATCCTCTCATGGTCCAGATGAGAGAGGACGTTCAGTTCTCTCAGAGCGGATGCCTTTCGTTTAGCTCGAGCAGAAATGAACTTGGCTGCGTATTCCAACTTTCCTGCCTTCTGTATCACCCGCTTCACATATGAGAAAGCCCCTCTGAGAAAACAAGATTTCACATTAAATAACAGACAATGAAAACATATGAGGTTAACTGCAAAATTGACTGACAATCAGATAAGCAATATAGTGATTCAAACTAATTGAGTGTCAAAACTAATATTTTATTTTTGTTTTCAGAGAATGAAGTATATTTATTTACATTTACAAGAATAAAATGTAATTTAAGTTGATGTCTTAAAACTAGTATTACTTTCTTTTACAATTTTGTCACTTGTAGCACATCCTCACCTTTTAAAATGACATTTATTACATTTCACAATAACAGAATTTTGTCATTTCCATTAATTGTTTCACTGTTTTTTCAAGTGTA
Source organism: Danio albolineatus (assembly GCA_903798035.1). NCBI lineage: Eukaryota > Metazoa > Chordata > Actinopteri > Cypriniformes > Danionidae > Danio > Danio albolineatus. The sequence continues at coordinate 4,590,122 of CAIGQQ010003610.1, read as the reverse complement.
AAACTGCTACTTTCTTTGGTGTTTCTGATTCAACAACAAACCATTAATTAACTTATACCCTCATGCTATGGTGTAATTTCACTCAACTAGACTCCCCGTGGACAATATTTTTGTCCATAATAGCTGTTACAAACCCAAGTGAATTTCCTTACTATCTACTGCACAGGTGTCAAATCCAGTTCCTGGAGGGCTGCAGCTCTGCACAGTTCAATTCCAACCCTGCTCGAACACACTTAAGCCGTGGTCACACTGGACTATTCTCCCTATAGACTTCCATTCATACAGATGTGAATGCGTCAGACCCGAAACGCAAGCAAAGTTTAAGCTTGGTGAACTCTGACCTGCAAAATCGCAACACGTTACTGCATAAGACCAATCGAAGGTCAAAACATGACCTCTCTGGACAGAAATGTATTACATGGAGCAAATCACTTGCTTTTTAAATGTCTAATCATCTTGTTTAATCCCACCACTTTCGCAGCGCCGTAAGACAGAATTTCGCATGCTCAAACTCTAATATGACCGCAGCATTACCTGTTGGTTTCAAACAAGTCTGAAGGACTCAATTAGTTTGATCAAGTATGTTTAATTAGGGTTAAAGCTAAACTGTGCAGAGATGCGTCCCTCCAGGAACTGGATTTGACACCTGTGATCAGGTACCTTCCTACAGAGTTCAACTCCAACCCTGATCAAACTCACATGAACCAATTAATTAAGACCTAAACAGCACTTGATAATTACAGGCAGGTGTGTTCGATATCGGTTGCAACTAAAATCTGCAGGAAGGTAGCTCTCCAGGAACAGGGTTGAGCACCCCTGGTTTACAGCAATCCATCCCTCACAGATCGCTGGTGAACTTCAGATGTGTTAAGGAACTACAAATCCTGTCATGCACCACACACCCACACCTGTTTCCGTATCTATGATGATTACAAACACAGCTGTGACACACAGCTGTAGTGCGTCATGGACCGATTACATGGACTAATTATTGACCACACAAACACTAGTTCAGTATGAGTTGTTAATGTGATGTGTTGAGGTAATGTTTGTATGCTTGTACTGAAGTTTCTTTGTTTTTACCTGATTGTATTTTTGACCACAGCCTTGTTATTTCCATTGATCCTGTTCAGTCGCCTATTTTGACCATTCCTTGTTTATGATTACATTCTGAGATTGTCCTTTTAGAACTAGCCTCACCTGTTTTTGATTTTGTTTACCTGCACGAATAATCTTATTAAACTGTGATTGGATCCTGATCCCTGCACACTACACTGCCCTTATAGCCTATAGGTGGAGAGGAGAGATAGTTATACAGCCATTTCAGTGGATGGGGATTATTGGGAGGCCATGATGCCAAGAGGGAACTTGGCCAGGACATCGGGGTTACACCCCTGCTCTTTACAAGAAGTGCCATGGTATTTTTAATGATCACAGAGAGTCAGGACCTCGGTTTAACGTCTCATCCAAAAAACAGCGCCCACTGACAGTATAGTGTCCCCTTCACTTTTACTGAGGCATTAGGACTCACACAGACTGCAGATTGAGCGCCCCCTGCTGGCCTCACTAACACCACTTCCACCAGCAACCTACTTTTCTCATGTGGTCGCCCATCCAGGTACTGACCAGGCTCAGCCCTGCTTAGCTTCTGTGAGTAACCAGTCTTAGGCTGCTGGGTGATATGGCTGCAGCATTATTGGTCTAATAAGTAAAAAAAAGTCTGACTTATTGAATCAATTTTAATGAAGTTTGCCATTAGCATGTTGCCAAGCTAACTTCCCTGTATTATAAGCAAAGCAAATTGAATTGTTTTACTGGAAATCTCAATCAAACAAATGCTGCCGTAGTAAATACATATAAAAGACTAAATATTTCCCAACACAAAGGAATAATTCACTCAAAAATGGGGATTTATTCACCCTGTACTTGCCCCCAAACCTGTTTTTTTTTTGGTCAACAAAAATGAGATATTTATAAGAATGTTGGAAAGTTTAAGCCATCAATTGTGTTTCCTACTATGAAAGGCAAAGCACTGAATACCAACATTCTTCAAAATATTACAAAATATTACAGGATACAAAATTCTTAAGGATTTGGAACCACTTGAGGATGAGTAAATGGTGAATAAATAAATACATCTGTTTAACTTTGCTCAGGACCATTAGCCGAGGTTATGGATTACAGGTAATAATGCTGTAAACAATGTTCAGTTTCTTGCACAGACCAGTTTCTTTTTAGCTTTTTGCTTTATAAAACCTAAACCCATCATCAGGAGCCCCTGGTTCTATGAATGTTGGCTTAGATTTTATAAGTTACCAAGAACCACAGTTTCAGCTTATAACTTTCTGTTATTTTTAACAGAAAAAAACTCACCTACATGCTCCAAGGTGACTAAATTAGCAGCAAATTGAAAATTTGAGTGAACTATCCCTTTAGCATGCTTTCAGAGCAGACAGTTCAGAAAAGAGCTATTATGTGTCAGTGCTGTAGTGTCTGTTTTCAGCAGGTTCAGGTCCTAATAGAACAGTGGCAGTCGGCCATGAGGATTATAATTAAAGCACAGAGAGAGAGCGACAGCATGCAGAGCAGAGATACAGCGGCACAATGACTGTGCTCCTCTCCGCCCAGTTGAGCACTTGCTGTACCATTGTGTCAAACTAATAACACTGCTTTAAAATGTGGCTTTAACTCACTTACACTAAACAATTTCAAAGTTGCCTTGATGCAAATCTACACTAAAAAAAATATGATTAATTGGATTTCCTATTTTTTTCAGGTAAGTGGTTGCAAACAATTTTTCTTGGCTAAATTTAATCAAACAAATGAAATTTAATGATGTTCAACTTTGTTTAAATTCAGCCCATATAAATTGTTTGCAGCCCCTTACCTTATTTTTTTTAGTAAACTCAATGATTTTTTTTTTCAGTGTAGTCTGGATTAAAAATGAGAAGTTATGATAAGTATATCTACTAGAACAGTTGATTTAATTGCATTATGTATTGAGTAATTAATCATGTATAACGAATATGATTTTTAAAAGACATTATTGTTAAAATACCGTGAGAATAAAACTGGCTTTGTTAATGAACATTTTGCTTCAAATTGGCAGTTAAAGAGATCACCCAAGAATTAAAAACAAAACCTTCCACTTGCTCCAAACCCTATTTGAGCTTCTTTCTTCTGTTGAACACAAATATTTGGAAGAATTTTGAAAACCAGCAGCCATTGACTTCCGTTGTATATATTTTTCCTACAATAAAAGTAATTCAATTCAATTCAAGCTTATTTGTATAGTGTGTTTAATAATAATTATTATTTCAAAGCAGCTTTACAAAAAGTGCACATAATTGCATTACTATCAAATTCGGTAAAGTTAAGGTTATTAGTTACCACAACTTCATTAGATTCTAATAACTTTAACCTAACCAACTGGTAACTAATAGCTTTTAATAGGTAAAGATATTGTCACGATCACAAGCGATCTAACCACCAGAGATCGCTGGAAAACATCCACATTCACATGAACTACAAATCTGCCAGTTTATGGACTACATATTCAGTCATGCAACACACACACACCTGCTCCAAGTCACCATTTAATTACACTCCCACAGCTGATGCTGCTCATGAACTGATTACATGAACTATAAAGTCAGTACACAAACACACAGTCATGGCTGAGTCTTGTTTACTGTTTTGTGACACTACAATGTGTTTTCCTTTGTGTTGCTTTGCTGTGTTTTTAATTCTTGCCTTGTTTATCTGTGTATTCCTGTCTGCTGCCTGCCTTCTGACCATTTGCCTGCTATTTTGACTACGAATCTGGATTGCACTTATACATCTGTTTGCTCCTGTGCTGATCATTGCCTGCCTGACCATTCCATTTAATAATTCCTGCATTTGGATCCTCAGCTACGTTGTCAGTGTCCCACTTCCCATGTTACAGATAGTTTATATAAACATAGTTAATCTGCTGTTATATTGACCTTATTCTTCAATGCGGAAGTGCGTATTTGCAAATGTTTTAGAACGTCTGATTCAGCTGCCAATGGGAGAAATGACAGGGAATAATACATGACAGACTGCGGTCAAACCGACAAAGTAGAGTAATATAAAAAATATATATATCAGTTTGCAACATCAAGCAGAAAAATGAGCTGTTTTTAACATCTAAAAATGAATGGAAGTGAATGAGACCGGAAGTCCTGAGCCGAAGTGTTTTTGTGTATTGTGTAAGTGGTTACCAATTCCTCAGAATATCATCTTTTGTGTTCAATAGAAGAAACTCATAGTTGGTTGAAAACACTTGAGGGCGAGTACATGTTTGGTTGATTTATCTCTTTAATATTTATATAAAGGGGCTCTGGGTAGTTACTCGATATATGGAACCTGTGCAAAACGTAATAAAATGTCTCCAGAAATATTTTTAGTGCCAGAGAAACTTCAAGGGTGTCGCGGCCTCTTCTGAGGTGGCTGAATCATCCTTTGATTGCACAGCATGAAATTGCATACTTCCCGACCAAAAGTGTTTTTTCAATAATGTCCCAACCCCTTTTCCGTCTGATGCTTTATTAAACTTGTGATGTGTGTGTGTGAGTCAGAAGACCTGAGATCTGTCATCAGTGAGAGCTGATGGAGTTTGCTCTGAGTTTTCTAGGCCGACAGAGGAAATCATTAGAGATAAATGGTGCGTGTCCAAGTGTGGCTCTGGGCGAATGACTCACCTCCCAATTTCCTTGTGCACATCATAGTAATCAGTGAGCCTCCGCATCTTTCTGAGGATGGACGCCTCATCCTCCATCGGGTCCTCTTTGTACTGTTTGGCTAAGCAGAGAAAATCATAAATTGTTAAGATTTGCTTGATCAGTCAGCACATACTATATACAGTATTCAGCTACAGGCCATTCTAACTGCGGGTACAGTTAATAACTAATTTCTAATTTTAATAACTGATTTCTTTTTATCTTTGCCATGATGACAGTGCATAATATTTTACTAAATTATTTTCAATACACCAGTATTCAGCTTAAAGTGCAATTTACAGGCGTTACTGGGTTAATTAGGTTAACTAGGCAAGTTAGAGGCAAGTCATTGAAAGGCTAATAATATTAACTTTAAAATGGTTTTAACAATAATAAAAACTGCTTTTATTCCAGCCGTATGTTCGAAAACACACAAAAATATTATAGGAAACACTGTGAAAACTTCCTTGCTCTGTGAAACATCACTTAGGAAATATTTGAAAAAGAAATAAAAATTCACAGGAGGGCAAATCATTTTGACTTCAACTGAATGCAAGTTATGTCTATAGACAATGTTTGTATGCATGTTTAATGGCATTCTGTCTTGAAAATACAACTTAAAGACTCTCACCATATCTATTTTAGGCTGTCACAGCCTGCTGAATCAAACATACAGCTTCAATGAAATAATTCAGAATTCTTTTTTGTAAAGTCTGAAGAAAAATGATATATATTTATTTTTTGTGTGTGTCTTTACCAAGTTAAATAAACATATGCTTGAAACATCTACTTTTGGTATTCTCATTTTTTTTTAAATAATAGGATGAAAATACATAAAACTCTGTTTTAGTTTTTCTCAAGATGTCTAAAATTGATCTAGACTGAGGTTAGCATCTTGAACTAAAGCACAAAAGGGTGGAAAATTAACGGTGCTGTATGTACGTTTTTTACTCTTCCAAATCATAAAAATACCATAATATGTTTGCAGATATTTATGAAACAACATTCTTGTTTATCTGAAAAACAATGCTGAAGTCAGTTATTCTGCTTTGAAAATGTCTGTTACGTGCTGGGAAATGGCATTCAAACTCACATTGTTAGCATTTAACACTAAATAAAGCACATGAGGTGTACCTGAGGTGATCATTGTCATACCTGTAGTTTTCTGTTGTGAGAAATAGAAGTCGTTTCTAATGTATTAGTTTGAGGTGTTTGTTAGAACAAAAACTCCTTTTAATATGGAAAATATTCCTGCTATCGTGTACCGTTGCTTTAATTTAGAACACAACTTAAGTCAGACTCGCTCCTCAATCTGGTAACCTGTGCTTGCGCTTGTTTTGATCCAGGAATGTAATACCTAGTTTAACCACTGGGTGTCAAACTTACATACTGCACCTTTAATTAATGATTAATTTATTGTTTCTTTGTTAATTAATTTATCATGTTGCTGTGGCTGATAGCTCTTCTATGTAGAAAAAATTAATGCTGTTTAGAATTATTTGTAAATATATTTTTATTATTATTTTTATAATTTTAATAATTTTAATAACACACACATGCATTTGCCAGTATCTGACTGTATTGTGGTTGTTTTTTGTCTGTTTTTATTTATTATTATTTACTTATTTCTTTACTTTCCTGTATTTGTTTTTGTTTTGTTTGTATGTATTCCCATTTAGTGTATTTTTTTTGCATACTCTAATAAAAAAAAAAAAATAATAATAATAATTTTAATATTTGGGGGGGGGGGTGACTTTTACATATTGTTTACATATCATTTTTTGCAAAATAGTTTCTTGTTTATTTTTATCCACTTTATTATTTTTAAGTTTTATTTTAAGAATCTCGAACATTATTTAGGAAAAAAACTATTATATAAAATTAAACATAAAATAATTTTTTTTATCATGAAATCAAACAACACTATAAGAAAAAAAAGACAACATACATAAAAAATATCAATTATTTAATTTTAGAAACAATATGCTTTCTTCATGACATCGTTTTTCTAAAAGAATATATGAAATTCAAAATAAATTAATAAAAACATACTGTTTTGCTAATTTACAAAACATAAAAAGACTAGAGATTGACACAAACATAACCAATTAAATCTTTTTAATTGAATGTATGTGCCTTTAAAAGACATGAGGTCACCGTATGCTTATAAATACTGTACATCCTCCAAATGCTTACTGGTATGGACGGTCAGTTCAGCCTTGCAGGACACAGAACCGGCCAGATTCTTCGCAGTACAAGTGTACACTCCTGAGTCGTCTGCTTGAGTGTTGAGCACCACTAGAGAACATTCGTTGTCATCGTACACGAATGTGAAATGGCTGCTTTCGGACAGCAGGGTGTCTCCCTGAAAGTCAGAGAAAGAAATGTAGAAAAACTCAACTTGAGCGGCCATCACACTGTTTCAAATGTATTTGTGTGGGTTTGAAGTACTGAGGAAATTAGCAGATGGAACTGGAAGATGACAGGAGATGGAATATCCAATATTATCATTAATAGTAGGGCTGCACGATACCGGTTATGTCGTTTAACATCAATATTGCAATATGTGCATCCACAACAGTCACATCGCAAGATATGCAATGTTGACTTGGGATTATAGTTAACCAGGAACCACAGGTCAAAACATAGTAACTTCAGAATTTAACCACAATAGTGTGAAAGTTTATAGTCTGCATGTGTTTTTAAGGCCTGTGAATGTGTGAGCATTTAAAGAGTTTAACGCATTCAGACAAAAGAAACTGTACCAATTGTAATTTTAATAAGGATGCAAATTGATTGAATTATTTATATGAAGACAATGCGGTGTTATTTTACATTTGGTTATTCAATTTCTCTTGCTAGATACCGTTAGACTCCCCAGAAAACCTGAAAGCACTGTTCATTTCACTTTAATCTTTGCTTCAGTGTATTTATTTATGACCAGCTTGTTTATTATATGTATAAAATAAATTGTATAGAAATATACTATATAAAATTATATATATGCATGATTCACACCCCTACAAAATCATCCCAATCAATCTAAATGAATGATTTTCCAGCTATTTAAGTGATCTGGTGAAATTGTAATAATATCGCAATATATACTGCAGAGAAATAAATACTGCAATGTCAGATTTTTCCAATATCAGGCAGCCCTATTTAAAAGCATGAATTAGCATGATTTACAGGATGTGAAGATTCTCTTAAAGAGGCGACGTGGCCAAAGAAAATATCAGACAGACAGTGTAAGTTAGACATCAGCAGGTGGGAAAGGGGCTGACATGGTTTGACTTTCAAGATTTGGATCAAAGTCAGATTTCAGCGGGTTTATTAAACCAGAAGCACATTGAGAGTTTAGATAAGGGTTTAGAGAACAAAGAGTACCAACCATGGCATGAGAATCTGAAAGGCTTATGGAGGAACAGCAAGAATTATTGTTCAGCAGAAGGAGCACCAAAGTGCTCCCATTTGCCCTCAGAAAATGAACTTCTCCTTTTATATTAATAAAAGAATAATCCATTTTAATGTTTTTTATATTTACAATGTTGATTAAGAACATAAAAAAACAACATTTTATTTAATTTAAGTATTTATAAATTAGTAAATGTGCATCCTCTGCACTGTATATATAAATTTGTTTAAATTTCCTAAAGTTTACTTTAGGATTAAATAGATTAGGGTTGATTGAATTGTTCAAGGTAATTGCCTTATTATATTATTGTCTTACATATTTATTTCTTACTAATGTATTAAAAATATTCCTTACTTATATCGAGTGTCATTTACTTATACTGTTTAAGTTTTGTTGACTTAACTGAATCTGTAATCTAATCTTTACAGAAATCTCAAGGTAAAACAACATTAGAGTCTAAATTATGTCTTGTTTTGTTAATTGTGCTAAAAAAACAGGGAACAATTTTTTACATTTATTTTCTAGTCTGACACAAAGTATGCTGAAAACTAGAAATCTGCATGGTTAGGCTAACTCATTCAGTTTAATTTCAGTCTAATAAAATCCAATTTTGAGTTCATGTAACTTGTTTCTTTTAAGTTCAATACATTTTCATTAAAAATGCAAGTCAAAAAACTTAATTGCACTGCTGCATTTTACAGTGTGTTTTGAACCTTAGAATTAAATAGGTCCATTTACTGCTGTTTAAATGCTCCATTTGTGAGCCAGAAATCTCAAATATCAACATTTGAGTTAAGAAAATAAAAAAGTTGCATGGATTTGTACATAAGCGTAAATACAATCCCACAATAAAAGCACACACCTTGTACCAGAGGATATCTGGGACGGGCTTTCCTTCAACCACCACTGCAAAACGAGGAGTCTCGCCTACATTCACATCCAGGTCTTCCATGATTGTCTCAAAAGTTGGTGCCACTAGAGGGAAAAATCAATGAGACTCAGAATACAGTACGTGCATAAACACAGACAATCACATAGTGAATGCAGCAGATACGCAACATGCCTGCCATCTCCAGAGTGAGGACACAGGAGTCGCTGCCAGACTTGTTGGTGGCGATGCAGGTGAGCTGGCCAACATCACTGCTCTTCACCTTACACAGCTTCAGTGTGTGTTGGTCATCATCAGGCATGCTCAACTCAAAAAGACCCGGTCTGTTAGATAATGTCACTCCTCCTCTGAAAACACAACAGCACAATGGTTTCATATCTTAGGTCATATGGTTACAGTATATGATTAAATAGATATAAAAAATGTATGAATTATGATGCAAGTATGTTTAAAAGGAGACATGCATGATCTGGATTCTGATCGTATGTTCACACACTTGTTGTGGCAAAGTTTATGTGTATTTTTTATTTGGACTGTGTACACCAGCCTTAAAGAGATAGTTCACCCAAACATTGTAATTAAGCCAGCATCTATAATTTGAGGACAGCTGGAATATATATTTGTTTTTCCTACTATGGAAGTCAATAGCTACAGGTTTTCAGCTTTTTTCTGAAAATCTTCTTAAGTGTTTAACAGAAGACAGAAACGTATTAAGGTTTGGAACCACTTAAGGTTAATTTTTCTGTGAACTATCCCTTTAACACTAATCCAACCCACTAATGTAATTAATATAATCTTAAACAAACATTTATTAAATTTATAATATTAAAACTAACAAAAATCAACAATGACAAAAATGTGAATAATCTTTACTACTACTACAATTGTATTGTTTGTGGTAATTATTATCATGTGCTCCTGTCTATTGTGTAGTCCAGGGGTCACCAAACTTGTTCCTGGAGATCCGGTGTCCTGCTAGCTCCAACCCTAATCAAACACACCTGAACAAGCTAATCAAGCTCTCACTAGGTATAGTTGATACATCCAGGCCGGTGTTTTGAGACAAGTTGAAGCTAAACCCTGCAGGGACACCGGACCTGCAGGACCGAGATTGGTGATCCCTGGTCTAGTCCCACCCTTCTCTTTATCCTATTATTAGTTTATTACGCTCAATTGTTTGCTTGCCAATTATTTCTTCTTTTTAGTCTCCTCATGTCTGCTGTCCTGTGCCAGTTTATCATCATTAATCGTCCTGTCTAGTCTTGTTCCAGCCCGGATCACTGGGGTATTTTTAGATGTTTATTTTATTTATTTATTTTTTATATTATTTTATTTAATTTTTGGCTTAGTCCCTTTATTAATCTGGGGTCCCACAACTGCAACCCATCTCTGGGAGTTTTATTTTATTTTATTCTGTTTTGTTTTGTTTTGTTTTGTTTTGTTTTGTTTTGTTTTGTTTTGTTTTGTTTTGTTTTGTTT
>CAIGQQ010003610.1:4568162-4578956 GCA_903798035.1 Danio albolineatus | reverse complement strand
CTGGGGTCTGGAAACATAAATACCATTTTTTGGAGTTAAGTTTTAATGCTAAACACACATATTCACACATTTAACACACACATTAATATTTATCAGCGGTCACCACAACCAAATATTCTGGCATATGTTTTACGCAGCAGATTCCCTTACAGCTGCAACCCAGTACTGGGAAACCTAAGTACACACATACAAAAAGGAAATCTAATCACTTTTATATTTTGTTGAGGATTTATTTATTAGAGAATTTCCATATGTTTTATCCCATATAGAAATCTGATTTATGGAAATATACGCTAATTGGTAACACTTTACAATAAGGTTCATTAGTTAATGCATTTACTAACATGAACTAATCATGAACAACACGTGTACAGCATTTATTAATCGTAAATCAACCTTTTCTAATGCATTATTATCATCCAAGTCCATGCTTGCTAACATTATTTAATGCACCATGAGTTAACATGAACTAACAATGAACAACTGTATTTTCATTAACTAACATGAACAAACATTGTAGTAAATGTACTGCTCATTGTTTGTTCATGTTAGTAAATACATTAATAAACATTAAATAATGAACCTCATTGTAAAGTGTGACCTGCAAACTAAATATAAATGTACAGTATGACATACAAGTTCATATTTGGATTTCACATAAATAAAATGTCATATGAAACGTTGTGGTCGGAGTGACATGCTATTTTGACAATGCAGGTGTGTATTGTTCCTGTGTGTTGTATCCTCCCTTATCTGTCTCTTTCTCTCTCTCCTTATGAGTGGAGATCAGGTGCAGCTGTGAGAGAGGCGGCGCCCATTATAAAAACCACGCTGTTGGCTCTGTTCATCGAGCTCCTTCTTCCTGTTTCCCCTCGTTGTGTATGTGTGTGAGCAGATCGCTCTAAGTTCTCTGTGTGGCAGTGAACGCTTCCTGTCCGAAACCCTTTTTCCAAAGTTATCTGGTGAGATACTCTGTTAATTATGGTAATAGGACGGTAACTTGCATTAGCGGTGGCTGATTCTTTCTTTCCTGTCTAGAACCCTTTTATAAAGTCATCTGGTGAGATACTCTGTTAAAAACGGTACTAGGACGGTATCCTGTGCTAGCTGTGGCTAAATGTTTGTTTACTACTGAATGTTCTAAGGGAAGGCCCTTTTCTTTTGTAACGTTTTCTCCTGTTTAATGGATAGTTAGGGAGTGTAGAATTGTTATATTATTTGCATAACTTTACTTTTCGCTTGAGGTAAGAGATTCAATATTAGATAGCATACTTTGTTTTGTTTGTTGTTTTGGCCTCTTCTTCCTTTATATTTAATTTTGATATTGGAAATATTTGTTTAATAAATCTGTTACCCCTTTTTGGACAACTTGGCCTCTGTGTGTGTGCTTGGGGAAGCAGGAACGGGGACTCCGGGTGACCTCTTTTAATAGACGGTCATCCTTAAACCTTATGTGCGTAGCGCGGTGCTTCCGCTACGTAACAAACGTATACTTGTATGTAGATATACGTTCCAATATATTAGCTATAGATTTATATAATGTGTTCATATACTGTATGACCAAATATGTACATATTCGTAATTCCAATGGCTAAAAATGTATATGCAAATGAGCAAAATGCAATTTAAATATATTTAAAAATATATATGTAAATGGGTGTATTTTTATGTACACAATTTAAAAAATATGCTGCATATATGCCATATATTTTAAATATGAATATAAACTTGTATGTGATATAGTTTTGGCTATTGGCTACAATTAGGCTATTGTAAATCTGATTTCTATATGGGATTCTAATTTATTTTTTATTAACTTTATATTATATTTAAACTAAGTTTAAGTATTGGGTGTCACGGTGGCACAGTGATTAGCACGATCGTCTCACAGCAAGGAGGTCACTGATTTAAGCCTCGGCTGGGTCAGTTGGCATTTCTGTGTTCTCCCCCTGTTCGCGTGGGTTTCCTCCAGGTGTTTCGGTTTCCCCCACAAGTCCAAAGACAAGTGCTATAGGTGACCTGGATAAGCTAAATTATTCGTAGTGTATGGGTATGAATGAGCGTGTATGGGTGTTTCCCAGTGATTGGTTGCTGCTAGAAGGGCATCCGTTGTGTAAAACATAAGTTGAATAAGTTGGCAGTTTAATCCACTGTGGTGACCTCAGATTAATAAAGGCAATAAGCTGAAAATAAAATGAATGAGTTTAAGTTTTAAACTCTTACTTAAAAACTGACATATGTACTGAAACATGGGTTTTGTGTATCATTACACCCTTACTAACTACACATTGACCAAACTAAATGACCAATTCTAAACTGCAGGGAGAGGAAACTGTGTTTGACAGTGAGAAACAAGGACACTGAAATTTTATGTGCTGGACAGCCAATGCAGCAGTAAATCTGGGACTGTTTCCAACATCACCAAGACGTACTATAGTACGACTGTTGGAAAGCAGAAAATAACATCTTACTGTACAACAGAATTAGAAAACTATATTTAACAGGTGTCCATAGTTGGAGATGTGTAAAGGAAATAAGAGGAGGTCAGGTTAATCATCTGTGCTGTAATTTCGTGTCACTACACTGTTGCTCTATCAATATTTACCTTTCATGCTGAGAGTACATTTATATAGTGAGAGGATGCCAACAGAAAGTGACTCTTGGAAATAAATCTCTTCAATGGAATAGTTCACTCCAAAACGATGCTTGTGACCAGCTTATATTTGTTCAATTCTATCTGTACTTTCAGTATCAGAGTATAGTGCAAAAGCTTCATTTTTATGACAAGGTTTGACGCTTTCAGTTTCTAATTGTTCTAACTTCATGATAAAACAACGGCCATTATGGGATGCATGTTATTTGAAATCCCTCTACTAGGTATGTGTTGGAGTAAAATGTTATGTTTGTGTTGTTCTGAAAACATTTCTTCCAAAAAAATCAAACCAAAATATTGTCATTTTTGAGTATTTCTGTTCTTCAGACTCAGTGGTTAGCACTGTCACCTCACAGCAAGAAGGTCGCTGGTTCGAGTTCCAGCTGGACCAGTTAGCGTTTCTGTGTATGTTCTCCTCGTTTTCGTGTGGGTTTGCTCCAGGTGCTCCGGTTTCCCTCACAGTCCATAGACATGCTGTACAGTGAATTGAATAAAAAATAAGTTGTCTGTGTGAATGAGAGTGTATGGGTGTTTCCCAATGGGTTAACATGTGCCGGAATAGTTGGCAGTTCATTCCGCTGTGGCAACCTCTGCATTAGAGACTAAGCCGAAGGAAAATGAATGAATGAATGAATAAATGTTAAGAAGAGAGTAACAAATAATTTAGTTTAAAGACAAAATACAACTTTTCTGTGTCACTGACAGAACAAAAATATTAGCAAAATGGCATTTTAAGCATTTCTTCCTTCTTTCATAGGTCACAACAGAGTTAACCCAAATTCAAACAAACATAATTGCAGTACCGCTGCAGCTAGTGCTCTAGAAGTGACACATTTCATTTAAGAAAAACTGAAAAACTCAGATTTGCCTTCAAAGTTTAAAAAAAGAAGTCAAATTCAGACTTTTCCAAGATAACACGGTCCGACAGATCAAATGAATTCATGACCAAATTATTAAAAATCATTAGTCTACACCCATTTTCTGTATACTGCAAAAAAAAGATTTTCTCATTTAGAGTTTTTTCTGGTTTCTATTCCAAATATCTAAAAATTCTTAAATGAAGCAGCATTTTGCAGTTTTCAGCAATAATAAGTTTAAATCAAGTGAGTTTTCCCTTAAAATAAGCAAATAATCTGCCAATTTGTTAAGCAAAATAATGTTGTTTCAAAGTGAAAACTAGATTATTTTGTACAACAAATTGGCAGATTATTTGCTTACTATAAGGAAAAACTCACTTGATTTGAAAAAATTGAATTCAAAATTGATTTTGGCAGATTATTATTCTTGTTTAACGTAAAAAAGACATTTCATTTCTAAAAACAAGAACATATTTTTAGTTTGTCTAAAAAATCCTTCTTTAAGAGTTTTTAGATATTTGGACTAGATACATTTGTTGGACATAGAAAAAAATGTTTACAGTGTATGTGTCATGCATTTTTTTAAGTATTTTAGGAGAAACATCTGAGACACTGTGGATATTTAAATGAATATGAGAACTCATTCATTTTCCTTCAGCTTTTATTCATCAGGGGTTGCCACAGTGGAATGAACCGCCAACTTATCCAGCACATGTTTCCCACAACAGATGCCCTTCCAGGTGCAACCCAATATTGGAAAACATCCATACACACATTCACAATCCTACACTACAGCCAATTTAGCTTATTCAATTCCCCTACAGCACGTCTTTGGATTGTGGGGGAAAACGGAGCACCCAAATGAAACCCACAAGAACACAGAGAGAACATGCAAACTCCACACAGAAATGCCAGCTGACCCAGCCAGGACTCGAACCAGCGACATTCTCGCTGTGAGAAGAAGGTGCTAAACACTGTACTGCTGTGTCGCCAATATGAGAACTCCATAAGGATAACTGCATTTTCTCATAACTATAAAAGAGCAGCCAGTGACCAATTAAAACTTCAAACGAGACAGGCTACAGTACAAGACCAGTTACTAATTTAACTGAATATATTCATAAATAACATGCATAATAATACCGATGGACGGATCCAGTCTTTTGGGTTTCTTCCAGCTTAGCGTGATAGTCTTGCCAGTGATGGACTCAATGACTGGGGCCCCATCTGGAGGGTCAGGAAGGATGTCTAAAATGGTAAAAGTGTCAGTCAGAACATTTAGTTGGTGCCAGAGGAGTCTTTCGCCACATCTCACGCACACATGCATATGCTTCAGCCTTAAAATAAATTGCTGTATTATTTTGAACAGTCTGGGATATGGAGGAGATCTGAAATAAGCTGTGGTTATATGATGCCAAGCTAGCTGCTAAACTAATCCTCAGAGAAACTCATGTCAGCTGCAGTGAAAACTCAAATAAAATACATTGAACATACTCTTCGACCAAAGAATTTAGTATAATTACTTGGGGAGTTCGATCTTTTCAATTGATTATAACCAGGGCTTGACATTAACATTAACTGTGGCTAGTAGTTTTCCAAGGTTACTTGCCACTCGCCATTTTCACAAAAAAAAATTGTCACAAAATTTTGCCACAATTTTGTTGTAGGGAAAAATATTTTATGCTTACATTTGACTTTGGCATGCTAAAAATTACTAATGTAATGTCCACATGCCTCCTCGTTTTTTTATTTCACATGAAAGTTTAGGGATCATATTTTTTAGGGATTTAGCAATTTTTTAACTAATTATTTCCTTGCCACAATTTTTTTTTTAAATGTGTCAAAACAAGCTAAATATAGCTGTATACATGAACTTTTATTTAACAAAAATGTTCTTTAAAAAGCAATTGACATTTAAAAAAATTATTCTCATTTATTTAAAACTGTTTATTTAAAAATTTACACAGTAGTTTGTACAGGCTAAAGGTCCCAGATCATCAGGTAACTATTGATAAATGGAGAATAATCTCCTATTAAAGTGATTATTGTAAAGGATGATAATTAAAGCACATTGACAAAAATAATTGCAAGCAAAAGAAAGCAGGTGAAAGGATGATTAGGTGCACACGGTTAACATTAGGCCCAGTAAAAAACTGTTCAAAGAATGGTAAAAGCGAAAGCGGTAACAGCAGCTGCATACAAAAAATCTGGAGATCTCTTGAAAGCAGCAGGACTGTGGGTGCACAAGCAACACTTTTTTCCCAATCTATTTCATAGAGAAATGATCGCACCAGTTGCATTTCCAGGCACGGTTGTTTTGTGCAAGGAAACAAGAGCTTTTGTGCACTCGCGTGCATCACATCAGCTGTGCCTCCCTCACAACATCAGTGAGCGAGGATCGCCTGTGTCTGACTGTGCACCTGATCATCCTCTCATTCGGTATTCACCTGCTTTCTTTTGCTCTTGTGAACAGTTCTAATATGTTCTGCTTCTCGGTTCTGAGAGCACAATTGCATGCACACTGACAAACGGTCTTAAACTAAAATTCCTATCTTTAGGGACGAGGCAGCCCTGGCAATTTAAAAATTATTTTCAACCAGCCAAAGTGACTAGTAGTCTAACACGCCACACCTGAAACCTACCTGCATTTGGCAGGTGTTAATGTCAAGCCCTGATTATAACTGATGTTATATATTGAATATAATATCCATATACAGTAGAGGGGAAAATTATTAGCCCTTTTTCAAATATATCTAAAGTGATAATTAAAGGAGCAAGGACATTTTCACAGTTTATCCTATAATATTTTTTTCTTCTGGAGAAAGTCTTCTTTGTTTTATTTCGGCTAGAATAAAAGCAGTTTTAAATTTTTTAAAGAACATTTTAGGGTCAATATTATTAAGCAACATTTCCTCTACAGAACAAACTATTATGTTTAGAAATGTGTTGGAAAAAACCTTCTGTGCGTTAAACAGAAATTGTGACAAAAATATAAAAGAAGTCCAATTTAACAGCAGGGCTAATAATTCTGACTTCAACTATATATCGTCATATATTATCAATGTATATTACATCTAAAATGGTCTATATACACTTTGAAAGGGGATTTTTAAAAAGTATTCATTAAGTGCATTGTTTTTAAAAACTGTTTGTAAAACTGACCAGCAAAATTGACTAGCATTTTCTGATTCAAAGTAGTTTCTGCACCCAATTTTTGTTGTTTATTCTAGAATATTTTAGATTGTGGTAATTAATTTCCATGACTCCTCCGGGTCTGAGACTTTTTTCTCAATCAATTATAGGAAATAATATACTACACTGTAAAACCTGATAAGTTAAGGCAACTCAAACCATTTAAGTTAAAAAATGAATCTATGTGAGTCCTCTGAATTTACTCCATTTAAGTTAAAGTAATGAGGTATTTAATTAACTCATTACCTTCAACACTGAGTTTAAAACTCTATTCAAATGAGGGGAATTAGGTTTCTGTAAATTTTGAATTAATTACACTTATTTCATCTGATAAAGTTGACTGTTGGGTTTTACAGTGTACTCTAACTAACTAGCTTGATCTGCATAGCAACTGCACTGAAAATCCAAATTTATTATGGGAATAAATTATACTACTCTTACTAATATGCCACATGTGAGGCAATGTTATAGCCATCAATTTTTAAATCTTCCAAACATGATGTTCATAATATGCCCAAAATAACAAACAAAACTTTTCTTTTTTTAAACTCTTTATTTTTACACTTATATGCAAGTGTATTTTTTTACTCTCAACTCTAAAGTTGCTCTTTTTTAATATATTCAAGCTGTCATACAGAAAAGCTATGAAGATATTAAACTCACCTGTCACGTAAAGATGAGAATAGCAGGTGGCCTTGCCCACCTTATTGGATATGACACACTTGTAAACCCCTCCGTGAGCATGACAAACACAGCGGACCACCAGGCTGTGAACATCTCTGACTGCAGAAGAGACAATAAAAACAACAAACACTTTATATTCCTGTTATTCCCCCAACCCATGCTATTCATTTCCATAGGGGCCGCTTTCTGGAACGGCTCAGTAGACTGTAGAAGAATTGAATTATGGTTTCAACTAACTTACACTGTGTCATCTTTCTGTCCTCTGTGCTGTCAATCCTCTTGCCATTGTGAAACCAGGTTATGGTGGGGTACGGCAAGCCGGCCACTTTGCACCTGAGCACAGCCTCTCTGCCCTCCACTACATCCATATCATAAAGGGGCTTCACAAAGTCAGGCATGGTGAAACGCTCAATCTCGTTTTCAGGAACTTCGGGTTCTTCTGGAATAGAGGGCATTTTTTCCAGCTTTGCTCTAGTAAAGATAAAACAACAGCATCATCACAAGATAGTACATACAAAAATTAAAGAACAGGATTAATGGTGTAAAAAAATAAAATCATAATCTCAAAGCCATCAAAAAACTATTTTCTCTCACATTTCTGGGTTTCTCAGTAGTGGAAGCTGTCACAGTTGGGTAAACTTAGAGCGCAGTGAATGGGAGAGCGCAACATATTATTTTTTAACAATCTTATTTGCTGAAATAATGAAATAAAAACTCCACAATGGTGTTATCAAGACTTTTCACAAAAATTGGCAGCCACAAGATAGAAAAACGTCAAATTTACTGCCCTGTCCATAGACGCTGCATTAGATGAGCCTCGCATTAGTAGTAATTCCTTTTTTGTAATTTGATGCAAAGATAAAATATAATGACATATATACATATGAATATACATATGTTTAAAAAAATATATATATTAAAATATTTCAAGATATTTTAAGATGATGATAATCATTAAACGCATCATACATGCTTGTGAAAAAGGTCCGTTTTAGCTGAGAGCATTTGGAAAGTGATGTAAATGACAGTATGGTGTTTTTGAGGGCTTGACAGCCACTATGAATTTTCATTAACATATTTTTTTCTCTCATTTTCTGAACTTTTTTTGATAATAAATAAATGTTAGAAGAAGTAAAAAGAAATAAATGTTAGTTTCTGAAAAGAAAATGTAACAATTGAAATTTAAACGGAACAAAAAAATTCAGAAATATGAACTAAAATGTATTTAATTACCGATTAGACATTTCAAAGTTGAGTATTTTGTAGTTAGAATAGAGTTTAAATCTCACAGTTCTGAGTTTATAACTTAGAGTCTTTTATGTTACAAAAAAAGATCAAGTCTTGACTTCCATTTTATATGTTAAGGAAGAAATATGATGATTTAAAAATATATAAATGTAAAAATAATAAAAGAGCTAATTTTGGGGTAAACTAACCATTTAATTTTCTGTTTACACTTTTTGCCTTAAAATAAAAAATTAGCTTTGGTTTGCCAAGTGGTTACACTAAATTATTTAAAACCAATCCTAAAGACACAAAGATGGCTTTTATAATGCACTGTTGGATGTCAAACTTCTTTTTGAATTAGTTCCCAAGTGCTGTTAAACAGAAAGAAGATTCTTTTGAAGACAATCATTTTTAAACATAATACTTTTGCTAACTAATTTATAACTAAATTATTTAGTCTTTGTCATGATGACTAGTATTAGTAATTTTGCAAGATACTAGTATTCAGCTTAACGTGCCATTAAATTCTTAACTAGGATCATTAGGTTAACGAGGCATGGTTAATTAGGCAAGTGATTGGCTAACAGTGGTTTAGCCAATTAAAAAACTATTAATACTGATCATAAAAGAATACAAAAACAGTTTATATTCTAGCCAAAGAAAAAATATAAACATGAATAGAAAATACTGTTAACATTTCCTTGCTCCATTAAACATCACTTGGAAACTATTTAAAAATAAAAATCCACAGAAGGGCTAATAATTTTGACTTCATCTGCATATGCATGGGCATCCTATTTTATTTGTTGCAACTTATGAGTTCATGCCATGCTTTTGGTTTTATTTGATATATTTGATTTGATGCAAATGGCCAGAATTCATTTGGAAACATACTGTGACTGTTGAAAAAACGCAATCAGTTCATTTCAATTCAACCAAACCTCCAAAGTATGAACAAACCCTTCAAATAAAGATTCAATTATCAGTCAAAAGACATACATTTGAGAAGATATTGCTGGTCTGGGCTCCTGCACATAGAGCTCCGCTGCGCATTCGTCTTCCCCGTGTGAGTTTCGCGCTGCAACCGTGTAGAGGCCCTCGTCTTCATTACTAACATGAGAGATGATTAATGAGTGCCGTCCTCCTTCTTTTAAGATCCTGATATCTTCGTTTTCCTCCAGCGGACGGTCTGTTTGAAGACATGAGTCACGACATACAAATGACCCAACCATCTTGATATTACTTTACAGTACAGCACTCAGGGGAATTAGACTCATACCGAAGTGGCTCCATATGACTTGAGGCGGCGGTGTCCCGCTGACCTTGCAGTCAAATCGTGCATTACGACCCTCGATAACCTCCAACACATCCAGCTTACGAGTGAAAAGGGGCTCTATGGATGCTATGACTTTTAGCTTGGCACTGGAGGTCAGTTCCTCTGTAAATCACATGACATAAAAGGTAAAAGAGACAGTTTAACTAGGGTCATGCAATCAGTGTTTATCATGACATGAAACCTTTAGTCAACAGGATTTATCGACATAAAATAGGTTGGTTTGATGTTACTGCAATGTGAAAAGGCTAAATTCACACACACAAAAATATTTCACTTAAAAAAAAAAGAATAGTTTTTTCTGTGATTTACAGAATGACTTACTTTGTTCTATAAATAGTTTGAAAAATGTCAAGGTGTCAATGCATGCTGTTTTAGACCACACTGACTTTCACAAAGTGTACACAACCAGATGAAACTTTCCTCAAAATACATATTTTTTTGAGTGTGTTCAGCAGAAGAGCGTCAGCCATGCAGGATTTAAGCAACATGACAGTGATTTATTTTCATCTTTTTAAAACACTCCGAGGACAACAGCCTTTTCTGAAGTGTGCTGCTCAAACTGTGAAGGTCAGGCTGAAAATACATTTTAGGTGATTGTTTCTAATGTTAAAGGCTTAATTCATCTAAAATGCATATTTTGCTATTAATTACTAGTTTGTGACTTGTTGATCTTTTTTTTGTAACATAAAAGACTCTAAGTTATAAACTCAGAACTGTGAGAGTTAAACTTTATTCCTACAACAAAATACTAAACTTTGAAATTAAACCACAATTTCAAAGTTGAGTATTTTGTTGTAGGAATAAAGTTTAAATCTCACAGTTCTGAGTTTATAACTTAGAGTCTT
>CAIGQQ010003610.1:4542562-4560491 GCA_903798035.1 Danio albolineatus | reverse complement strand
TAAATGAAGCCAATTTAAAGGTAGCAAGTTACAACAGATTTACTCACGTTTTGATTTAAAGAAAAGTCAAATTTTAAGGCAATGGGTTTACTCACTCACTTATATAAGTAACTAATCAGAGTTTTTACAGTGAGGTTCATGGCTGTAATATAGTTAGTTAGTAAACTTTATTTGTCCTTATAGGAAAATTTCTTTTGCAACATACACTCACAGAGACAACTGACATTTCACAATTTGGCATTTATATAAATAAATTACATAAAAACACAGTACCTCTACTCTACATAAATATCCAGTCTACTGGCCATCAAAACTTTATTGCTTGAGGTATAAATGATCATTTTGTCCTATTTCTTACATATCTGGGAACACAACATCAACGACCTGAAGGTAACAGTTGGAAGGTGTATGATAAAGGATGTCTCTCATCATTGACAATCATTATACACACTCAGAAAAAAAGGTACACAGTGGTACAAATAAAGTTCCTTGAGGAACAGTTTTGTACCTTTGTAAAAATTGTACCTTATATGCTACTGAAAAGACCTCTTATGATACTGTTCTGTGCCTTTTATGGTACAACTGAAATGAAGGTACACAATTGTTCTCATATAAAAGGTACAAAAGTGTTCAACTCCTTTATTACAGTATCTATGAAAATAAATATGACTGGAAAGGCAAAGTGATTTTTATCAATAATTTCCATATTAACACAAGAATCATCATTTAAAAGTATATGTTTAAAGATACTTATGAACATAAATTTTTAGTCCTATAATACAATAATACAAAACAACTGGTAAAACATAAAACTATAGGTATTGTAAACTAAACATTTAAGGTACTTTAATAAATGTTTGGTAAGCATTTTTGACACTGTTAAGGTACAAAGTGTCTTGTCACTGTGGTGGAAACTTTCACAAAGTATACAATATTGTATCTGCAGGTTTTTAAAAACAAAGGTACATTTTGGTTTCCCATGGTACAAATCATGACCTTAAAAGATACAAATTTGTTTCTTTTCCTAAGGTACAATTCTGTCCCATAAAAAGGTACTGCCCCAGTGACAAGGGTTTGTACCTTCTTTGGTACAACATTGTACCATTTTTTCTGAGAGTGTAGCCTTACTTAGTACTCTTTCTTTGCATTTAATATAAATGCTCTTTATTTTTATTCCCAACAACTTACTGGCTGTTGCTACCACCTTCCCCAGTGGCCTCTTCTGGGCCTCAGAAGCATTTCCATACCAACAGATCACACAAACTGTTGCAATACTTTCGATTAAAGCACTATAAAACATGATCAACAATGTGTTGTCAACATTAAAAGACAACAGTTTCTTTAAGAAGTACATTCTATGATTAAAACCTGTTGGCTATGTCACCTAGTAACTTCCTGTTTTAATGAACAAGAAACAAAAGTGAGATTGCAAACCATCTTAACTGTAAGTCCATCTTTAATCCTTCATCCATTCAATCTAAAACTAATCTGCGTATATACAAATGGACATATAGTAACAAGCGGACTGAGAGTCGTTCCAAAAGTGAGGTATACGTGTAAACACTTGAAACCATTCGAGAGGCCCGAAGCCACGGTGTGCAGTTAAGATTCGGCAATGCATGTACCAGGAGAAAAAATAGACACCGTGTCTCTTCTTACAACAGCTTTGAGCATATACATTACAGCGAACTCGTGTATGATTCTAATTTCAAAGCGGCAACATTTTGAAGAACACAAACGGCTAAAAGCAGGAGATTACTTTTTACTTTTATCAAAGAAGGAAAAAACTTTTACAGCAAGCAGATTATACAATAAGTAGATTAACATGAACAAGAAAACAATATTGTTCAACGCTTTAGGAAATACACCAAACAAACCTACCTGGCCCTGCTCCTTTATCCAAACCGTGGCCATGTACTAAGCTGACATCAGTGCATGTTCAGTCCCGACAGTATTTATGTTAATATGTCAGCACCTTAGCGAATGCCCCCAGATTTCAGCTGGTAATCTCGCGTAGACACCATTGCCTTCCGTACCCTCCCTTGCTCTTTCGCTCTGGCTCTCTGACTTTCAATAAGAAGCTACCTCTCACATTTACATCAGCTGAAACAGATGCGGATGTCCTCCCTTTTTTCCATGCAAGTCAAAGGAACTGCCATAAAATACTTCTCATAGCAACCATCCTATTTATATGCCTCTTACAAACTCACGTCTTCGCATCTGCTGTGGCTCATGCTATAGTATCATTAAGTGTAAAGAACTGCAAGCAGATCTTTTATCTGTCAATTAAATGGCTCTTGACATTTTGTTTTCCAGGAGAAACTGTCTAGCTGTTGTGTTACTGTGGAAAATTAAATGCCTGCTTGGGAAAATATATATATTTTAATGGCGGGTTTTAACAATGTGCTGTCAATGAAGGAATACAAGGATCCACTATATATGAGATTATTAGGAGATCGTTTCATGGAGGAAGGAGGGCTAAAAATACCCCTGGTATTCACCGCCCTAATAAGGCAAAGCTTCTCTTTCTAACCATTAGCACAAATGAAGGTGCACTAGGAGAATATTAGAATGTGTACTTAGGCATCTCCACCAAGCAAACCGATTTTTTATACATAATGCAATAATTGCTGAAGAAATTTTGTGGAATGCTTAGAAATGTATTTAAACATGGCAGATTGGGTAAAAAAAACACTTAAAATATACTATGTTTTGTATAGAGAGAATGAAAAAAAAATAAACAGCAAAAATAAAGTAAAATAAAATGGTATCATACATGATCCAAAAAAATAACACAAAATAAAAATACAAAACAATAATTATAAACATATCTATTTCATTTAATACAAACTATGAACAAACATACATGTTAAAATGCAGAACAGAAAGAACAGGGTGCGAATTACGAGGGGGTATTGACACGATCTACATTATAAAAGCACTATAGAAAATAAAGGTGAATTGATTATTGACCCCTAAATTAAGGCTTGATCCCCCTGAAGGACATCAAAATAGGATAAATGGCAGGGTTAGCCCTTTAATAGTGAGAAATCATTCACTCTGATCCTCAATTTAAATAATAATCATTAAATTTAATGCTAATCATTAAAATAACAGATAGTATAAGTATACATTTGACCACACCTATAATGGTTAATACTGTGAATCCATAATAACTTCAATCGGTCTATGCGGGGAAAGAAAATCATTCAACATTCTGAAACCGGAATTGTTCATAAGACATTTTCTTTTGTAAAATAGGTGTTTGTATCTACATATAGTCTAAAATAAAGTGCAATTATATGCATAGTTTGTGCAGTTTGACCTACAGTAACCTCTGACACAATTAATCAGATGATACTGTACTGTAGGTCAGACACTAATTCTCCCTCAAAACACTGAACACTTAACAGGGTTCGTACACATTTTTACTACTAAAATTCAATGACTTTCCATGACTTTTCCAGGACTTTAGTAAATTTTCATGACCTAAAGTTTCATGTAATGTCTATGTTAAATAATAAGAAAAACAATGCATGTTCAAAGTTACTACAGCATACCAACAACATATCATAAAACATGCAACAATCTGTTTAGTTTAAACAAATCTTTATATATATGTAAAATTTATTTAGATAATGCTCACACGGCACTAATAATGTGAGAGCCGTGTGTTTGGCCATGGATAGAAAAGAAGTAAAGACAACTAACCTATATTTAAGTATACAGACATTTGTTAAACTAATTTCCATGACTTTTCCAAAATTTTTCCAGGCTTGGAAAATGCCATGTCAAAATTCCATGACTTTTCCAGGTTTTTCATGACCGTATGAACCCTGACTTCAATAAGTTTAATTAATAAATTAGATGTAACACTCAAATAAACACACAAATGACTGAAGCATGGATTACACAAACTACAATAATATAACATTACCTAAAAACAAAAACATTACCCTTTAACCTAAATCTAACCTAATATTAATGTCTTATGACATTGTGCACCTGCTGGAGAATATTCCAAACTGCATTTGAACACTAGCAAATGCTGCTGTTTTTTTTTTATTATTTTTTTTTAATTTTTTGGTTTATTTTGGCAACTTCAAGAAAGCAATTAACAGCTATGATCAACAATTCCCATTTATTTCCCCTCATCCACATATGTGCTTTCAATTTTCTGTAATTCATTATGAAGCCAGGATGCAGTTGAACATTTCATATGTTCAATTTAACCTCTGAGTTGCTATGGAAACTATCCAGCCAGAACCATGGTTGGAGAACTAGAGAGATCTCAAGAAGAGAAGCAAAAACCAAAGAAACACAAAGAAAATAATGGAGGAGGCAACAGAGAGGCACAGTGAAATCCAAAAAAAAAAAAAAAAAAAAAAAGGGGGAGAAGGGAAAAAAGTGCTATGGTTAATTTAATGATTATTTTGCTTTGGGGTGATTTGAACACCAACACAAAGATGCTATGTTTACGGAGTGACTCACTGCCTTTGATCCTACATAGATATCTGAAGGTATTGAAATTCACTCCTCTAAAATCCCATACGTAACCCTTCAAACTCCCACATCCCTGACTCAAGCTGGAAACACGAAATGCTCATCTTTACTGTGCAGACATATTTACTCAAAACATTTCTGGACACTTTCTCTGCATTAATTACAGTCAAAATACAGCTTAAAGTAATCATTTTTGTTTTTTTACAAGAACTATTGTAACTTTTAGGGGTCCTGAGAACGTGTCTGTGAAAAATCAGCTCAAAATACCTCTACGGTAATTTTTTATTCCATGCCAAATATATGCCCATTTCTCATGGTAATGCAAAAACACACTAATTTCATGTGTATGAATGCAAAAAAGCTGTGGCTCTTGAAGGTTCCAACACCAAACAACTAGTGCCATCGAAACCCAATTGTGTTATCACCTCATGTTGGCTCGAGTCTGGTCTCATCTGGACAAAAAAAGCTGCCCATGAACGCACTA
Organism: Danio albolineatus; assembly: GCA_903798035.1. Lineage (NCBI taxonomy): Eukaryota > Metazoa > Chordata > Actinopteri > Cypriniformes > Danionidae > Danio > Danio albolineatus. The sequence continues at coordinate 4,555,504 of CAIGQQ010003610.1, read as the reverse complement.
AATGGAAAGCAACTGAGGAAGAGCATGTGTTCTGCCTCTGCATGGGAAGACGTGTCTTTCTACACCACGGGGAGTAGTATCTATTTTCTCGTTCAGAACGGCAAACCCAGAACTACCAATATGCGCGTGCAAAGCGTAAGCAAAGTAGAGTTTAGTATCATTACCACAGTAATTACTTGCTTCGTCACTTCAATACATCACACGTCAGAGCGATCTCCCAACGGCCCAACACCGTTTCAACATGCTGAATCATACGGTGGCCGAGAAAGGTTAACGCGCTGCAATTTAAGAAAGCACATGCAATAACAGAAAACACCAGCAAATTAAGATACGATTTTCATCAATTTGACAGCACACCTGTTACAAATTCTCACAACACAAACAACGGAAGAAACGCGCAGCATATTGGTCAAAACACAAACAACAAAAGAAATGCGCAGCAAATTGGTCAAAACACAACAGAAGAAAATGCGCAGCAAGTTATTCAAAACACATGCAAGCTGGTGAAAACACAACGGAAATGTTTCAAGAGGACCCAAAAACATGACGGACACCGCTGCTAAGATACGGATGTAGTTAATTTATTTAATAGCGCAACATTTCAGTTGATCATTAATTAGACTGATAATTTACAAAAGACAACGGAATCATGTAATCAGGATATTACACCTTTTAAAGACCACCAATCACTTAACTGAACAAGTCACGGCGGGTCCGTATCAGCTCTGTCCGTCATGTTTTTGGGTCCTCTTGAAACATTTCCGTTGTGTTTTCACCACTTGCTGCGCCTTTTCTTTCATTGTGTTTTGAATAACTTCCTGCGCATTTTCTTCCGTTGTGTTATGAATAACTTGCTGCGCATTTCTTTTGTTGTTTGTGTTTTGACCAATATGCTGTGCGTTTCTTCCGTTGTTTGTGTTGTGAGAGTTTGTAACAGGTGTGCTGTCAAATTGATGAAAATCGTATCTTAATTTGCTGGGGTTTTCTGTTATTGCATGTGCTTTTTTAAATTGCAGCGCGTTAACCTTTCTCGGCCACCGTAGAATCACGATCCGACATAAACCTGACAAGAGGTGATGTGTGGAACACACCAAACCAACTACCCAGACCAATGAAGCCCAGCGGCCGACCGTCATCGTGGTATGTCCCAGCCCTAACACCTCATGCCTTGGTTACTCTGGCAACAACAAACAAAATCTTTTCATATTAAAGTCCATGTAAAAGCTAAATTTACAATATTTATTTGGCTGCCAAACATCTTTAGGTGAACATTTAATCCACACAAGTTAATCAACTGGGAAAATATTGAGTATGATAATTTGTTTCTTCTTGATGTCAGTTTGATGGCTTCAGCCACAATATTCTTAACCATGCCCCTCTTACCGTTAGATCGCTATGAGGGAAAGATGTGCAAATAGAAAGCCTCAGCCCAAACTATTCATTCCATTTCAGTTGGAAGTACATCAACTTACTGAAATATAAAGTCTCCGTAAGCCCAAAGGTCTGGACTACTGTATAATACTATTTTTTTTCTCATGACCCCTATAAGGCAAGTAATATGTTTAAAATTAACTTCCCAGATAAGTAAATATAATAGCTCTCTTCTAAAAGAATCAATCAGTTGGCTCTCACATACACAGCAATGAAGATACACCTGATTTATTTTCATTAACAGTGATTCTAAGTGACTTGAGTGACATCCACTGGCAGTTGCCACAGTCTTGAGCCGAGCTCAGCTATATGCAAATAAGTGATGTGATGAATAACAATGGAAATCTAGATGGTGATCCATCATCTGGAACAGTTGAATAGGGCTGTCCATTTCAAACAAACAGCAGAGCATTCTTCTGTAAGGGTTATTGTCTTTTAAGAAGGAACAGCATACAGTGTTCACCAATAAACACTCACCTGATTTGATGAAAAGTGTAGCACTGCTGGACACCTCGCCGACCTCATTGACAGCGGTAACTGTGTATGTTCCTGCATCACTTGGCTTTGTCCATTTGATGAGCAAGGAGTGGCGTTCCCCCTCTATCTTAACAACATGAGTGGGACTGTTCTTGACCTCAGTGTTGTCTTTCTTCCATGCAACTGTAAGATACATTCATTTGCTGTTGTATCCCTTCAGTAGCAAAACTGCAGAAAATGTCATCTTATTCTAAATACCCCCTAAAACCCAAAGACTTGCAATGCATGAAATTTACCATCTGAAGATATAATTCAGAAAGTTTTCTACACTTATAGTGTGCGTGTTAATGCTTACAGACTTTACATTTAAGTAAATGATTCAAAAATCTATTTCTAAAAAGTTCTGTTTGACGTTAACACAGTGGGAGTAAAGGACTTACCTTCAGGAAGAGGGGTGCCACTGATGATGCATTTTAAAAGCACCTCTGTTCCGGTGGAGGCCACAGTGTCCTGAAGTGGAAACTCGAACACAGGAGCTTCTAGAGGATCCTCCCCTGCAGACACATAGGAGTCGTCCGAAGATTCTGTAACAGCAAAAGACAGACGTCAGATTTAATTAATGTGAAACTCCTCATATAAGTATAAATATAGTATGTGTATAAAATCTTTAGCTTCATTTGAAGGGGAATTGTAATTAGAGATGCACTAATATGAAAATTCTGGGCCAAAACCAAACATTCGGGCACTTGCCAGAAAACCGAAAATGCTTTGTAAAAATTATTATTTATTTTATTAAATAATATAATAATATTGTAAGATGTATTAACTCAATTTATACTGATAAAAAACACCAGCCAATAAAATAAAAACTATTTAATGAAAGTAAAATGTCATTGACAGTGAACAAGTCGAGATGCATCATTTTACCAGTGTTCTTATATAAGCATAACAGTGCTAGTGAAAGCAGCAGAAAAAAAGTATACATAGAAATGTCTGTACATAGAACTTTTTTCATTGAGCAAGAGTGGTTCGTGCATTAAAAAAGTATAAATAAACTATATGCATAGAGTGGAATATTGAGCAATTTTGAATGCTGACAACAGTGTTACGACTAGATGAAAAGTGATACCTGCCCTTTTTATCTCATCTTTTTGGCCAAATCATAAAACAATTAATAGCAAAACAATAATTTTCAATGACCAAAAAAAAGGTGCATCCCTAATTGCAATTGAAGTTCATCTCAGTGCTTCTAAAGTACTAGGAAAAAGATTTGCAGACAACTGGATGTGGCATGATGTACCTAATTCAGGGGACATTGGTCTTTGTCTGCGTCCTCTTCCTCTAGATCTTTGAGGTTTTTCATCTTTACCAGTGCCAACTTTCACAGCCTTTTCAGTCTTGTCAGCAGGTGTGTCTGTCTCCATGGGCTCTTCTTCAACAATAATTTTTGGTATAGTGAGTTTTAGTGGGGGTGGAGGAGGAGTCACATCCAGCTCCATCTTCTCCTCAGACGAGGAAGATGAGGAAACTCTTGGAGGTTTGGAGGGAGCTTGAACAGGAAAGTCTTGAATGGCTACAGTTTCTCCTTGCACCAGAGGACTTTCAGGCCTTCTTTCCAGTTTTCTCAGCGTGACCTCTATTGGTGTCTTTCTATGCATGGACTCATCGTTTGCTTGTGGAACTTCTTGAACACGAACCACTCTCTTTACCAGTGGACTTGCAGGTCTTGGCTCCACCTTCCGTAACGTCATCTCCAAAACATTTCTTGATGGAGATTCAGCTCTTCCTCGAGAACGCTCCTCAGCCATAGCACTAATTTCTACAGTTGGAGACCTTCGAGTACTATCTCTGCTTGGGCTTGGGCCCCGAAATCTTGGCGATCTTTGACCTGGTAAATCAGAGAGTGACATGGCCTCTGGAGGGGATGGTTCATGTCCAATTGTGCTTACCACCTTGGTCTCAGCTTTTTCTGGTGGTTGTTGTGCCAGATGGTCTTTCCTTCTGCGGGACGGCGATTTCGGAGGTGATCGTTCTTTGGCTTGGTCTCGCTCTCTCATCCCTTGCTCTAGCTGAGCTAGCTGAGCACGCTCTCTATCCTGCAGCTTTTGAAGGACCTGAGGTGGGATGGGCTCTAACTTTCTTAAAGGCTGCCTGCTTCTGTGACAAGTAGAGAGCTGCTCTGTTGAGAAGGATTTCTTCATGTGTGGTTTGCCGACAAGCTTTTTGATGCGCTGGAGCTCCTCTGTGAACTTGTTCTCAATGTCCTGCACCTTCTGGGTGTAACGAGGTCTGTCCTCCAAGGAAGCAGCCCGCTGTTTAAACATGGTCCTTCTTTGGGCTGCATCTGCCTTCAAAGCCTCACGAAGGTCTTCTCTGGAGCTCTCCCTGGAGATGCCCAACCTGCTCCCTCCTTCATCAGAGTCGATAGATGAAGCTCTGTTAAATCCAGCCCAAGAACGTCCAGATATAGATCCATCAGGGTTATCAATGCTCCTCCTGCGCTCTTCGAAGACTCGCACCTTCTCAAAGATTTTGGAGCTAGCTCTTGTCAGTTTTGGTGAGGGCCGAAGTGTAAGTTCCTTACGGGAATACTCACTGACGGGGGTTTGGGGTCGAGAGTCTTGAGCACTACTCTGAGACATGCCTGAGGATTTGGGTTGCTTAATCTTCTCCTCAAACTCTCCTGGTACTGTGTCTTGATATTCAGTTGGCACGACAACTTTCTTGCGAGGGGCAAGGGGTGTGGCAGGGCCCGAACCAGAACGGCTGAGCAAAGGAGAGGCAGTAGAGCGGCCAAATTTGGGGGAAGGGGGTGGTAGGACTTGAGGGGGAGAATCCCTCAAAACTTCGTCAGATGGGCTCCTAAAAGAAGGTGTTTGAGGGGAAATGTTCTGTTAGAGTGTGGGGTTATGCAAGGAGGGGAGCCCAACGGTTTGACTGAGGACTTTGGAAGAGGGGCCAGAGAGGCTAATATTTTTTGAACGGAACCCTAAATGGGACTGTCTATATGTGTTTGTGGACTAGTTAATACGTGTCTATTTCTTAATTTGAGCAAAATCATTCTTTTTTATAAACAAGGAGAAAGGAGTGATGTGAAGCTTCATCATTTTCAAATTTCAGGAAAGATAAAGAAAAAATGATAATGAGCTTTTGTTAATTGCATTTAATAATTAATCATGGTTGGTAAATTGAAATATAAAAGATAACGCGAGGGGATGTTCAGAGCAAAAATGTAAAATTACACCATGTCTACAAGGCTAAGAAATCTGTATTCTTAACACAAATCGAAATGTAATGATCTTTTATGTTTACAACACAATTGAATGCGCAAAAAGAATGTAATCATGGCACATGGCAGATTCAATTGTGCCTGCTAGCCTATACCTTCCAAAATCACCGGGCTAGATCACCACAGATCACTGGATATCTACAGGAATAAGTCAAATGTAACTTGCCAGTGCCAGGAAGGAAGAGTAATAAAAGGGTTAATGCAGGTGCATAACTATTAAATGTTGAATCATCAAGAATACTGCTTAAAGGGGTGTAATTCAAAATGACTGAGCACTAGAAAATGTCTGAGGAGCAGTAAAACATAAACATCTTTCTTGTTTACACAGCACATACCAAACCGCACTAACCTCACCGAGCTGATACATCAAAAAGTACTGTAAATCCAACCAGTGTAGCTTCCTTCCCAAACGGCAGTTTGACAAACTTATTCTTGTATTAAATATCCAGTGCACTACAATGATTGAACATCTCCCATGCAGCATCAAAATCATGCCAAAACAAAGCACAAATTTCGTTAAAACAGAGGGATGATCTCTAGAAATGTGTGATGTTAGTAAAACATGACAAAATGAGCAACTGTCAATAGCAGATCGAAAAGTACTCAAGAAAATTCCTAAACATAAATATACAGCCTTTTTGGCTAGATTTGAGGGAATAATACTCAACACATTAAAGTGTTTTAGATTGCACTTTATTTGAGATCATTACCATTAAACATACCAGTTAACCGATCATTACCAATAAACACTGATATTTAAATTGCCAACAAATTTAGAGACACAAATAACATTTATTCTGTACAGAGCCTCTTAGTCTGTGTGAGTAACACACATATTTGAGAGTTCTTACAAGATCTAAGCCCTCCTATCCTTGCAAGTCAAGGCGTCGTGTGCATGCGTGCAAAAAATCCATGCTATGCAGTTCACCAAAAAACAGCATGCACAAAAAACCAGGGGGAAACCGAAGGGGTCGATGATACCGAACACAAAAAAGTGATGCAAGCATGTTTTCAAATGCAAACTTTTGGTCAGCTTCAATTTTGCATCAACTGCTGTGCGGGTATAAAAAACGAAAAGCAAATTTGCATATGGACAATGGGGGTCAAAGGAAAGTATGAACTAAATGAAAAATCTAGATGAGGAATGAAAAGGCAATAACGGTGCGTGAGGGAGGCGCTGTATTATGCTTAACTATACTTGTCTCGGTCTGTGACCTCCAACATTTCGCGCTACACTAAATTACAGACAGAAATTCAAAGTAATGCTAGTTTTAACTATACATATCATTAGCATACGTTTTACTTTAGCTTTGCCATCGCTGATATTATGATGCATGGTCAAATGGGAATGTTTTAGTGACACTAAAACAGAATGAGTGCACAGGCAATGGAGGATGCATCACCTTAAGCTTACTCAGCGACTGCTATTTTGGAGTTTGAATGTTTTGTCTTCAGATATTACGGTTTGCCCTACAGCAGCACTTCCAGAGGCGATCTATTCTTAGACTCCGTTAGCAGCTCCCAAAAAATGTTGACCTGCACAAAAGGTCATTACGCTCTCAGCATCTCAGTTTGTACATGATGTGACACAGATCTGACAGATTATAAGGCCAGGTCGCTACCTGACGGTGCCTTGCACCTGCCCTCTCTTAGGCAGAGCCATTACTTTCTTTAAGGTTATCCAAGTGTTAGGCACAAACAGAAACAGTCTGCCAGTGGCAATAGATCTCTGCTTAACACATTCATGATACAAATGAGCAACAAATCAAAAGCAGAACCAAACAACTGTGATGGGAAACAGAAACTAATGGATAACTAGTGTCAAGCTAAGTATTGTTTGATGCTAAACAGAGTGAAATGAAATTTGAAAATTGGGGTTATAATAGGCTAAACTAAGATTTGAAGGAGAGTTTGAGTGTTATTTGGTAGAGTGTTACAGTCAACCCTGGCTCAAACATGGATGACAAAGACTGCTTTAGAGGGATGAATGACAGAAGTAGATACAACCAGTTGCCCTCTTTTCTTTTCTAACAATATCTATGTTTACACATCATTATCCACATCTCAAAATGAAGAAACACCAAATAAGAGTAAAATCTGGCTTATCATATTTACTGAACAACACACGGTTCAAATCTTACAGTCTAATGTAAGCAATTCGGAAGAAGACAATTTTACAATTAAAGGTTTATCTGGAATCTGACTAAATTATTATTTTTTTTATTTATCGATAAGGGCTGCACGATTCTGCCTAAAATAAGAATCACAAATTTAAAAAAAACTTTTTTTTGCTTAAAAATAAAGATCACGATTTTCTCAAGAATCTGTAGATGTAAAATAAAAGAATATTAGTAGGCTATTATTATTGTTGTTTCTCAAACATACGGACTACTGTTGGTTAAGTTTTGTATGGACTTGTGATGGTGGACTTGAACCGGCTTTAAATTTGTCCTGCAGAGTAAAGTGCAGAAATGCAGAGTAAAGTGATCAGAAGTCTACAGCAAATACATCATCATTACATGAAGACAGAAATGACATTTTTGGGTGAGTTATACGTCATAATTATAAATACAGTATTTGACTCTTTCAACCCCATTTGGAGGTGTCCATGTTTCTGAGCAATGTATATAAATCACTTGTGTGACCGTCTTTACGCTTCTCTCCTGAACTTGAAAATATTGACTGAATCGTAGAGACGCTGGATTAAGATCGTGTAGGGGGGGGTCAAATCGAGATCACAATCTTTTTTGGATTAATTGTGCAGCCCTATTATCAACATTTTGAAATATTCTTTGCATTAAAACACTAAAATGAAAACGCACTAAACAATTTTTGGAGAAATAAAATCACTTGTTATATTTGTCACAACTTAAAAACTACACAATTGTTTTAGTATAATTATTTTTTAAATAATGCAATTCTATGTCAATTAATTTCTGGAAATATTTCAAATGTTGAACCCTATGTTAAATGTTGGATCATATTCCACTATCACCACAGCAAAAATGACTTGAGCATGAAATCAAATCACTTATATGAACAAGACAGATCTACGAGTACTTTAATATGAGCATCCAATGAAGTTGTTTAGTGTCATTTTGGATGCTGCTCTCCAAAAAAATAAGATAATACACATAAAAACTTTGAGGCACTGCCACTTGCAAATGAGTCACGTATAACTGTAAGGCTTTTGGCAGCTCGCTCAGTTCTTACACTCTGTGGGCTGAGCTGAACCTCATCCAAAGACAGAGAGCCCACTCACTGTATCTTCTGTCATTCCTGTGGTGATGTAAGCTGCCTTGTCGGGCCACCACAACGCACGGCTCAGATACCAAAAGAGACTGAGGAAGAATTACACCTTGGATCTTGTTCTCAGCCCCCCTCCCTTCCTAAGCATTTACAGGGGACACCATGTTAGAGCAAGGGTCTCTTGTGACTCTGTAAAGGGGGCTGTGGTTGTTGATCTATTGATGTGGGATCTGTTTATATCTGTGTTTTTGGTCTGCTTATTGTGGGCTGTGGCTGATTGCGGTTTAGTTTGGCTTGGGAAGGTTTACTTACAGGGGTACAGAAAAAGTCCTTCCTTTATAAAGACTGAACGTGCTACCATAGTAATCGCTAGCTAAAGACACACTTTCCTCAGACCCCCAAACTGGTCGGGACAGATTGGCGCGTGATGCTCGAATCAGAGGCTCGACCCCTAGGTGCCTGATCTGGGTGCCCGTCGGCTCCCGGCTGTTGGCTTGCCTGGCAGACTGCGGCCCTGGAGCTCTCGATCCCAGGGCTAGAGCTTCTCTCTCCAACACTGTGGTCTCACCAGCGGCCCAGCGATTGCTCGCGTCTGGGGCGACATCCATCATTCTCTCACCTGTGGGAGAGCAAAACGGGAACAAATTCAAATCAGGTAAGATATTCAACATTCCAGCAATCACACATCATCTGCATTCATCAGCTGTGGGGGAAATAAGTAATGAACACATCACCGTTTATCTCTAAAAACATATTTATAAAGGTGCTCTTGACTTAAAATTTTCACCGAATGTTGGTAACAACCAAAGAAATCCATATATGCAAAGAAAACAAATCAAATTAGTTTACAAGTGTAATAAAATGAAATAACAAAGGGAAACAGTATTGAATACATGAAGAAAGGGTGTTTGTGAAAGGCAGTGAAAGCCCAGACTGCAGCTGAAATCTCTGAATACTTATTCGGCAACCCTCTGCCCTTCATCATTGCAAATTAGTATTAGCTGCTTCAGTCCAACATCTATATCAGCAGGGGGATGAAGATGAAACCAGAGTGGAGATTTCAGCAAGACAAAGATTCAAAACACAGCCAAGGAAACCTTTAAATGCTTTCAGAGAAAGAAAATCATGCTGTAGAATGGCCCAGACTTGAATCTAATAATAAAAATAAAAGATCAGGTTTGATAGACGAGACCCACCGAACTATCAAGATTTTTACATTCTGTTGAAGTCTAAAAAACTCACACCTGAGCCATTTATTGTGACTTCATTCTCCATATGAGAGATTATTATTTTCCCCAGTGTGTATGATCAAAAAGCACAAACAGATATTACTTTTTCTTTCTGTTATATAAAAAACACCACAAAAATATATAAGAGATTAAAAAAAGAACACTGATAATAATGATAAAAAAAGAACACTGACAAAAATAATGAACAAATTTTATTATTTATTAGTGTTAAGGCCCCTATATACTTCCAACAAAGTTCTTTTTCATTCTTTGTTTGAAAAAGTTTGAAAAGGCTGACTGACTGTATACTGTTTTCAAACACTCCAACATACTTGTGTTGCATTGGCAGGGGCTGTAAATGTTTCACACTGCTTGCATGTATTGCACTGATTTACACTTCTGCATCAAGTGCACGGATATGCTCTGGCACATCTTACGCACGGTCGCATGGCCCTCGCCGTGGCTGATGCCAACATGCACCTCTCAAAAACTGTAACTACATGTCGAAATGAGGCCTAGCGCAAGCTCTGTAATTGGTCGGCCTAGTAGCTGTGACCAGTGTGGACGGGCCCGAGAGCAGCACTAACCCGTTGGAGCGAGTGTTTACAAGTGTCAAGTCCTGTGAAGTAGCTCTAGATGGAAATTGTTGTTTTGTGTTTACCTTGTGATTAATGTTGTTGCACGTCTGCCAGTTCCTACCTCTAAATTAATGAGTTTTAGCTACAGTATTTGTTTATTAAGGTAGTGTTCAGAAAAAACAAAACATCCGCAAAGAAACACAACAAACCTTCTGCCAGCTAGCGTTTTAGAAGTGTTATTGGCAGAGCAACACAAACAGCATGCAGATGTATAAATGCACGACTATGTGCAAGCCAGGCACCATAGGTCACAGCGATCACTCAACGCAGAAGTATAAACTTGTCTTAACACCTAAACACAACAATTGTCGTAAATATCTGGAAAACAGCCTTCTCCAGCTTGTTGCACACCAGATGAGAAGCACCATGCGGAGTGCCACTTTTTAACATTGTTTTCTATTTGCCATGTACAAACACTGTATGCTGCTGACACACACATACATATTCATAGAAAACAATGTTTAGAACTTTAAAAGATGTGGTGTTAGTCCGTGGTGCTTCTTCTCTGGTTTGTGACGCCCTCAGAGTCTTTAAAATATTAGCAATCTTACAGGTGTGACAATGAGACACAACAAACTAAAAACAACTAATTAATGAAATGGCAGCCCAGAGTTCTGATCTAAACCAAACTGAAAATGTCTGTGAAATCCTAGGTGGCAAAGTTATGGCTAAGAAACACTACAGTCAGTGAACTATGGCAGAGACTGGCAGAAAAATGGAGCAAGATGATAGCAGAGCAGTTTGAGAAATTAGTGATATCCTGCGGCTGCAGCCATGTACATAAAAATACCTCAAAAATAAACACAGAAGAGAGGAATATGATAAAAGAAAAATAAATAATGTTTATTCTGCCTTGTACTATAGCTAATATAAGTGGATTACATGAGCATGGACTCAGATGTGTGAAGAATAAGGCTCAGGTGATGGCATTCAGCTGCAAGCTGTGTTGAAGCAAAGTCCCAGCTGATGCCTTCAGAGCCAGTGTGATTCACAGTGACTGAATGGATTAGACTGCAGTCAGGAAGAATCCATCAAAATCCATGACAATAAGCCTCCGCCCACCCCTCTACACCCACCATAACAGTTCAAATCAATCACTGACGCCACTATGGAAATCATATGCTCCACCAAATCCTGAAACGTTTATTCTTCAAGTATCTCTTTGTTGGTGAAATTGTTGACTTTCATTTTTTTAGAAAGGCTTTGGATGCTACAACCGTATGTTATGCGCTGTTAAGACAAGAGCATCATTCATGACCGCACTAATGACGAACAAGCAATTTACTGTGCAATTCACGCTCCAGTGCTTGCGGTGCACTTCTCGAAAATCTATCTTGGTTGAAAGCCGCGTTGTACACAGGATAAATGCATTTCGATGTTAGAAGCTGGGATCAAAACGGATATTTATATACAGGCCATGCTGTTCTCACACTTCTCAATTCTTAGCTGAAATCACACATCAAACAAAATCTATCTATTTCTCTCTTCTGTTTGTTAGTCCCCTCTCGTGATGATGAAAGAAATGGAAATATCGTTCACCCAATCTGTAAGTGTCTCAAATACACTCCCAACCACTTTCCCCAGGGAATAAAAGGAAGGCTTTTGTCATAATACATACTGACAACTGAGAATTCAATTGCCTAGGCTCTGCAAAGGACCTAAATAGAATCAAGAGGATAGATAGGCCTTGGACTTGTGTCTTTGTAAACACATCCATGCTTTTCCTTGATTTCAGGCATCTATATTCATGAATATTATCAAGATTGGTTTATTAGACATACAAATAAAAAGAGTTTAACAAAGCAAAACACAAAGCAGTTCCCCAACCAAGAATATCTGTGCTCAATACCTTGATGGTGAACATACAGGGGAGGTCTCATTATTATTCATAGGTTTCCATATGCATGGTTCAAGCACACATATGTTTTCTGGCAGAGATGCTGAGCATACAATTCCAGTTTACTGACTACACTAAATCAAAAGTCTGAACATATCATCAGATAATGCCACCTATGCATGCACTGATGTGTAATCCTTAAAAGCACACAATCACTTTCCTTCGGCTTATTCCATGCTTTATCAGGGGTCGCCACAGCAGAATGAACCGCCAATTGATATGGCAACTGATTCACCAAACAGATGTCCTTCCAGCTGCAATTCAGCTCTGAGAGAACAAACCCTAATGCTGGGAAACACCCACACTCTGTGCCATTCACACACTATGCCAATTTAGTTTATCCCCCTATATTGCATGTCTTTGGACTACAGGGGAAACCGAAGCACCAGGAGTATTGTTGTGAGGCAATCATGCTAACAATTCACATACTAACCACCGTGCCACCCTCCTTACAAACTTTTCCACTGAAAAAACAACAATCTATAACCACAGCTTAAGGCGTATAGTTTTAAAATGATATAATATTTGTCAAGATTGCTCAGGTTCCTTTTGATCTCATGTTCATTTAATCTATTAGCAACATTAGTAATATTAGTCACTAACATGTCCAAACAAATAGCATTTCATTGTGTGGGGATCCACTTTCTTGCGATGGATGGATGGATGGAATAATAATAGATATGGATGGATGGATGGATGGATGGATGGATGGATGGATGGATGGATGGATGG
>CAIGQQ010003610.1:4479388-4542462 GCA_903798035.1 Danio albolineatus | reverse complement strand
ATGGATGGATGGATGGATGGATGGATGGATGGATGGATGGATTGATGGATGGATGGATGGATGGATGGATGGATGGATGGATGGATGGATGGATGGATGGATAATAGATATATGTTTAGATGGACGAATAGAATGATAACAGATATGGATGAATGTAAGGAATGATGATAGATATGGATGAATGGAAGGAATGATGATAGATATGGATGAATGGATGGAATGATAATGTGGATGGATGGATGGATGGATGGATAATAGATATATGTTTAGATGAATGGATGGAAAGATCATGGATAAATGGATGGATGGATGGATGGGTGGATGGAATGATAACAGATATGGATGGATGGATGCATGGATGGATGATAGATATATATTTGGATGGATGGATAAATCAAATATTTAACTGGTTGGATAGATGATGAATTGTCAGACATGATGTATAATTGAATAGAGTAACATATACTGGATTATTTGGTGATCTTTAGATGGATGGATGATGCATATTTTGATGGATGGATCGATGGATGGGTAGATGGATGACGAATGCATGATATAATAATTCATTTGATGGATTGCTGTATGAGACATAATTGGAGGGATGGATGAATCAATAAATGGGTATATAATTTTAAGGATGGATGACAGTTTGATGGATGTAATTTATTTATTTTTATTATTTATTTATTTCGAACAAAAAAAGTCATACACAAAACAATTCTTTAAACCAAACACATTTCATCATGGTCGAAACGGAGCTGGACGAAGTGCAAGCTTATTATTTTCCCAGCCCATTACCACACACATCATTCGTCTATTACTTCAACTTACTTCTTTTACTTATCTCTTCTTATCTCTTATTTATTTTTAATGAGGCATACATGAGCTTTACATGAGACATATTTAATCCGTTTAGTATCTTTAACATATTATATGGTTCACCATTTGTTCATTTACATTTTATAACATAGACCCAAGTATACATTGTATTGCAAACAGCCAATAATGGAACTTTCATCATACCTTTCTCACTTTGTTCACCTCTATTCATCAACATATTTCTTTAATAATATATATTTTTTAATTTTTTTTAAATACATTTTCTGTGTTTTTACAATCACCTCAATTTATCATTATATTAATTTAATTATAATATGTAGTTGAATGGATGAATGACATAATTTGATGTATTGGTCGGTGGTTGGATAAATGGTATAAAATTGGATGATGAATGGATGGAATATAAATTGGATGGATGGAATATATAGATGGATGGATGTTACATGAATGGATCATGATGGACGGAAGGAAACTGGGATCTTATCCCTTTAAACTTATAAAATTGCACATATAGACCATATCTGAATACCTATAAATATGAACATGATCACTTTAGTAAATGAATCCATTTATATGATTAAAACATTCTAGAATTAGTAAATATAACTATGTGATAACATAATAAAGAACATAATTCAATTAAACTCATTATTTATCTTTATTTGTATAGCACTTTACAATGCAGATTGTGTCAAAGCAGCAGCATAATGTGATTACTATCTGAATAAACTGACTGTAAACATCTCAAACAAGCAGAAGATTGGACCCAAATCACCTTGATGTCAATAATGTATCTAAGAAAGGCTTATATTACTCTACCAAAATAAACAACATCAAAAAATATCAGAAGAAATTTTATATAAGAAAACTTACAAATAGACCACTCGACTAAGTGTTCTGAAGGCTGAAGCCATAAAATTTGTGTGAGGATCAGAGCGAATGTACCTCATTATTCCTGAAAAGGTCATGTTCACCAGCTCGTCAAGTTCAAAGATGAGAAACAATGTTCTGTATTGGTCACTGCGCAGTTTATACATCAGAACACAAAGGCAAATGAGATTTCAGAGCTTCAGTGGAGGGAAAACTAGTAAACTGTCAATCTGTTCCTCACACAAAACTATGACTTCAGCAGATTGATATAATATAAAGCATACTTCCTTTTGTAACAATTTTGTCCTTTTGTGTCTAAAAAGAAAATAATAGCTTATTTGTTTGGAACGAAAAGTCCTGTACACCTCCTGAGAGAAGAAAAGGGCAAAATAATCATCATCCAACCCCCACATTCAGGACACAAAGCTACTGAGTTTCAGGCTACTAGGCTCTATAACATTCCAGAATTAAAACGGACACTATTTTACGCTCTATAACTTTTTACTGTTTATTATTATGCTTTACATTTTGCAATAAAATTTTACATTATATAATATGCAGATTTACAATGTAGAAACATACTTCACACACCTACTGTAATGTAATTTGAATGCATATTTACTCAGACTACCTTGCAGTGTATATTGTTTTTAATATACGTAAGTGCTCAAATTTCCTGTAAAGCAGAATAAAAACCTGTTTGTGTACGTGTTTTTGTGACATGTCAGGACACAAATCTGTATAATGACACAGTTATGACAGGTTTTACAAAAATGAGGTGAAATACGAGGGCATTGGTGACGTCCTCATTTCTCAAAAAGCTTATAAATCACACAGAATTCATTTTTTTTCAGAGAGTACAGCTGTCACAGTCCCCTGTGATGGTTGGGTTTAGGGGTTGGGGGGGGGTGAGGTGAGGGCAATACAATATACGGTTTGAACAGTATAAAATTAATGGAAACCTATGTAATGTACCCACTTTTCACAAAAACAAACGTGTGTGTGTTTGTTTATGTGATTTATGAAGACACAAATTTGTATAATGACCTAGGTATTACAATGTTGAGGTGGTTTAAGAGGACATGCCTTGTGTCCTCATAATTTAAAACCCTTTAAAAATCATACTTATTGTGTTTTGTTTTTTACATTCAAAATTTGCCACATGTTTCCTGTGAAGGTTGGATTTAGGGGTAGGGTCATATAAGAAGTGTTTTTTACAGTATAAAATGCAGTACGTGAAATGGTGAGTCCTCATAAATCACAAAAAACGACCTGTGTGTGTGTCCTTGCCCAATAAAATGTTACAAATTTTTTTCTGACAGCATTTAATTTTTTAAAAAAACTGAAACAATGCAATTCAGTACTAAAATAAAAAAATAAATAAACAAGTAATATTGACAAATATTTTACATTTTAATTTAACACATTTGAATGTATTTTAAAACTCAAAACACAATCAATATCGGCATACTTTTTAAAGCCGACTTACTGCTAAAGATGGATTTCTTGTAATTATTAACAGCTACAAAACAGCCAAATTGTATTTAGTTTGACTGAATGTGGACATGCATTATACTGCAAAATGTTACTCTTCTAAACTATAAAAGGTTAACTTTCAGTAGCTCTATTTAAAATGTCATGTACAGTACCTGCAGGCACTCGTTGGGCCTCATCCTGAAAACCTCTGGCTCCTTCTTTGGCCTCCAGGGGTATTTGTGGCTCGGCGGATTCGTCTTCTGTAGTCTCAGAGTCTACCACAAAAGAAAATAAATGAAAAAGACATTGAGTCACAAACCAGCACCTGCAATGATAACTGATGTCTAACTAAGAAAATGAAATCATGACATACTACTGTACATAAACAGTTTTTTTCAGAGGGAAAGTGTAGCAAAAAAAGCAGAAGCTGTCACATTGTGAAAAGTGAAACGAAAAAAACAAAAAGATGGTGTTTGAAATGAAAGAATAGTGGAGTAAAGAGAAGATGAGCTGCTGCAGGGAGCCCAAAGATGAAAACTAACATTACCATAACTTTGTTTCCGACAGGAGCGGAAAACTTCGCTTCCATAGTGGCAGAGGAGAGAAGCAGACAAGACATCACCGTTACTATACAGACAAATTCCTTAGCAGAAGGTATATAAGACAACAACAAACTGCTGAATGGACACGTTCGCACCATTTGGTTGACTTGCTGCACAACATAACTGGAACATGATTTTATGTGTTAGGACATTTTTTTGTTTCAGTTTTACTTTGTTTGGCAAATAGCAGAGCTGCTTGGGACGACCAGAAAGGCAGATAAAAATCACAAATTAAACATGTAAAAGAGTAAATATGTGTTGTCCAACCAAAAATGAAAAGTTGCTCTTAATTAACAAATACTCAGGCAATCTAAGACGAAAATGATATTTTCATTAATGAAGATTTTTTTGCTTCATTTCACTTTATCGCACTATTGTGTCTTTCTTTTCTTTTCATTCTTTTATAACTTTTCTTAACTCATTTTAATCTGGTTTTATCTGTTTTTTATTATTTGTTTTTATTTTTCTTATACTTCAATTTTATTCCTGTTTATGTAAAGCACTTTGAATTGCCACTGTGTATGAAATGTGCTATATAAATAAACTTGCCTTGCCTTGCCTTGCCTATAAAAGCTCAATGTATGATAGGAGACATGAGTATTAATATTGTTTTGTCTATATGTTTTTTTTTTGTTTAGACTCTCAAAGTACTGGAAGCTAACAAAAAATCTTATTCAATAGCCTGCTAAAGAAGTAAATGATCTTAGATTGTCAAAGGGTAAATTACTACCATTTAATTTTTGTGTGAAATATTCATTAAAGGTGCAGTATGTAAGCTTGACACCCAGAGGTTGAACTAGGTATTGCATTCCTGGATCAAAACACACACAAGCACAGGTTGCCAGATTGAGGACCAAGAGGAGTGTGCCCGACTATCGAGCCTGGTTGAGGCTGATTTAAGTCGTGTTCTAAATTAAAGCAACGGCATGCGATAGAAGGAATATTTTCCATATTAAAAGGAGTTTTTGTTCTAATCAACACCTGAAATTGATAAATTAGAAACGGCTTCTATTTCTCACAGGTGAAAAACGGAAAACTGACAATAACCACCTCAGGAACACCTCATGTGCTTTATTCAGCGTAAAATGCTAATAATGTGAGTTTGAATGCCATTTTACATGACATTTATTGCCACATACTGAAAGCAGCAGCAGGTAGTTCACCTCAGACCTTGAAAAAAATAAATAAACCATTCAAAATTGAACTTTAGAACTGAAAACCAACACATGAGTAATTCAGCATGTACTGTAATGTTAAAGAGGTTTAATATCTATTAATTAGATTATAAACCTTACCATTTTGTTATTGAGTGCATATTCTTTGCTTCTGAATGGCAGTATTTAAATTTCTGTCGTGTTTCGTCTGGTGCAAACAGCCAAACTGCTTATCGTTGCAAATTTCATCACGTAGCGTGTTGTTAGGACACGGGGTAATGTAACCTGCTCATCTAATGTTTACGTTGGTAATATTTATATTACTGGCTAATTAATAACCGCCTCGTGGAACTGAATCTGCATCTTATTTTGGGGCTGCTACTGTCCACCAGAGGTCACATTTCAGTCACGGACGCATGCTTTGAGAGCCTTCCTGACTAAATGGATGAAATGCAGTTTTCCACCAAGGCAACCTGGGGTTTTTCAGATAAACAAGAATGTTTACTTAGCAAGTTTCGTAAATATCTGCAAACATATTATGGTATTTTTATGCTTTAGAAGAGTCAAAAACTTACATACAGCACCTTTAAAGTCCTTAAGTTTAGTTAGTTAAAAGCAGTTTATTCAATTTAATTGAATTACATTTTCAATTAAGAAGGACAATCGTTCATTTATGAACTAATGATCTGAGCTTTTAAATACATATTTCAAACATTAATGTCCAATACTTTAAGCCAATTCATTTTTCATGACATTATCCTTTCCAACAAGATCAGTATTATTTAGCTAAACAGATTGCACTGCCAAATTATCTGCAGTGTATTTCTAAACATTAACGATTATTAGAAACAACATTTTAATTCATGAGATTCACATACAATAATAAATCATATCCCATGAGCTAAAAGGATGCAACAGAGCCTGATTTTAAATGGAGAACATAATAAAGAGACTAATCCACATTAATTCTGCCCCTCTAATTAATTATTTAAAGCATAGTTTCAATTTAAAAGCGCTTTTATAGAGAGCCACGTCTAAAAATCTCATCTCATCAGTGCAGAAGTGTCAGCAGTCGGTATAAATTGCTTCAATGCTAAGCACTGCTAAGCTTTTTGCATTATTGATGCTTGAGATTATAGTGCTTTTGTACATAGTGAACTGATTCATTGTCAGGCTCCTCTTTATCAGAGCGAGCAGACAGACAATTGCAGAGGATCTGTCTAGTGTGACTTTTCAGACCCAAGTACACACACACACACACACACAACACTGAGTGACATCTTCAATAATAGAGGAAATAATGATCAACAACACAATGATTTATTACAAATCACAATAGAAACACAGAATTGAACAACACTGACAATTCATAAAAAGTCAGTATTTAAAACTGAGGATGCATCACGCTTTATCTGTACAGAAACTGCTGGGTTCCACACAATGTCTTCATGTTGTCTCAACACAAATCAATTGGGTTTACTTAACTGTTTTTACAAATATAAGTGTATTGAACAATAAACTATTACGTTCTCCCTCAAAAACTGAAGAGTTGTGTTGGATCAGTTGATTTTAAATAAGTAGTTTGAACAAGCAGCAGATATCATTGTTTTGAAAGAATGATAGTGCAGTTATCAAGCATGAATATGAATGATATCCCCATTAGGAGTCATTTATAATAAACGCTTCTCTTAGAGGTAATGGGAGCAGTGCGGCAGTGGAGGCACAATTTAGGGCGCACCGTTTATATTATACTTGTCTGAAGAAAACACTTCCTCTTTTGTAGGTCTTCAAGGTGTCTCTGATGAGGTTATGGAGTCCCTTGAAGGAAAGATCGTTTATGATTGCATCTTTGAATGGATACTTGATGATTCTAGGCTTGCCCTGGAGTATCAAGTGATAGGAATCCTAAATTGTAGTGATCTATCATCAATATGCTGATGTTTTGCATGCACTTGAGAAATGCTTCTGAGTACAAAACCAATTTTGAAAGTTGGCAAGTTGCATGTGGCTATTCTGAACAGAAATGAAGAAGTTTTCTGTTATTGAAATAAGAAGTCTGGTTGAGAAATTTTGAGAAATCATAAATGGCTTCATCACTCTGTCTCCTCTACACCAATTAGCTGGTGTGTGGTGTGTGGTCTGGTGCAACATGGCTGCCGTCGTGTCATCCAGGTGGATGCTGCACACTGGTGGTGGATGAGGAGATCCCACACAAAAATGTGTAAAGTGTGTCCAGAAAAGCGCTAAATAAATGCAAGGAACTATTATTATTATTATTATTATTATTATTATTATTATAACTGATTTATCCAATCCAAACATCACAAATGAAAGACTAAATTGTAGAAATGCATTTTTAAATTTAAGCAGGATTAAAATAAACGCACATTGAAAAAAATACAACCAAATTAACAAGGGGTCTTGTTTAATGTTTTGAAAGAAGTTTACAAAATAAATTATAGATATTTGTGTTTAATAGTTATTTGTATTTCATGATTGTTTAATTTTATTTAATTGACGTTTGTACACTAATTTGTATACAAATTTGTGCTATTTTAACTCAAATAAAATATTATCATACTATTATTATCATTCGTGTATTATTCAATTTATTTTCCTAGTTGAAAATCCTGATGTAAAACAAAAGAATAAAACTAATTACTAGATAAAATGTTTACAATTTTAAATTTAGCAACTGCTCGAAATAAAGCAATAAATCTACTAAAACTGAAAGATTCTCTACATTTAACATTGTTTTATCTGTTGTGAATCACTGTAATGTAAACATAAAACTGAACTTAAATAAAAAAGATGAAAAAGGGCAATCAAACATTTAAAATAAAGCTCAATTAAAATAATAAGTAACTAATGCTAAGCTAAAATATTATTTGAATTGCAGTTAATTCCTCTTCATGTCAATTCCTGTCTGCCATTAGTTTAATTTACAGTATATAGACATTCAAATTCTTTAATGTCGAATTTTCCCCACAGCTGTTTGAAGATACATAAGATCAGCTGCACTCACACTCAGATGGAAAACAAAATCGATGCATCCTCAATTTTAAACAAAGACCCGACATTAGATGACTGACAGACTCTGAAGGGTTATCATAAAATCTCTTTTGTAATAACCTGTTATCTATAAAGCCAAACACACCATGAGTGAACCGCCCAAATGTTCGGTTAGAGTGTCCGGTTTTCTGAAAAGAGGAAGAGAGAAAAGATATATTAGTGGCAGCACAAAAGGCTTCAAATGTATGATTACCACTCCAAACCAGCAAAACAAGTGAGCATTTCAAACAATCCATCAGCAGATATCCAAATAACACAGAACAATTGAAACCAGACATACAAAGATGCGATGCCATCGGTCATCAAAAGAAAAAGCAGGTCCGTCTATGCTCTGATAACCTAGATTTGAAATCGTATGTAGGCCATTTGGTGACTGAGAGGCTAGAAAATGAGCTGGTGCCTTTTTGCCAATCCCTGCGTTGGCGTCCCCGCATGTCACCTTAGATTAAACATATCTGCTATATGACAAGTACAAAAGCATCCAGTGCAGAAATGCTTGGTTGTATTTGGTTATACCCAGCAACACAATAGAAAGCATTTAATTTCTTTGTCAATTTATGAACAGCTTCATCTTGCTCAGTCAGAAATATGATTCTTGGCTTCCCGATATAGCTTCCTATTCAATAAATGTTGAATTTTCACAATGGATGAATGTAAACAGGGATGCGCCGGCTATCTGTCACTCCGAATCCATTAGTTACAGCGAGAAATGAAATCCTAATGGCCGAGGCAGGAGTAATTTCAAACCCTTCTTCTGGCCAATCTGCTCCCTAACCACATTAGCTAAGGACGGCCGCCATCCGTTTCAGAGGCTGCAGCCTGGAGCTTTCCAGCACCGGTGAAGGCGAGAGGCGAATAAAAGAGGATGAACTTTGAGATGAATCACAAGCTGGCCGTTGGAAAGCATTTGCTTAAGCTCGGCCCTTTTTTCTTGTTGTAAAGAACACATTTACAGGGCATTAAAACTATTTGAATAATTCATAGGCGAAGAAAGATTCATGCGCGTGCGATGCTGGTTAATTCGTCATTAGCCTCCATGTTTGGCATCTTAATGGACAAAAAGGCCAGTTCCACTCCAGCGCACAAGTGCCATGCATTATGCAAAGGATCTGCATTCTTCTATTGCCGCGTTTAGTCAACACAACTACCACCGAAAAGCATTTGATGATCAATCCACACGCAGAGATGGCCATTGACGAAGCCTACGCACACTTGAGTTGCTACAAGCACCGTTAGCATTTATTTAAATGTATTTCTTGGCATAAACCGTAAGGGAAAGTGCTTGTTTCCCACTGCATTTAACATTCATATGCATATAACATAATGTCACTGTCAGCTTGAAGACTTGTACAAATCCTGCTACTTTTAAATAAGGAAATAAGTTTTTTTTTTTTACTAGTCAGTCCCTCCAAGATGTTGCAGGTATACATGTATTTGTGACCTACATTGTAAAAAGCAATTAGCTGACTTTATTTTAAGACATAATTATGCAAAATTATAATAATTATGCATAATTATGAAAATGAAGTTAAGTTTCAGGTTACAACAGGTTTACAAAATTTTACAGAAGTCAACTTGTCACTTTTAAAGCAATGAGTTTACAATTTTTATAAAGTAAAGTAACTTATTGCTTTTTTTAGCGTAAAATGTTGCAACACAGGCTTGTGGATACGTACCCGTCTACATTTTTGGAGAGCGCGAATTATGTAACCAGAGATACACATGGCAGCATTTTGTCTTTAAAATGAATGCTATGGGGCAATAATGTAGCTGCTTTTCCGCTTTTCCGGTGTTACCAGTTTGCCCATTAGTTTGTGCCAATTGACTTTTCAATGAAGCTAAGATGATCACGACCACAGGGTTTGAGTATGGTGAAGAATGTTTCCAGAACAACTTCAAGTAACTTCTTTAGAGAAAAAAAAGTGTTCTTTGTGCACATTATATTGTTTTACACGGACATGCATTTAAAAAAAATAAAATCCAATATTAGTTTTGGTGAAAACATGCACTCATTTTTAATATTAAATGAAATATATGTAAACTGCACATTTAGGGCCAGTTTCCTTTACAGAAATATTGAGAATATTCCATATTCTACTCTAAAACATAAAATCACTCAGCTAACATATTTTTTAAATCTCATAAAAATCATATAAATTATTAATGGTTGTAATTTACAGTATGCTATTTGTTAAGAGACGAATAAGTCCTACTTTATAATAATAATAATAATAAATATTATTATTAAAGTAGGATATTGTTTATTTATTTTTGTTTTTTTTATTGTAAAAGTATACTTTTAAAATTCGACATTCAAACCACTGCATAAATGTTCTAACCGACAGGCCTATGTCGTATACTAATGTTTGTTGGTACTAACTGGTTTTGCTGGATCTTAGTGCAGCTTTTGATACTGTTGATCACTGCACTTTAATTAAGAGGCTGCATTCTCTTGTGGGAATTACTGGGTCAGCATTGGGCTGGTTAACCTCCTATCTTGCTGACAGGAGCTTTTCTGTGTCCGTAGGAACTCATATGTCAGACTCTGTTCCTCTGTCTTGTGGTGTGCCTCAAGGTTCTGTTCTGGGCCCTCTTCTTTTTAATTTATATATGCTCCCTCTCAGCAACATTATTAGAAGTTTTAAAGCCATATATTACCATTGCTATGCAGATGATGTGCAATTATATTTTTCTTTTAGTCCTGACAGACTAGACACACTCTCTGTTTTGCAGGATTGTTTAGTCTCCATTAACAAATGGATGGCCGACAATTTTCTGCAACTGAACCCTGATAAAACCGAATTGTTAATTTTTGCTCCTGATAACATTACCCCAAAGATCAGGCAGGTTTTGGGGGGTTTGTCATCTTCGAAGTGCAGTGATATTAGAAATCTGGGTGTCATCTTTGATAGAGCGCTGTGTTTTAATAGCCATGTTAAGTCTGTTGTTCGTACATGTTTTTTCCATTTGAGGAACATTGCTAAAATCAGAGATGTTGTTTCAAGGGAAGAGATGGAGATGCTTGTCCATGCCTTCATCTCTTCACGATTGGATTACTGTAATGTCCTGTTCACGTGTCTGAACAAATCTTCTATGGATCGATTGCAAGTTGTGCAGAATGCAGCGGCGAGGCTTTTAACCAACACCAGTAGGAGGTCACACATTACTCCTGTGCTTAAGGCACTTCACTGGCTTCCTATTAGTTTTAGAATAGATTTTAAGATTTTGGTTATCACCTACAGAGCTCTGCATGGTCAAGCTCCCCTTTATATACAAGAGCTTTTACATAATCACACATGTAGCCGGTCTCTGAGGTCTTCTGGCAAAGACCTTTTGGTCATTCCCAGAACTCGGCTCAAGACAAAGGGTGACCGTGCCTTCTGTGTGGTGGCCCCAAGGCTCTGGAACTCTCTCCCTCAGGCATTGAGAAATCTGGGATCAGTTGATCTTTTTAAAAAGCATTTAAAGACGCATCTTTTTGGTCAAGCTTTTAATTAACAGTAGTAGTGCTTTTTTATTAGGATTTTTAACTTGTTTTTAATATGTTTTAAGATGTTTCTTTTATTGATATGTGTTCTTTTACTTGTTTTCACTTATTGTAAAGCACTTTGTGACTCATTGTCTGGGAAAGGTGCTATATAAATAAATCTTTACTTTACTTTTTACTTACTTTGTTGGAACGATGGATTTGGAAAATGCCAAATCAACAAACTATCTTTGTAACAATGGAACTTGTGACCTTAGTTGGCTAACGATAGTAACTGGCTGGCTAAAGTGTGTATTGCGCCCTCTGGTGGATTTATGTGGGAAAAGGACACGCAAGAGAAATTTGAGATCATCAAAATGTATACACAGTGGCCTCTGGTGGATTTGCAAAAACAAAAACTGCGAGCAGACGTACCTAAGGTTACATATTTTGCTGTGCACAGAAATGTAGACCAGGGTATGTATCCGTAATAAGCGTTGGTAAAGTTACTTTATTTGATTAAATTCTTGTGTTTTGCTGTGAAAATACATAAAAATCTTGCCAAATGTTTCTTTTTTGATCTCAAGAACCACTGGTCTTGCAAAATCCTGGAGGGACTGACTAGTGTAGCTTTAAACAGACCAAGAGTTCACCAAAATCAAGCTTAAATTTATTTATTTTTTAAACTAATTAATGTTGGCGACGGGCGCCACGGTGGCGTAGTGAGTAGCACGTTCGCCTCACAGCAAGAAGGTCGCTGGTTCGAGCCCCGGCTGGGTCAGTTGGCATTTCTGTGTGGAGTTTGCATGTTCTCCCCGTGGTTGCGTGGGTTTCCTCCGGGTGCTCCGGTTTCCCCCACAAGTCCAAAGACATGTGGTACAGATGAATTGGGTAGGCCAAATTGTCCATAGTGTATGAGTGCGTATGGATGTTTTCCAGAGATGGGTTGTGGCTGGAAGGGCATCCGCTGCGTAAAACAAATGCTGGATAAGTTGGCGGTTCATTCCACTGTGGCGACCCCGGATTAATAAAGGGACTAAGCTGACAAGAAAATGAACGAATTAATGAATAATGTTGGCGACATGTTTGCCAATAATGTATCGGATTAAATTTACATTTATTCATTCATTTTCTTTTCACCTTAGTGCTTTTATTAATAAGGGGTTGCCACAGCGGAATAAACCGCCAACTTATCCAGCATATGTTTTACACAGCGGACGCCCTTCCAGCCAACACTGGGAAACACCCATACACTCCTGCATTCACACACACAATACAGCCGATTTAGCTTATTCAATTCACTTGTATGTCTTTGGACTGTGGGAGAAACCGGAGCATCCGGAGAAAACCCATGCCAACACAGGGAGAACATGCAAATACAGAAATGCCAACTGAACCAGCCAGGGATCAAACCACCGACCTTCTTGCTGTAAGGCGATCGTGCTATCCACTGTACCACCATAACGCTATTGCATTTTCATCACTTTATCAAATTTACTGTAGCCATGTTGCCATGTTGTCCTTAACCGCATCTGACCAAAAATCAGATGTAAAATTCTTAAAAACATATTGGCCGTGCATGACTAAAAAGCTAAATCTAGACCCAAAACACTTACTCTATAATTACGTAAACATTAGGATTATAGAAACATAGCTTCACTGTTCAAAAATGTTGTACAACCAACAGGAAAGCATAAAGAGTAATCAATAGCACAGAATAAATATATGGTGGTATGAAGAAAATGCCTGATAGAAAATACATGACAAGAAATAATAATAAATATTATATATTCTTTTTCAAATAACCCCAATAAATCCATTTAAAGTCCACTAGGAACATATTATACATCTGTTCATTTAGATAGTCTTTTTTTATGTTTAACTCATGCGTCTAGCACAAAGTTTCAGGGATTTATTCTAAATTGCCAACCCCATTGGATCAATAATAATAGGGTTGTTTGCTTTGGCAAAACACCACCAATTACCGGCAGGTCGATAATTCCACATGACAGTCAATTTCTCAAACTATAGTTGAGATAGTAAATTTACTCTGTGAGATTGACATAATGTTTGAGCGTCGGTCCATGATATTCTGAAGCTGCTGGTAACAGAGGGCCCTTCAAGCTTCAATTACATTTTCCAAACTGACACTTATCCAAAATGACCTGCCAAATGCACACTCGCTCCTTTGATTTGAGCAGGCCACAGAGGGAGGATCTTCAGCCAGCCATCTGTGCTGTGAAGAGCTGAGCAACGCTCCTCTTACTGGCTCGGCCAGAAGTAAACATGGACTCAAGAACTCAGCTGCTGACATTCAGTGGCTATGTTGTATGAAAATATCAAGAATGGCTACAAAAAAGACAAAGAGATCTGCAATTTTTTTTTATGATAGTATAACACAATTACAAAGAGGAAATAAATCCACTTTCACATAGTTATACAATAACACTCGTACTCATAAAATAAAATAATTTATTATAAAACATATACTATGGGGTGGCACAATGGTGCAGTGGTAAGCACTGTCGCCTCACAGCAAGTGGTTAGCACTGTCGCCTTACAGCTGGTTTGAGATTTCTGTGTGAAGTTTGCATGTTCTCCCCATGTTCAATCCATAGACATGCACTATAGGAATTGGAGAAACTAAATTAGCCGTAGTGTGTGTGTGAATGAGTGTGTATGGATGTTTCCTAGTAGGTTGCAGCTGAAAGGGCATGTGCTGTGTAAAACATATATGCTGGATAAGTTGGCAGTTCATTCTCCTGTGGTGATCCCTGATAAATAAAGGGACTGAGCCAAAGGAAAAGGAATAAATAAATAAATTGTATGAAGTTTTTATTATAATATAACTAAATGTCTATAATAGCGTATCAATCAAGCTAAATTAGCTTGATTAATGGGTATCTTCTTCCACATGATACTTATATTTATGTGCGTTTCATTAAAGTTGTGGATTATGCATTGCTATGTGATTACAAAAGACCTTTATATCATATTTCTATTATGTAATGCTATTTATATAATACAAAATATTTTAATACATTAAGTGGTAACACAAAAATAACTGCTGCTTAAAATCAGTTAAATATAAAACTATAACTAAAAACACTGAATTCTTATTAACTGATTAATATTAAAAGTAACATAAAAACTTGTGTTGTTACGATTTTATTTAATATTTCTTACAGCAAATATTCAATAAAAAGGCCAGTTGCACGTCATTCATAGTCATGGAGAATCTCAGAGTGCATTAAAACTAGGCATGGGACGATAACCGTTTTCAAGGTATACCACGGTATGTAAAAGTCAAGGTTTTCATACCGCCAAAATTTTCTGCTATACCGTTCAAAAGTTATGAGTAAGATTTTTTTATTTACAATTTTTTAAAAAGTTTTTTTAGGTTTAATTGTAAAGACATCTGTGTTTTTGAAACAAATGAAGACAGCAGTCAAGTCAATGATTCATTGTAATTATTTAGCCTGACATGTTTACTGCCCCAAAATATTTTAAATGTTTCTCAAAATAAAATATATTGTGTTCAAAGAGGGGAAAAGGTTTTGTTTTTTACCCAGACATTTAAGCAGAATATATTTTAGAGCAGTAATCACAATATCGTCATACCGTGAAACCGTGATATTTTTATCCAACGTTATCATACCGTCAGAATCTTATACCGTCCCATGCCTAATTATAACAAGATTATATATAAAATATATTCATCCAAGATGGCAGACAATGAGTGAGAAATATGTGAGAAATGTTTAAAAACGATTGACAAAAACAGTTAAATCTACCCATTGGAAAAATCCATCCAAAGCTGCAGATGAAACAGGAGAAATGTCAATTTTCCCATATTAATAATTAATTCCAAACTGAACAATACTAAATAAAAAGGTTAAAAACATCAAGTTATAACAAATATTTACGTGCATTTGCAACATAAGCTAAGCAACATGCTAACGCCAACCCCTTTTATGTAGGCAGCATGTTTCAGAACAAAGCTATAAAGTTTTTAAAAATATACAATACAGTCATTAGTTGGCACCAAAACGACAGGCAGAGCTGCTGTTGTTGGTTTCAAACAAAACCCTCTGAGCCTGGTTGATCAGCACCTTGGAGAGCTCAAAGTATTTTTCTTGTCAGCCCACAGCACTGGCATTCATTCAGGATGAATCAAGCATCTCTGGGCAACAGGTCTGGCTTGTTTTGATGCATTATTTTTACCGTCGTGGTCACCAGGTAATTTATACGTTGCCAGGTTAGAGCCAGGCTGAAGTCTGAGGAACGCTGCCGGCCACTATTCAATCTGGGTTACGGTATCCGCTTTCTGCTCTAACTCCACTCTTTCGGCACAGGAGCGAGTGGGCTATTTCAATCTCACCCCGATCCAACTTTTCATTACTCCTGCCAATGCAGCGAGTGAATCACTTCACACCTTAAGGAACACATCTCGCTCTCTCTCTCTGTTAGCCATTGCTTTCCCTAATGCTTGTGAGTCAGCAGGGCAGGTTTAGAAAGAACGGTGGGACTTCGTGTGATTCATGGCCTCCTCTACAGTGCTGGTGTATGGTCAGTGTATTGATATTAATCAAACTTTCAGGTAAAAGGGTTAGTTCACCAAAAGATGAACATTACCCTGTCATTTACTCTCCATTGTGTGGTTTTACACATGTATGAGTTTCCTTCTTCTGTTGAACACAAAAGAAGATATTTTGATGAATGCTGCTTGCCCCATTGCAGGAAAAAATATGTTATGAAAGTCAATGGGGAAAAGATCTTCATTAGTGTTTTGTGTTCAATAGAAGAAAAACTTAAATAGGTTTTGAACCTATGAAGTGAGGGCGAAGTAAATGTTGACTGAAGTTTCGTTTTTGGATGAACTGTCTCTTGAAAGATTCATCTAAATAGCTAACAGCATGGCAAAATATGTCAGCCATGTTAACCTAAGGTTTCATATTGATGATCAATTGGTTGCAATATTATTCCCAATTTCATTCATTCATTCATTCATTCATTTTCTTTTCGGCTTAGTCCCTTTATCCAACTTTTGTTTTACGCAGCGGATGCCCTTCCATCTGCAACCCATCTCTGGGAAACATCCATACACACTCATACACTACGGACAATTTAGCTCACCCAATTCCCCTTTAGCACGTCTTTGGACTTGTGGGGGAAACTGGAGCACCCGGAGGAAACCTACGCAACCACGGGGAGAACGTGCAAACTCCACACAGAAATGCCAACTGACCCAGCCGAGGCTCGAACCAGCGACCTTATTGATGTGAGGCGAACGTGCTACTCACTACGCCACCGTGGCGCCTATTACCAATTTTATGAAGCAAATTAAGCAGTGCAGTATGTGTGCCAAAAATATATATTTTTAAAAGCACTAAAGGGCTGCTTTCTTTTGGTTTACTGTGAGGATTTACTAAATAGATGCAATTTTTCTTTCAGTTTATGAAAAGTTTATGGTTATTTAAATGAATCATGCAACATAATTTAGTAAGGTTTGTGATTTATTTGTATTTGCATCCCAAAAAAAGCATGTCACTGGCTTTGCTTGTTTGTGACCTAATTTGCACTGCGTTCAATGTTACAAATGAGCTATTGCGTTTGTGCTCCTTCATTTGCATATTGTTAGTAGATCATTCTCAAAACTTTCCATTCCCATTGCTGCTTTTATGCAGTTACGCTCCTGCACTAATTTCATTCATTCGTTTTCTTGTCGTCTTAGTCCCTTTATTAATCTGGGGTCGCCCCAGCGGAATTAACCACCAACTTATCCAGCACGTTTTATGCAGCGGATGCTCTTCCAGCTGCATCCCATCACTGGGAAACACATACACTCTCGCGCACACTCACATTCACTATGGCCAATTTAGCTTATTCAATTCACCTGTACCACATGTCTTTGGACTGTGGGGGAAACTGGAGCACCCGGAGGAATCCCACTCGAACACAGGAAGAACATGCAAACTCCACACAGAAATGCCAACTGACCCAGCCGGGGCTCGAACCAGTGACCTTCTTGCTGTGAGGAGACTGTGCTACCCACTGCACTAATTTACAATGTTTAATAAATCTAGCCTTAATAATCTCCATTTATGCATAATAAACGAATATTTTTTGTTTGTAAGAAACATGTGAGCGTGTAAAAGCTATAAAAACTAGTTTGTGTCACCATGCCTGGTGATGCATGGTTTTCTCATAATATCAAGATGGAATGAAAAATATTTTCTCAATAATATTTTTGGCACACACAAAGTATTCTTAAAACTGGGATTAAACCAAGGAGAATCAAGTCGATTGGCTTTATGTTGTGGGTTTATAACATGGGTGAATAAATGATGACAATTTATTAAATTAACAAACAATTACTTAAAAAAATGCTAAATAAGTCAACAACTGATTTTCAAACTGGAATTTGTATAAAACATTGCGATCAATCTCCTTTCCTAGGATGTATTTAATCATTCATAGCACCTTTACACTGCACAATGCTTATAACTATCTGAAACCAAATACAGCTGCATTGCTGCCTGTCTATCCAAGAATGCCTTTTAACATTGAGACACCTTTAACCTTAATCAGCAAACTGATTTTAGACAGGCATAATGTAATGCCTAATGATCTAGAACAAACTCAAATGGGCTTTACTGGGAATCAAGTCAATATTTAAGTGACTATGATGCTTGTTTCTCAGTAGAAATTGAATCAAAAGTTTGCATTGTTTGCAACATCAGCCACAATTTTTATTTCTTCCCAGACGAATACATAGAATTGAGAGATACCACATAGTGAATAATATATCAATAGAATGAGTAAAGCTAAGTAAACAAGACACAAACACTTATTTCAACATGACCTCATACCTCAGCTTTCATTCATGTATTCATTTTCATTCGGCTTAGTCCCTGATTTATCACGGGTCACCACAGCGGAATGAACTGCCAACTGTTCTGGCATTTGTTTTATGCAAGCCACAACCCAGTACTGGGAAAATACCTTCACATACCATCTGCAAAAGCGGATGCTTTCTCAGGTTTTGGTCAACCTAATATATTGAATCTTGCAGCTATCAGCAGAAAGATAGTGGCGCTGATGCTATCTCATATACAAAAAATATAGAAATAGATAAAGACATAAATCTAAGGTCTTTTTCTAGCATATCTTTCAGGAAATGTGGCTCTAATTATCTTCAGGGTTTCTCTTTACTAAAAGCAAAGAGATATGCTGTCTCACCAAAACACATCAAACGGAGAGATGAAATAATAACATATTATTCACATGACGGGACAGAAAATGAAACTAGCATTTAGCCTACATCTGAAACTATGACTCAGCCACCTATTCGGTCTGTCTAGTCTCTAAGCTACATCTCTGCCCCATCCACCCGCCTGTCTCCGTCTGCCGACTAAGATCCAATTATCTTTTTCTTTCGCCCATCCCCCTCTCATCTCCTCACACCCACTTTTCCTTTCATCTTCACAAGGATTCCTATCAGCCTGAGAGGAAGAGGTAAGAGCTTGTCCTGCTCACCTCCTCTCACCTGTAAAATGTCACAATGACATATTGTCAAAAGCAGCACACTTTCATGCACTTACAGCCGGTGGCAGTGATGGAGTGCAGATTGCTCATTTTCACTTTATGTGGCATCTTTTGACCTGACATTCTATATACAAATGACATTATCCCCCATTAGAGCTGATCATTTTTCTTAGCTTTACAGTTTGCCGTTTAACCCAAATTTTCATCATTTAACCAGCCTAATGTTGTAGCATTTTATTTTTCTGCATACAAAGAATTCAAAAACATGAGACTCCACTGACATTAATTGCATGGATATTCATTCATTGTTAATTTTTTTTAAACTGGTGGACAATTTTGCAAGTGAGCTCTGTTTTTTTTTTTACTTGGAACAGCAACCGCATAGCGAAGCTTACATCTTTTTAAGAGCTAAAAGTGCAGTTATGTTCTTCTGCCATTTTTCACTGGCAAATTCCAGTCATTTCAATGAGTTCATTTTTCCAATGATCAAAATTTTTCAATAGCTTCATGTCCTTTTAGGATTCAACAAAAGAAAACAGGAATATTTTAAGGAATAGTCAACCCACAAATGAAAATATAAGGGTGCGTTCTTCTGGGTTTTGATATCATTTATGCACCACTTAATTTGATCATGATTTCCAGATCTTTTCCAAAGTATTAATGCAAACTAATGCAAAGTATAAATCCAAACCTGTATTAATGTATCTCTTTTCATCTGAACGCAAAAAAAATATATATTTTAAAGGACGTGGATAACAAAACATCTTCTAATCCACATTTCCATCTAAGGTATGAAAAAAAAAATACAATTTCAATTGATAAAAATACAAGTCAACGAAGACCAGAAATTTTATTTCAGTGTCATTATTATGTACGTATTTATTTTTGGGGGGGTGAAACTAACCCAATCCTTGAAACACAATTTTGTTGCCAAGTTACCATGAACAAAAACAGTCTACTGCTTGAATAAAATCCCTTCTAGAAGCCCAAAGATATTGCTCCTCAAAATGCTATTCGTTGCAATAAATGTTCAGCGTGCTAAATTATTTTCATCTAGCATCTATATGCATCAACCTAGCAACACTAAATTATCTTAGCAACAACACAGCAAAGCAGACTTGGAATCAGAATTTAAACATGCATCCAGTTCTGGAGCAATAACATCCAGTTTTGCAGCATGTAATAAATGTAACCAATAAGAGAGTAGAAATATAATGCTGATGGTCTAGCTGTAAAAAATCTCCCTGTTAATGCTGTGAAGTAGTCCAATTTACGATCCTACAGTTCCCCACAAATATGCATCAGGGAAAAATGGGTTGCTGCTACAAGCACTTCTGTTTTATTGCACTTGGACAAGAAAACAACCTACATGCTGACTTGCCATATGTCTTGTATAGCGGTGCAAAATCGAACAATACAAGTCGCAGGATCCCCATTTGCTGATTTCAATATAAAACTTTTCAATTATAAACAATACCTCAGTGTTTTTAACACCCCAGAAGACCCCTTAAGAGGGAACAGCAAAGCACCCAGGGGGCTATCAGCTTTGTCTCTGGGGCATCTGCAGGGTTTCCTAGCGTAAACCCAGAATGCATTAGAATATGATGGAGATTAATGAGCCATGGGCATCCACCTATTCAGCTGTAATCATCTTCACGCAATTAGCCAGATGGGTGCCGTTTGTTTACAAGAAAAGGGTGGGGCGCAGGAGTGCGAATGAGCGCTAACAGCCCAAAGGAGGGAATTGGGTCAAGCTTCCCTCAGACGGAGACTCGCCGAATGACAAATCCCACACATATGGGTCAAACTCGAACTCCCAGTCAGTTCCAAGTCAACATGCAAGGCAAGAAAAACAAGGCATGCAAGGACTCACCTGAAAGCGTTTCTTGGACCAGATCTTCTTCATGGCTTGAAGTAATCCTGGTCTTTTGTTGCGTTTAACTGAGGTGGGTGTGATGGTTTCTGGAAGCTGAGAATTGACGGTCAGACCCGCTGGTGACCTGATGGTATCGGTGGCATGATCTGAATCCAGTTTGGACTGCTGAAAAAGCCGCTTTATAAAAGGAAATGTACCAAACGGATGGGTTATTCACCTTCCGTAAATTCTCAGAGAGCAAAAGTTCTCTCTCACCAACTTGATTTTCCTGAGCATACTCCCTAAAAACTCAATTCTGTGTTATAAAGTAGTTTTTTCCCCGCTGCAGATACTGCGCTGTTGTTCTTTCAGTTTAGGTAGGAGCTCGAACTAACAGCAGAATTGAAGAACGCTTGAGAAAAAAAAAGAACCTCAGTAGACGGCACCTCCTCAGTGCTTCAGGATTCCCAGAGGCAAATAATCAGAGCTGGCTCTAAAGCATCGCTCGAGAATTAACCAATAAGAGCACAGAATAATATACTCAGCCAGCAGCAGCAGCGAGCAAAGGATTGTGTGTGTGTGTGTGTGTGGAAAGGTAAGCAGAGAAAGAGCGAGCAAGAGTGAGAAAGGGACAGAAACCACTACCCTGCACCGTTTCGGGGGAAGGGAGGGAAGATAGACAAAAAGAGAGAGAGGGAGGGAAAAAAAGAGACAGATCAAGAGAGAGAGAGAGAGAGAGAGAGAGAGAGAGAGAGAATGAGTCAGTCCTGTTGAGCCTTGCACTGAGGGATGCCAGTTGGCAAATGCTTTTTCATGTCCTGCTTTCCTTTTTTTCCCCCTTGTCTCCCCCTCACTTTCTCCTTCTGTTGTGTATGGAGGCTGAACGTGTCTCTCTTGCCCAGCAGCAGCAGCAGCAGCAGCAGCAGCTCCAGTCGGGAGTCTCCTCACCCACTGCCTTCGTTTCACATTCAGGATCAATGCTCGTGACGTCAGAGCAGCCTCTAGTTAATGCTGTCTTTTTTGCAGCCCACCATTTGAACATTTAAAAAATAATTGTACCATTTTTGTCTACAAGATACGGGTGGGTGATAAAATCTCTGTAAAATTAATCACAGTTGATGATATTTTAAAGTAACAGTATATATAAAAATACAGCTATGCTAGAGATATAACAAAAAATTCTAAACAACTCGGATTCATCTTAATGACTAAACGTGCGGGAATGTTGTTCTACACATTTACCAAGACAAAATTCAGTTACTTTTAATAGAAATTAAGAATGATCATGAGGTGAAACGTTTCCCCACACAGATTTCACAATGGATTTGCCATATAAATATTGATAATAGATAGGGAGATGTGGGCTTGTTGTGAAAGCAGATTATGATTAAAAACGTTGTTGACATGGGTCCTTTCTTCATACCTTGCTTAAATGATCTAAGATGATTTGGCAGATCTTGATCTTTTATTCGTGATAACTGATCTCTCACTAATTTGGTTTTTGAAATAAATTTGCAATTATTAAAATATATGGATGAATTGATTTGAGATAACTGTATGCTTGTGTTTATTGTAAAAGACAAACCTAGCAATCCTTGAATCATGATCAGAAATGCAGCAATTGACTGGCAGCAAGACAGCAGCATGTTTCATCTGATTAATATTAATATTAACATAACCTGATTAACATTAATTGTCAGCCATTTGGGCAAAATGACATAAAATTTGTAGTAATAGTTAGCCTACAATTTCTGTCAAAAATATAGAGTACTTACAATTTCGTTTTACTATAGACCAGATTTCCTAATTGACAGCATTCAAGCTACTTAATCCAATGGCGTAAGGTATGACAGGCTATTTATATTAAAATGTGCATCAAAAATGCAAAAAAAAAAAAAAAAAGCAAAAGGATTTGAGAAATGGTCTGAATCTCCTGCGCATTAAATCACCCACAAACTAGCTGTCAACGTTGTGTGAGCATGACTCCCATAAATTAGATAATTATTCTATCACATTTTTTCTAAATCCTTTAATGAGAATATTACATGGACTCATGTGTAAACACTCTCAGAAATTGTACTAAAGCTGGAGTGATACATTTTTAGTACATTTTTGATACAAAGTGTTTACATTAGTCATGAAAAAGTACAAAAATTCTCTTTGAACCCCTTGAAAAATAACCCCTGTGCTATTTAGAATCTTAATTTTGGAGTGTAGATTATATAATAGTTTTAAATTACTTATTTTTTTTTAATCTGATTTTACAATATAGTCTTTTTCCGTAATATAATACTCTTGTAAAAAAAATAGCAGCAGTTGGTAAAGACTTTCAGTATCACCTTCACCTGAAATGACAATATCTAATCCTGTTTATAAAAAATAAGCCTTTTTCTTAAGCAGGTTTGAGCTACCAGACCTGTTGCTATGACAACAACTCCTGAATGAGCTTTGAAAAATGAAACTATCCTGGATCATGTCAAATTATCAATAATCACATTCAGCTAACTGAGTAATCCAAGTACATAGAACGAACCCCAGATCCTTTTTAATCTCTTGCTTTTGCACTTGTTTGTCAATAACACTGAGCACTCCTGTGAACGTGAGCATGACACAAAATAAGGTCTCAATTAAGTGAAGCACACAATTGAGCAGACAGTTCCTTCATGTTGTCCCCTTATTTGTTTTTGCAAATTTAAGTGGATGGAATATAAAACAATTAAGTTCAGTGTTTCCCACACATAGACTTTACTTGGGCAGGCCGCCCAGGTATATTAACGGCCGCCCAAGTATATTTGGTGGTGACACATGAATAATACTATTATTATCATCCTTTTACACTTTTTGTATCAGCCCAAGAAAGCCAAACATTCAAGATCGATTAACCAGTGGAAAACCTTCTCTCACTCTGCACATTTCCAACTGCTGGTTCTGTGCGTGCAAGAACTGTCAACACACCTAAAGACATCTCACATGCTCTGCAGACCCACAGAGACATGTCTTTTGCGCCAAAAATGTGTCTGGCTGTAGTTTCTGAATTTTTTTAAATGTCTGAAATTCGGCTTTTGCTTTCGCTTTCTAAAGTTGCAGTTATTTGTATAGTTAAACCAACTAATTGCCTTATTTAAATAATCTACATTTTTTATTCTTGAAATTACTATAATTTTTAGCAATATTATCTGTTTTTATTAGTTTTTTCTGTTATTTGATTCTCATTTGCTGCATATTTTTAATCCAATGAAAAGAAAAGGTGTAAAACAGTGTCATAATAAATAAAAATATAATCAAAAATCACTTTTTCATTTTTTGTTGCATGTACTTGACCATTTATGCCAGGGATCACCAATCTTGGCCCTGGAGGTTCGGTGTCCCTGCAGGGTTTAGCTCCAACTTGTCTTAAAACACCTGCCTGGATGTTTCAAGTATACCTACTGAGAGCTTGATTAGCTTGTTCAGGTTTGATTAGGGTTGGAGCTAAAATCTGCAGGACACCAGACCTCCAGGAACAAGTTTAGTGACCCCTGATTTATGCGCTTTGAGTAAAAGGTGTGTTTCAATCCGGTTAACACCGCAATTATATTTCAAACTTGTGGTAAGAACTGAAGTTGTCCCAAAAAAACTCAAAAATTGTGTTGATTCAGCTCATTTTAAACAACCAGTTTGAACAGCCAGCAAAAATATTTGTTAAGTGTACCTGATGCAAACCTGTCTGATGATGTCAGAAGATTAATTTTTCAGAGACATATCGCTTTAAAACACAATTATAGGCATTTTTTCATCTGCCATTTACACTGTCCTGAAACGAGGGCTGTTTCTCAATATGCGTTCTTCAGCAGTCTTGCGTCCTCGTGTTCTCGTGTAACGTCATCATCAACTGTCAAAGTTCAGTTCGAATACTCAAGACCGCAAGAACGGAGGAAGCGTGAAAGTTCCCGGATGTGTTCTTGATATCGAGGACGCACCGATGCAAACTTGAGCACCAAACTCGCTCTAGAAGTCCCAGAAGTCATTGCGACTAGACGTGGGAAGCGCAGCATTTTGTATAGATTTATTATTAAAGTTCAGAGATGTACTTATTTACCTCAGGAGTTTCCCTAAATGAGACGGTGACAGTAAACATTAGCATAAAAATCTTAATAAAGGCATAAACACTTTAAGGGTGTTTATTTGTTGAAATTTGTATTAAAATCTGTGTTATTTGTGTTTTGCAGCGTATATTTCTGAATTATTTATGCATAACATATATTGTGAAACGGTGGAAAACAATAAAACGCTGTACAAATGCTGTAATGTTTAAATAATTTTCGGTTAAAGACGCTCGAGGGTCACGTGACCATCAGGAAGAACGCAGCATCTCATTCCTCACAGGACGCGTTCTCTGTCCTCACGGTCTCCCGAGTTCGTTCTTCCTATGTGACCTGGCAAGACCGGTCTCCACAAGAACACAAGTCCGTTTTCTGCCTTCTTGGAATTGAGAAACAGCCATACAGTCTATCCTTTTGAATTGAACCCATTTTAACACCAGCACAATAATCCTAAAAGAATTTGTGCCTTTTTTTGCAGTAACTGCTTAAGTTAAATACAACACCTACAGTGACCTACACAATAATCCAATCCTGATTTTGTCTTATTTGAGGCATATCCTGCTCAACCTTACTCCACATTTCTTCATTACCCTTGACCTGTAAATATCACAAAACACTCCTTCTAACTGATAGCGATATGCTGCAGAGGAATCTCTACCCTGGTGTAAATCATATATCAGTACGCATTTGTTGCATAGTATATCATCCTGCAGCGTAGCCCTGGCATCGTTTCTTTCATCTCCTCCTCCAATAGCTCAAACAAATTGATGCATTAAAGTTTATTAAAAGGTTTATTCGAATTTACATCCCTTGGACAGAAATCAAATATCTTTAATGAGAAGACTGAGGCAATCATGTGCAGCTTTTTAGATTTGCATAATGAATTCATGAATTATAGAGTC
Source organism: Danio albolineatus (assembly GCA_903798035.1). Classification (NCBI taxonomy): domain Eukaryota; kingdom Metazoa; phylum Chordata; class Actinopteri; order Cypriniformes; family Danionidae; genus Danio; species Danio albolineatus. The sequence goes on along the minus strand of CAIGQQ010003610.1, from coordinate 4,516,595 downwards.
TCACACCTGTGATGTTAGCAAAGGGGGTCGGCGAGGCACATTGATTTTTCGGCTCTGTAATTTCTATAGAGCACACAATCCATAATATTACTGACACAGCAGCAACGCGCAAGTCACAACAAAAACACGCTCAAAAAGATATTGAGAAATAGATTGTGGTCTGCACGACTTGGCCACTGAAATGAATTGCCATTTTTCAGAGCCAATCTGCACACATTATAACGGCTGACGCCTGCTGAGGCAGAACATCAAGGGGGCTTTGAGAGAGCCAGACGTCCAAAACATTCACATATTCATTCTCATTAGCTGTTACCGCTCGTGTCCATAATAAGCCAGGTGGACGGTTGTTTTCCTGTATTGTTGTCCACACCTGGGTCCACTCGGTCCAATACATTGTGTGTAAAGCCAACATCCATGAAATTAAACACACAGTATACTGAAAAGAGAAACTGGTGCATAAAAATGCATCATCTAGATATAAATTTTTTTTTTTGGTCAGCCTTCATTAATAAGTCAAAATTGGCCCTATTTGTTTTCTCAAAGCACATTCCTTATCAGGGTTTCAGCACATTAATCTAATTGTTTGCTTTTCTAATTTCTATGCAAATTTAAAGACTCAAACAACATTCACTTTCATCTGATAGCACAAATCCTTCTTAATACATCTTAATTTTCTTCCTGTTTGTAACATCCACTTATAAAGATGCAATCAATTTGTGATGTTTAAATGTCACATTGTATTTTTATTTCCATTAAATATCCTGTTTCACTCACAAGTACATCAGATAATAAAAGCATAATGGATTAGTAGTGGAGGATGCTTGATTTGTTTTTCTGGATGTTAAATCATGATTATTCATGTCATTTAATGCTTAAAGTTAATATTTAATACTAACAGATTAACATAATTGGTAAATACATTCATCCAAATATTAATAAATGAATAATTTCCATATACACAGCCTAGGGTTTAGGGTGAGTTAGGGTTTGGGCCTTTGTGTTTGTTCACTAGTTTTAAAATTAAATTAAATGTATACTTTCTTAATTGGCAGGAATAGAAATTAAAAAGTAATTAAAAGTAATTAAAAAGACAAGTTGTATGTTAAAAAGTATATTTCTATGTAAATAATGTAGAAAATTATTGATTTATTTTATATTTTATCAAATAAATGCATCCTTTTTAAAAAACAAATCCAAATCTAATAAAATGATACTTATTGGCCCCAAACCTTTGAACTGTAGTGTATATTAATTCATTTGGAACATTTCATGTTGTGTAAGTTAACATTAATTTATTAATTACTGTACATAACAATTAACAATGGTTTGTCACTTAAAGGGGTGGTCCACTACGATATCATATTTAAATTTTATTTAATTTTTGTTAACTTTAGTTGATGTGTAATGTAGCTGTGTGAACATCAACAACATCTCTGAATGTAATATGCTCAAAGTTCAATGCAATGGGAGACATTGGCTTTTACAGAGTTAGCTTAGCAAAGCCTACAGCGAACAAATTTGAGGACTACAAAAAGTACATCTGGGTTAATGAGATCATAAACACTACAGGTTACGCACATTCACCACACGCATACAACCCGTGCAGCAATGGGGCGTGGCCAGAGGTTATAGCAGTGAAAGCTAAGATTCCATCCAAACACTGCTATTTCTACAGAGCCTGTTCTGTTTCTGTATTTGGGTTTCCAAAGGACACTACACAAAGAGAGAAGCTTACAATTTAATTTTAATTATGTTCCAGACAATTATACAAAAATATATAGCCAGCATTTGACAAAGGAGAACTTTCAGAATCTCTCTCAGTTTAGTGCTGCATTCGGCTAAAAACTCCTCCAACCTAGATAGACTGTGGATTGTGAGCCACAACCTGTGAGTGTTTTTATTTCTTAAAATTGATCAATTACATGCATAGTTTCTAGCGTTAATGGTATATTGTAGCAAGAGGGTAAACAAGGATGTAAACAATGGGAAATACTGTTCGGCACTGCTAACAATTTAGCTACAAATTCATATTCATCAGTCAAACCGCTGTAAACACCCACAATCTTCATCAGTGATGCAGTGTCTCTCTATGCTTAGATTTTATTTAGAGAGCAGGCGTGAGGTTCAGTTGTGTGTTCTGCATTTAATATCTAATTCAGCTACTGTTTACAAAACGCTAAATCGTGTGCTTGTAGGAACGTGACGTGGTGACATTGAGTCAATCTGCGAATCACAGCAAATTATGTAGCTGACCAATCAGAGCCTCTTGAGGGTGGGCCCTTCGGAGGAACTAGGAAATATGCCAATCATTTTCATGTTTGCAGAGGAGATGAATATAATCAAAGTAAGATATATGAAGAAAATAATAATGTGATTTTCTACAAGTGAAGCACGAGCACACATTGCTTTGCATCTTATAAACACAACCAAGCCTTAAAAATACACTGTGCACCACCCCTTTAACATTAATAAATCCTGTCAAATATGCAAAAAAATGTTAGTTCATGAATATCCATATTATGATACCTTCATATCCAAATTATTTATTAGCATCAGGCTGAATTTTTTGCAAATTGTTACATCCGTTAGAGCGGCATTTTGTTGGCTTTCAGTGTTTGGGTTTTTTTCAGTGTGTTGAGACAGTTGTTTTCTTTCAGTGATGTAAGCAGTGTTACAAACTAGATTGCCAATTGACCCAACTCTCGTTCTAAACACATTTTCTGTGTGCCTGTCTTCTGTCTCTCTCTTCATCCATCTCCTCAGCCCCTGCTCTTTCTCTCTGACAGACAGTGTTCAATATCCAAGGGACCAGTACAGCTCCGTCTTTTCCCTGTTCTATGGATCACATCGACCGATCTTAAGAACAATTATAAGGGCTAGGCTCTATTCCACCAGGTGTCACAAAACTGACACACATTTGCGTTGTTTTCACCTGTTAAACTGCCACATATCTGACTTACACTAGCTGACACACTGAATCATGGTGTTAAATGTCAAAGTGTTCTGATTTAGGCTACTAGAACACAATATGGTACAGTACAAAATACATATTTCCTGTCTTTTATTTCAATAGGTTCCAAAAATAAATTGATACAACTAGTCCTGTTGTTGCTTTTAAGACAAAAATATGAGAATGCCATGCTAAAAATGTTTGTTATGATGTATATTTTGTGACAGGAATAAAATATTTGTATTTGTATCAGTTGAGAATGCATTAAGAGGTTATAAAATGTGTAAAGGAGACACAAAAGCATCAGGAACTCCATAAGATCTTCTGCAAAAAGATGCATCTCTGGTATCTATACTGTAATAGGCACTATCCTGTCCATAAAGAGGAAATTCTCAACATTTTCAGCATTCTGTCCATTTTATTTTCACACCTTGTAACATCATTTTCTTTTTATGGCTTGTTTAGATGTCTTGGTCCAAGCTGCATTCATATTTTAGCTGAACCATACCAGAATATGTTTGGAAGTAGACACGTTTTTTAGCAGTCTCAGTCCACTTGTTCTGGAGCATGATTGTATTATCAGATTGGAAATGTGCGTCTAGTGAAGTTTTAGTCACGCAGCATCTGAAAAAAAAATCAATATGTAAGGGATAATCAAAGGATTGAATTGTCTTAAAGCAATTTAAATGCACAACGTGGAGGGAAAGAACTTTACGCTAGTGCTGAACAATAAACCAATATAAAATTCGCATTTGCAATTCAGTAAAAGCTGCAATTAACTTGCACATCATGTGAGAAAAGTATAAAAGCTGCAATTGTCCTGCACATCATGTGAGGAAAGTATGGTGATGTGCTTAGAAGTCAATTTCCTCTAAAGGCCACTCCAAATTTCCTCTCTCGGGTGAGTCGCACAGAACAAACAAATATGCCAAGAAACCCTGGTTTCTTACCAGTCTATGGGAAATCCTTATACAGTAAGTTAAACAAAAGATTAAACTGCTTTCTGTGATTTAACAGGGTTAATATACACGACCACAACAACATGATTTATCTGATTTCTTACTGTAATTTTTCTGATAATAAAGTATGTAATGATGCAACGGCTCGTTGCATCATGCAAGTCAAAACGTCATTACATGTGGTATTTGCACGTGCTTTCAGGTTTGACGTTAGCAACATAATGAACTAGCCATATTTTACCAAGAAGCTACACGAATAGCTGCCAATATCGCAGAATAACTATCTGTAATTTGACTAAATCGCATGATGATATTGTATGCAATATTTTGCAGAGCTTGGCAGAGAACTATGGCTCTGTGTAGTAAACGCTGCTCCAGCTAGTCACAAGTGCTGGAGATTCACAGCTGATTACAGAAACAGCTTTATAGACAAATGCTAACAACAATCCCAGGTGATTTATTGTTCAGTCCTACATTATGCACAGCAATCCATTGATTATCACACATGTTTTATGTTCATGTTTGTGCATTAAAAGGACACAGCCATATCTAAGATGAGTTAGCTACCTCTACTTTCTGAGAACATGAAGCAGATGTAAGTGATTACATCGAGATTACACAGATGACAAAGGCTCCAGTACTGTCACAGAGTTACAGTGGTTACTACTAATGTTAGAGTCAGGTACCATAATTTCAATATGTAATCAAAGCTGATTGGAACTACCAGTGCATTAAACGATTGTATTGCACACCTTCCAGCCAATCAGAATCAAAAATTTGAACAGATCATGGAATAATGATTCTTATTTCAACCCAAACTTGGTTAACCAAATATTAAAAACATTTCACAAAGCAAATCTTGTTTAATGTTTTGACTGCTTCTGTTGTCGTCATTTATAACTTGCTTTAGATAAACTTAATCATTTATCAGATGCTTTAAGTCAAAAGACAAAGACATCACTCCTCTTACGAGGATAAACTCTCATATAAACAGCAGAAACCCTCGTATAAACAGCATAACACAATCAAAGAGAGGCAGAACCGCAGTCTGATTGCATCTCGTTCCAGTTTGTTTTCCAGGATGACTCATGTTAGTGCTTTCAAAGAACAGCCACTTGACTATCAGACAGGCTGTCTTGCAAACTCTTCACTCATAGCTGCAGTTGCCCAGCGGGCAGTGAAATAATGGCTTCCTATCTTAATGTGAATGACGCCCTGTGCCGAGTCAATGTGAGAGTTATGTCAAAGTGATTAAAGCAAGCAGTGAGTCGTCACTAGAGTCGGTTCTTCCAGTAAAGGACCAAGTTCCCACATCCACTGAAATCTCACCATGGTTAGATCAGCAGGGACTCCTATTCCCCTCTCCCCAGGGAACCATCTAATGAAATGTGCAGCAATTCCAGAGGCCCTACAAGCACCGTGTAATAAGCAAAATGACTCTATTTTAACAAGATCAAGTCATATAAATCTCAGGGCCTGGGCACTTCTGCAGTGCATTTATGCATGCCTGTGATAGAAATCACACAACAGAAAAGCACAGTTTCATGCTTTTCAAATAAAGTCAATACTTATCTTTGGTTTGTGAAACACAATGCATTGCCTACTGTAGCATCTGAATAGGTATGTCTTCCCTCAGTTAGAATGTGCATGAGTGGATTAAACTGATGTTCTTCTTTGTGTTAATACTAGAAAGAAAATGATACTGGGGTTGGAACGACATGAAAGTGTAAATTATGAGTTATATTTTGCCTAATAAAGAATGGAACCAGACTCTATTGTGTCTTCGGTGATGTTGCAGAAAGCAGCATACAGTTTATTCATTCAACACACTCAATCTGCAGATAAAAAGCCTCCTGCTACTCTGAACCTACATTCACTCATAACGTGCCAGGCTGCAGAAATAGTCTGAATGTTACTGTGAAAAGTCATTAGAGACAACCATGGCTTAATTTTTTTTAGATTTGTTTTCATTTTACCCCTAATTTAGAAGAATAGATTGCAAATGATATTTACATGGCCCTTCTATATTGTGGAAATTCAAAGCTATACCAATTAGGAAAACTGCATCTTAAAATCTGAGCAAAAGTTTTAAACACTGAACTCAGCTTTAAATGGCGATTTACATGATATTAATAAACAAACTACCCTAATGCTAAGACTAAACTGACTTTATTCAGGTAAAGAAATTCAAAGGTGCTGTAAGCTGGGGCTGCAGATTGATCAACTTGGAATTGAAATCACAATTCAGCAAAAGCAGTGATTTTCATGCACATCTTGTCAGTGAAGCACAGCTCTGTGGACTCTAGTTGACGTCTTTTGAAAGTCAGAGGGCACTCTCATGCAGAAACTGCAAATACACCACAAAGAAAAGACACAACGTAGCAGAAACACAGAGCCAGTTCACTGAGAATTGACATAATCAGCTGTCAAATCTCAAAATTATTATTTTCAATTTCAGCATTGCACCAATTAAATCGTCCATGATTTTTTTGTGTATCTTGTCAGTGAACTATGGCTCTGTGGAGTAAACGCTTCTCCATCTGACCACTGCTGATTACAGAGCTATCATTACAGCCAAAATGTGCATAGAAATTGAATTCAATTAGCTGTTCAGTCCTACTGTAAGGAATTCTCTCCATTTTGCATTTACATTACATGGTTCAAGCAACCCAGTTCCATTTTTTTTCTCTTCCATGTGGTGCAAATTGGATGTTACCCATGAGCGCATAAGCAAGGGGAAAGGCACATGGATTGTGAAATTCTCAGATTGTTTTCATGCCTCGTTCATATGTGGAAATACATCTGCTACATGCATTTGCATCTGCCATGTAAGTAGAAAGACTGGATATTCCCATCCATTCAGTTCATACCTTTACAAAAAAAAATGATATTGAAAAGTGATGTAATCTCAGAACGATCACATGACACTTTTCATTAGCACAATGGATACTCAACTCTGTAAAAAAGATGGCGAGTTTTTCAGTCAATATTTAATAACTATTGTTTGTCTTAACCTGAACTTATCTTATATAATCTCTAAATCATATCTCAAATATATAACAATAACAAATTCCTCTCCCTTTTCAACCTCTGAACTGCTTGTTATCGGTTTGGGAATGCAACGCTACCGTTTATGAATTACATCAATATCAATACATCAAAAAGTCTGTGAGATTTTCAGAGAGTAATGGAAAACATGCTGCTGACATTTTACACTGACAAATCTCTCATACGGACAACACAACAGAGCATCACGAAGACAAAGACCCTGTTCTCCACTGCAGAATGGAAGCAAAGCACAGCAGATGGTTCTCTCTCAGCCTGCTGGTGCCTCGCAGACACTGCAGAAGAAATGATCAAAGCAAATCTGGCTTAATCATCCCTTACAGTAACCGAAGCTGGGAGGTTAATGGGCTGAGTGCAGAGGAAGTGGTGTGGTGATTGTGGGTGCTTGTTGTAAAGGAAAACCATCCACAGTCCATACACTTCTTGGATGATGATGATGATGATCAGGCAGTTTCCTACCTACAACCAGCATGAAACCTGACGTATTTAACGCAGCTGCCTATTGTGGTAAAATAGAACCGTTTCTGGCCATGAAACTACACGATTATTACAAACAATAACGTAGTAACAGTAACTATAGCAACAGAATTTAATACAGTGCAACTGAAACAAAATACTACTGGATTTGTGCAGGTACACTGTGAAATACCCGTAAATTAACAGTTTTCTATATTTTGTGATTTATGTTTATGTTTGCTATTTATGTATGCTTTTGAATTACATTATGAGACCTTGGTCTTTCCTCTGACAACTTTTAATTGTTTGACATTACCTGGGTTGGTGTCATAAATGGTACAAAAACTTGGTAATAAACTGCCAGAATCTTTGGACTTTATGAATTTTTTTATATAATTTATTTTACAATATTTAGTTTCAATCTACTAAAATGTCAATAAAAGTCACTTTTGCACAGTTGAATTTTCAACATCAAAAGTCAACAGAACAGAAATAAAGGTCAATCATAAATCCTAAAATACGGAACCTGTTAATTTAAAGACATTTATAGTGTACCTTATGAAACTGTTATCATACTTTTGAGGAAGAATAAACATTGTATGATCTACAATAAAATACACAGATATTTAAGTACTCTAATATCAATTTCTCACTAGTCATGATATGAAAGTTGGTCAAAATGACTTACAGACAGCATTTAGGTTTTTGCCTAAACTGTCACATAATCAAACCCACAAGATAATGAAATATCACAGGCATTCATTCATTCTTTCATTCATTCATTTAATTTCGACTTAGTCCTTGTATTAATCTGGGGTAATCACACAAACACAGGGAGAACATGCAAACTCCACAGAAATGCCAGCTGACCCAGCCGAGGCTTGAAGGAGCGACCTTCTTGCTGTGAGGTGATCGTGCTACCCACTCCTACCATATGCTGCCATCAATGACATGCGCTGTTGCCAAATTTCCTGCTTTCGAAATGATGTGCATTTATAAATTAAAAACAGCTAGAATAAATGAAACCCATCTAATTACAGCTTTAATAACTTTCTTTAATATCATTATTTAATGAAAGTACATTAATTTCATTATTAATATTACATTATAATTATTTAATAAAATATTTTTTATATAAATTTAATGAACAACAATAAATAACACTAAAATATATAGAAAATTATATAATCATAAATTATTTCTTAATAATTATAATTGATAAATATTTTATTTTATATTACAAAAGTAAAAAGCATTTATATTTAAACAATTTTTTTCTACTATTAATTGTTGTTCTATGATTTTAAATGTAAAATTGAAATGTTTCTCTTCTGTTGATTTATAAACAAAGCTCATTACAATCTTGAGAAATTGATCTTCAATGCAATTTTTATTTAGATTATTTCTAAATAAAGATTTACTTCTTAAATACTATTGAACAAAACTGCTCCGAGACACTAAAATCACTGTTAGCTGCTCACGTATAAAGATCACAAATAAATTCCCACCACATCAGATTTCTCATTTATAAATACAGTTCCTGCAATGTGAAATGCTAATCCACATCACATTCCTAAACAGCATTCCCAGACATTGTTAAATTATTTAAAGATTTCAGCTAGTGAGTAACAAATGTTTTATACTACTGATTTTGACTTGTATTGGGGCAAAATTTCAAGGCATAGTTCTGCCAAAAATTTAAATTCTGTTATCATTTATTTATTTGAAGGTTGTTCTAAACCAGTTTCAGTTTTTTTATTTGTGACAGAATGACAGAATTTTCACTTTTTGGGTGAACTATCCCTTTAAGCAGATTTGATTTTTTTCCAACTGTATACACCCTATAGGCAATTTACCCAGATTTTAGGTTGCTTTATGGGTAAACAATTTAAATAAGGTATGCTTGATGATTAAAATGTCCACTGAGATGTTGTTAGTGGAAAGAACTGCTACGACAGATGTTTTCATCTCTTCATGATTTGATTTGAAATGCTCATGTCCCCAATCAGCAGATGTTCTCATCTGACATCATCAAATATTGCAGATCCTAATAAAGTTACCACCCAGACAGCAAATCTATTCTATTTACTGCCCGTATCTAATTTTCAACCACATTTGCTGTTTGGCATGGGTTAATTTTGGACTATGGACACAAGTATAGACTGACATGTGATATTCCTAGTATAGAAAAACAGCAAGAAATCATAAAGAAGTAAACAACTTTAATAAAATGTATTCCATGTAAACAACAAATCTACTATATAAGCATATATAAGCACTGAAAAAACAGTGTAGAAACAATTCTTATTTTTTAGAAAAAGATTTATTTTAAGGTACAAATCCTGCTATTATTAAACCATTAACTATGACTTGTGCTTCAAACACAATTTGCTGCTTATTGATTTTTATTAAGGCTAGTCTTAAATACTAGGTAGGATTAAGAATGTAGAATAAGATCATGCAGAATATACTTGATATGTGATAAACAGCTAATATTTTAATGTAAAAAGCCACTAATTAATAGTGAGAATTGGTACTTCAACAATGGTGTTTCAAAATTTCTAGTACATTTCACAGTTAACTAAAGAAATACACTGTACATAAATGTTACATTAATCATAAGCAGTATTTTTCTTGTAAAACATACATAAATATTTAAAAAATAATTTTACCTCATAATACAATGAATGAATAAATATATAATTAAACAGGGTGGAAAACAAGTTTGTTGACTTCAAAATTAAACTAAAACTGAATTAGATAAATGTCAACAAGGGAAGTTTGTGTGATGTGACATTATTGAAACACCAACTAAACATGTTTTGTGCTGATTATAATGCTAAACTGACCCCTCTGCAAAACATTAATAATTATTATTTATAAGACAATAATGTCATAATCTCGATATTAAATTTGATTGCCATCTTTACATTTTCTACAAATAAAAACCTCTATATCTTACTTCAGCCTTAATTTAACCTTCCATATTCAAATGTGATAGCGGTTGTCGAGCAGCCATGATGTGAGACTGACACCTCGAGCTGACGCCCTCTAAAACACCAAGCCTCCATTTTCTGCTTCCTCTCCTCTCTCTGTCTGTCTCCTTTCTGACTCAAGCCCACTTCATTTGCTCATTTTAATTGTATTCCTCATCTTCTCCTGTTTTCCTATCCCCTCAAATTCACATGTCGAATAGAACAGTATACACTAGTGCAAAATCTTCCTTTTGTCTACAGTATCTTAAAGGGCCTAATCATAAAGTTATACTAAATCACACACATAGACACACACACACACATCAACAGACTTTGTGTAAAATTCACTGTAAAACAATACTGGGTTTCACACAATCAATTTGTGTCGGGACAACAGAATAGAATTAACTTCAGTTTTTAGAAATTTAAGTGGATTAACATAAAATAGTGAAGATATGCCCCCCAAAAAACTGTGTTGTTTCATCTCATTTTAAATAATTAATTTGAACAAACAGTAAACTTCATTTTTTGAGCGTTATGAACATTTTCATAAATCTGGGTGCATAAATATTAGGGGTGCAACAATACAGACTTCTCATGGTTCGGTTTTAGGGTCATGGTTTCGATATATAAAAAGGAATGGTCAATTTAAAAAGGAATAAGATGTTTTTACTTCAAGACAATCCACAGATACAGCACAATGAGAAAGTTACAGACAGCACATTAATGCTTACATTCTAAGGCATAACCGACACATTGTCTTAATTATTGGTCATAACAAAAATTGCACATTTATGGGCTCATGTAATAGGATTCTGTGTTTCTTTTTGTTTGTTGTTGTTGTTTTAATTTTTAATTTTATTTGTGTTCTCTGTGATCTTTAGGCCCAATCCCAATTCTATTTTTGTACCCCTACCCCTTCCCCTTCCCCTTGGCCCTTACAACCGAGGGTTAAGGGGAAGGGCTTCAAAACTTACCCCTAAGAATTGGGACAGCACTTCAACACCTGCACACGTCATTATGTCATAGCGATCTCTTGCTTCATATGAGATCAGACGGACACGACTGCTGTAGTTATTCCAGTTGTGTTATTTTTTTGGTGTTTATCTTCAGGAAATCACTAAAGGCATATATTATGTTATCATAACGATCTAATGTAGCAATAAGATTGTAACTATACTGTGTATTTACACAGTGGCCATACTCATCTATGTAAACACACGAAAACAACATTAACATTATAGCAGACACTGTAAAAAGCTCATTCCCAGCCACTAGACAGGGTATTCGAGTGCCATCGTGTGACAGAATGTTGTGGGACTGCTGTACATGAGTTATGATTTTGGATTATAGATCGCAAAATTTTGCGGGGGGTTTTTTTGCGGTTTTTTTTTTTTAAGCATGATGGTAAAACACGAACGCGGTTATGAATATATTAAAACATATGTTTGTTTGTCATAAAAATTCATAATAATGACAAAAAATACTAATTTGTGGATCTCCTTCCGGGTTCAGCTATCCTGCCGCTGTGGCAGGTGTATTCTGGGAAATTTTCTTACCCCTCCGTTTTAAGTGTGGTCCTGAAAAATCTTCATTCGAAGAGGTGTATACCCCTTGCCCTTAGCCCTACGCCTTCAAGCTTAAGAGAATTGGGACACCACTACCCCTTGACGGAAGGGCTAAGGGGTAGAATTGGGATTGGGCCTTACTATATGCTGGGTTTCCACTATCGTGCTGTAATATGATAGTTTTCCACTATCGTGTTGTAATATACGCACCCCAGCACGATAGTGGAAAAGAGCTTAATGTTTTACCATTGAGAAGCAAGACTTGATTTGCACATCGTAACTTTCATTCACTTGTCCAGATAAGCACTTCTAAGATCTCCCGAGCAGTTCTCTTTGCACTTTGAGGTTCAATGTTTAAATAACAAAAGCTTATGAGTTTAGTTTAAACAAGAACAGAGACGTGGGCTTTTGGTCCCACATGTGCTTGCTCATTTTCATATAAAAGAGTCTCCTATTTGTGCTCACTGATGGGATATTTGCTCATGGTGAGCCTTGTTTCAGTGCACGGATATACATTTTTACATTCCCATTCAGTTCAGAGAGTAACTGAAGGAATATAAGACACAAAAACACAGAACCATAAAAATGCAATGTCCATATGTGTATTTATCTGTGTTAGATGTTCTGAATGATTCAATATTACGAGTATTGCAGCATCCCTAATAAATGTGTCTTTAAATATAGGAATATAGGATATAGAAAAATTTATAATGGGAGGATATTTTGAAGACATCTTGGAGGGTTGTGTTTTTAAGATGTTTGCATGAGTTGAGAAAAAATAGAGCTAAAAAACTTTATTTTGCAGTAAGTTTGCAGTTCCTGTATGGTTGGGGGTTTCTCCACATAAACAATATCTTTCTGATGTCCACACAAGCCTATATGGTCATAAAACAAAATATAATGTTTTACACTAACAACATTAGATGCCATTCATGTCAAACGCTTCAGGGACAGGATATATTTTCAGGTCTTCTGCCTGCTTGCCTTCCCAGTTCATCTATTGCAAATGCCTTACTGTACCTTTAAATTTAGCATTTTTGCTACTTTCTAGTCTGAGAGACTTATTTTCTGTGGTTATTAAACCTGGAACATTCATTTAAAGCTCCTTTGCACTAGCTGGCCACCCTGGCCATCGATCATCCAACAGGAGCAGTCCAATCTCTGACATAGTCACATAATGGAAAAGTGCTAATAAAATTACTCGGACAAATCTTAGCCTGTGTTTCCTCTCTCCGTCTTCCTGGGCGCACAGACATTATTCTTCTTCTGTCCATTAAAGGAGACATTTGTTTTGGCTCAAGTCACATTACTCCTTTACCAGAAATGATCCAGTGCATCTGACCTTTTTGCTACTTCTCGATAGGATACGGTAGAAAAACAAAACAAGAAATGATGGCAGTCAGAGCACAGCACTGTTTGAAATTACAGTACTTCTTCAAATCTTATGCATACATAAAACAACTAATTGTGCAGCTTACTCCAAATAACAGATTTCAAGAAAACACAAACCACTTGAACATTTGTTGTTGTTGTTTTTGAAAACCCCACAAGGGGTTTCTGTCATACTGTAGGTACTACTTAAATATGGCCATTACCGCTGCGCCTTCTACTGCCACCGCGTAAGAACGTGTTTTAAGGTATGACCGCAGGCACAAAGGGACGGGATGCAAACAGGCAGAAATATACAGTAGCTGTAAACCCTGTTACTTATGAATGAAGATATACTATATACTAAGATATGTATATACTAAGAATTGTGACTAACTAATGATTCGCATTAAAATATTTGTTATGTCAACAATATTCACTAAAATGTTATGTCTACATGTTTAACAGAGTTTTCTGGACAAACATTTTGTGAAACGTGTTTTGTGAACAAGAATGTTGATGTTTAAATAATTTGCACAGGTGTGACGCGACGATCGAAAAGAGTTTGAGCATGCTAAATTCTGTCGTACGGTGCTGCAAAAAGGGATTAAACAAGATAATTAGACATTAAAAAAAGTGAGCTCCATATTTGAAATTTCTGTCCAGAGAGGTCATGTTTTGATCTTCGATTGCTCCAAATAACTTTAAATGTTTCTTAAAATAAAATATATTGTGTTCAAATAGGGAAAAAAGTTTGAGTTTTATAGCCAGACGTTTCAGAAGAATAAAATTTAGAGCAGTAAACACAATACCGTCATACCGTAAAACCGTGATATTTTTTTTCCAAGGTTATCATACCATCAGAATCTTATACCAGCCCATGCAGAGAGCTCAACGTATGCCAGAAAATGTGGATATGCTGATGTTCCCTTAAAAAACATGAAAAAAAAATTCAAAATATATTTTTATGTTACAAAAAAAATGCAGATTTTCAGAAAGAATAAAAGGGCACCTGTTCATTTTTAATTTGCTGATTTTGAAAAAAAATAAAACAAAATGAAAAAAAATAATTTAGGGAAATCAGTTTTGTGAATCGTATGGAAACATGAGTTGACTGAATTGTTACATCTCTACCTCTCACTGAAACGTGACTGTCCAAAATGACAGGGGGTGGACTAGACAAAGGTCCTTTAAACAAGTATCCGTAGTAGTTTGGCAAATAATTTCTTCGTCATTGATAAATACGGTACATGCCCATATACACTGGCAGGTGAACACCAACGCACAGTTGATGACATAATTTCTGTTGCACACACCCATGGATGCGCCGTGCATAAATGAGGATTTATACCCTTTATCTGCCATTTCATTCAAATGACCTGGAACGATTGGGGTTTTGTTGCACTACAAGCCAAAAAACAGGATGCCAATTTCCTAAGCACAATTGTGCCTGAAGTTTTGTAACCTTTTCAACTCCGAGTAAAGCTTTTACAAATGCTAGCCGATTTGGAAAGAGGTAAATACAAAACACCCCGCAGAGTATGACGCACTAAGCCAGCAACAAAAAAGCCATTGAACAACAATGCAGTCACAATGCAGATGCACTCAGCGCACCGAGCGCAGAGTCAGGCTCTTAAGAGCATTATGGGAAGTGTCTGTGGCTGCTGATAATAGCCTTTCGCTCCCTTAGGAGTCCTTTAGGATTCACAGAGTGCTTTAACAAAGAGAGAAGAACAACAGCAATCCTCGACGGTGTTTATCAGGTGGCAAATGCTACACAATCGTATCAGAAACACAGAGATCACTGGTCAGATGCCACCAGGCCATCAACATGACACTGTAGGTTCACAATGATAATGGAAACTGTGTGAAAATATCAGAAACCTGCAATTGGGAAATGCAGAAGTTCTATCACACATAAAAGTTTGTAAAGAAGTCACTGATTTAGCGTGTGCCTTTCAAATGTTTTCTCTTCTGGTTTTAAGGAAGCCAATAATTAATTGACTACTGATTAATTGTTCATAATTTTTTGATTCCATACACCTCATCACCGACTACGTTTACCTGGACATCAGTAATCAAATAATTTGCCTTAATCTGAATAAGACAATAATATGATGAAGGCGTTTACATTGATTTTTGAATTTTTTTATGATCTCGTTTTACATGTTAGAGCACATAATTTGATTAATGTCATTGCGTCACTAAGCTATCCACTTTTCCTTGAGTTTTATGTAATTTTGGGTGTTTCATTTTTAATTTGTCGACTTTAACTGCAGTTTGGCACTTTCACTTTCATTCAGGACCATTTCATTCATGTCCCCCATAACAAACTGAAGTGTTAGACACGAGTATGAACTGCTGGAAGAGTGTGGTTTTAAATGGAATTTGATACCGCATGCCATATGGGAAAAAAAAAATTCATGATGCAGGTGTCTGTGGTCCTTTACTGACTAGGTAGTGTCAAAGCTTGTGTGTGTATAGAATATCCTGTCGCAAAATGTGCCAAAAAGTCCTACATGACAGTATTTGTTTGATTAAGGCATTTACATGTCTGTACTAGACTATAATAATGCGACTGAAATAGGAATACTCCGCATGTCTTAATTCCATTTCTGTTTAGTTTGATTATGACTTCAGTCGGATTAAGGAAATCAAAAATCTCTGTTTACATGGTATTTTCCTAATGGTATTAAAATCAGATCATTGGTGTCCATGTAAATGTATTCAGTGATCGATGGAGCATTACATTTATAAAAAATAATAATAATAAAACACAGCACTGATTTATTATTATATAACATTATTAGATAATTATGAATTGAATTAATTATCATATCTGGTATATTATTAAGAAACAATTAAGAAATTTAAAACAAATGTAAAACTTTTCTAAACTAAAATAACATTATAAATAAAAATAATAGCTATTTTTACTGTATCAACTGTAAAAAAAATAAATAAATAAAAAATGCTGATCTCACAAGGAAACGTAACCATTTTACGCTATGCCAGTTTAGTAGCTAATTTTAGGGCATGGCACTCAACCCCTAAACCCAACCGTCATTGAGGGATGAGCAAATCTAAATCAAAAACTAAATAAAAAAAATTACAAATTGCCATGAGATAGCGTTCCATACAATTGCTTCATGTTTTCCCAACTCAAATCAATTTAATTAACCTTATTGTTTTTACAAATTTAAGTGGATTGAACAAAAAACAATAATGTTGTCCCCAAAAAACACTCAATTGTGTTGATTCAGCTGATTTTAAAGTAGTTTGAACAAGCAGCAATTTTTTTGACTGTTTAAAGACTACAAATGCAATTATTATCTATAAGAGTATAATGAAATGTTAATTAATTAAAAGTCATCAGCTGATCAAGATGTTTTAGTTGATTTAATTGATTTACACATTTACACCATTTACTATAGACACCACCACTTATATATTATTTCAGACAGCTACCAAATAAAAGCTAAATCTGCACAAATCAGGAGCATTAGGTAAAAAAACAAATAAAACATCAAGTCTTGTAATAAAATCAGTATTATAACTTGTATCATTGGCACATACTGTATGTATGTTTCTCAAACAGAAAGATGACATTGTCATGAAAGGCAGCGTTCTGAGTTATGAAGTAAAATAATAAAAAGAAATGAAAGAAAATATTAAAGTCTCCAGTTTCTCCTACGAGAAGAATAAAGGTGTAGGATCCCTCAGGCATTGAGTCACCTCTGGAGCAGGCGGTATTGTCTATCTTTGACTGGCCAGGTGATTATGACTAGCGGTGAAGTGAGTGTTTGCAGTCTTTGATCATTACTGGCTTATATTAGGAATCATCTCCAGCACATGACTTTACTGGCAGCCTGCATGTGAGACTAACTCTGTGTCAGTCTCCCTCCTACACATGTTTGCTCCTTCGGTTTATGCAGACTCTACATAGACGTAATGATTTTTACACTGCAAAAATATGTTATATTCTGTCCCTTAACACCAACCCTGCGATTAAACCCAAACCCTCACAAAAAACATGATTTTTTTAAAAAGCCCTTTGGGTTATGAGGTCATATGAAATGTCCTTATAAACCATGTTAACATTTTTATACCCAGGAAAACCTGCCCACACACATACATTTATACTGTTTTTTGTGATATATATTGCAATATGAATACAAATTCACTTAATGACATGAATAGCCCTGTTTGGAAAGAACTCCTACATTTTATTATGGATTGGGATTATTTTGTAAGGGACTGCATCTGCATAAATATAATAAATGACAAGCATAGATCAATACAATATAGCAAAGCTACAAATGAAATAAGCAATGCTTTGTGGTTTTCTGGGGAGTCTAACAGTATTCAGGCTTATAAATTTAATAATCAAATGTAAAATAACACAGTATAATCTTCATTGAATAAATAAATTAATCTTTGTTAAAGTTACATTATTCTTTTTTTGTGCCCGAATACTTTAAACTCCCTTGAAACTCATACAAAACAAAATTGATATATGGCCATTTATGAACATATATGTATGATTCTAGCAGTATATTTACACATATGTACAAGTTGTAATGTATTATATATAAAATATGAGCAATTCTAGCGTTATGGATGTGACATTTGCAGTAAAAACTCAAAACATAAACTCACAGATAAGGTATATGTTATAACATTATATTGAAAC
Source organism: Danio albolineatus (assembly GCA_903798035.1). Taxonomy (NCBI): domain Eukaryota; kingdom Metazoa; phylum Chordata; class Actinopteri; order Cypriniformes; family Danionidae; genus Danio; species Danio albolineatus. Next base: position 4,498,560 of record CAIGQQ010003610.1, on the reverse strand, counting down.
ATTTGTTTACATTTTCCAAAACAAATATACACAGAATTATGGGATCAGAAAAATATCAATCTGAAAACCATTTTTATACTTTAAATGAGGAAAATAAACATGCGTTATGGATTTGACGAAAAAAGCCTGCGAGTTTACAGTATACAACATACTTTGTAGAAATTCTGTGGATTAAACTGCACAATCCAAAAGAAATAATGATAATCACTAGGATACGAGTCGGCTCCCTATAGAACAAAAATGGTTGGTTTTATTTTAATTTACGTTTTGGCATTTATGAAGAAAAAGCTTCGTTATGGATGTGACACTTTTCTGTTGTGGATGTGACAGATGTAAAATTTCTATTTGTGAGATTTTAGTAAATCAAATATAATTGTTTGAAAACAATGACCGAGACATTTTTGAGTATTTGTACAGCACTGTAAAATACAAGGATACACAAAATATAATATATATATACGTGCATATGACATATTTTACCAAACATGACCTTGTATATTCATCTTGTCTATTTCAGAGGTCGCCACAGCAGAATGGACCACCAACTATTCCAACATATGTTTTACGCAGCAGATGCCAGACGAAACCCATTACACAAAAAACACCCATGCACACTCACATTCACACACACACTCATACACTACAACCAATTTAGTTTGTTCAATTCACCTATAGAGCTCTTTAGACTGTGGAGGAATCCAACTGGGACTCATGGTGGCCACTGAGCCACCATGCCACCTGACCTTGTATATCATGTATGTAATTTGCATATATTGCCATATATTAGACTTCTATATAAATGCTTAAATTCTCAGAAATAAATGTACAAATGCTGGCACTGGAGAATGTTTAGGTACTAAAATGTATCTTTAGGATACAATATGAACCCTTTGGATACTAATATTTACTTTTAAGGTACCTTTATGGATCCTTTAGGAAGTAATATGTTCCCTTTATATACAAAAGTGTATCTTTCCGAAAACTCAGTAACACTCAGTAACAGCTTTTGTACCTTTATTTCTAAGAGTTTACACAAACACAGATCTTAAAAACACACGCAGAATTGAAACTTTGACTTTATTATGGTTTAACTTCGCAATAACTCCACAAATCACATGTGTTTTGAACTGTGTCTACTATAATGCTGACTCAACACTGCTTATCCTGCACGATTTGACTATTTTTGATGCAAAAATTTTAATGTCTATCTGGAAACCATACATTGTAGCGCACTAGACATTAGTCCCCATGAGTAAGTGTGCATTCAGGTTTAAGTCCCCACCAGGATATAAACACACGAACACATACACACACGCACTACATGGGTGTTTTTCCAGACGTTGAAGGACAGCAACAACTGCAGCTCTGTTAGGGGAAGTCCCTGTCGCTCTGTGGCCATCACACCGCAGGCATGATCAAACTGAGATAAAGGCAGCTGGTTTGTGGGATTGAAGCCACCACAGTGATGATAAATCGAACCATCATAGCCAATATGTGAAACAGACAGATACCTGTCCGATGTGTTCATATCATGGCAGCATTCGTACATGCCTCACACACTGCATGTCCCCAAGCTTCATCAATCTGTGCTGCAGGCTAAAGCGGTCATGAATAAAAGATGAGGTGAACGGACCCTGTGTCTCACTATCTACTCAATCAACATGTATTCACTGCCACCGCAGGAGGAAATACAGTAAACAAGACGGTCGGGTTTAAAAACAGAGTTTCATATGCATTCAAAACACTTCACTTGAATAGCAGAAATATCAAAATAGTATAAGAGGACTGTTTGCTTTTAATAAAATAGCAATAAAATAGTAAATTAACATTTTGAAATATGAGAAATAGAACTTTTTAATTATTAATGACATTGCTTTTGCATTTATATCATATTGTAGTTTAATATTATATCATGTAATTGCAAGATTCTGGTAAATCTGATAAAAACCCTTCATGACTCCATGAAAATAAATCATCTTTACTTACTGAAATTTTACAAAAGCTCTAAGTAAATAACCAAAAAAAAAATAGTTTTAATAAATTATTTAATATTTACAAAAGCATGTTGTACCTCAAAACCTCCCTATTTTGACATACAAAAAAACCTCACAATTATTAAAACATTCATTTTTTACCAAATAATTTACTCCTGGGGTTGCAACAGTCTTTAGTGTCAGAAATCTTTATAATAATCCAATTTGCTGCTTAAGAAACAGATCTGCTATCAATGTTGAAAGACCTATTATCAATGTTCATTATTATGTTTGTGGAAACCATTATACATAATTTCCTGATTTCTTTAATTAATAGAAAGCTTAAATGAACAGCCTTTGTTTGAAATATAATTTTAGAAATGTATTTATTGTCTATGTTTCCATCCAGCTATTTTTATTCGCATTTTGGATATGCGTATAAAAAAAAAGGTTAATGGAAACGCTATGATGCACATACATTTTGAAAATGTGCATTAAAAAATCTATGCGCATAACTGAGTAGGATAAACTTTTTATTCGATAAGAAAAGATGCGCATAAACTGCGATGGAAACCCTTTCACTGCATAAATTCCAGTATTCGCATTAAAAAAAGGTCATGTGATGTTGTAAGAGATCATGTGATGATAAAAATGTGTGTAAATAGACAAACCCGCACATCGTAAAACATCTGAAAAGTTGTGTTGGTCATTCTAAAACGCCTTACCGTTTCAGTAGTCGTGTTATTATATTATTAATGACCTCCAGAATCAAGAGCGTCTGTGCTCCGCGTCTGAAATCTTTAAACGCCACTGCGCGTTCACTGCGTGTCAGGATTGCCTTCTGAGGCGCAAGTCATTTATTAAATGAAGAAAAAGATTGACACAGCTTCTCCTACTGCAGCACATTACGTTTTTACTGTTGATATTTGACGCCAGTTAATCAGGAAGTGATGATTTTGTCCGCTTTGACTCGTTGGATGGAAACGCTGCTTTATTCGCACGTCTTTTATGCCATAATCCAGCTTTGCGCATAAAGTTCATTCGCATTTTTGGATGGAAACATGGCTACTTTAATCCATTGAATGCATACTTGCTTATCAACAAAAAAGTACTAATTTCTCGTTAATTCTTACTGACCTCAAACATTCAAGATTTGATTAAAGACAGCATTACCACCACCATGTTTCTTCTAAATATTTGCAAGAGCATATGGACATGAAATTATGGTGTGATTAATTACTTTTCTGTCAAAAACAATAAAGCCACACATAGATCCTTTTTAAGCCATTTCCTTCTATAGCAACTTTCATTACAGCAAAACAGAATCCCAGTATTGCCACAAAAACACAAAAGGGCAACGTAAATTTATCTGCAGTATCCTTTTATTTTCTTTCTTTTACAATATCTTTGACAAAGATTATCATTTCTAATTTAACATAACATTCTTTTGTTTGTTTGTTTTAATGCTGAGCTACAAAAAAAGCAAACTGACATTAAATGTTTCAATTAAATATTGTAAATGAATCTGATTTGTAAAAATGTAAATACCGTCACTCAATGGAGAGAAAACTATGCAGAAGATATCGGCGAGCACACCATGGCAAAAACTAGTGCAATTCTGTTATAAATGAGATTGTTTTTGTATTTAATGTAATTTTAAAATGGCAGAAATGTTTTCAAAGTGCACTGCGAAGGGAACGCAACTGTCAACGATCGTAATTGTCAACGATCGCTAAAACTGAACTGTAAAAAATACTTTGAAAGCAAATTACACCTAAGAGAGATGACTTTTTATGTTATTTTTTTTAATCATTCCAAGATTAAATGTTGGAACGTTTGAAAGGAATAGAGCATAGGGGTGATAACTGGCAATAGTCTAAAACTCTAGATGTGTAGTTGCAAGCATACAAGTTTGCAATGCAGTTTGTAAATGTTCATTGGAACAATGGATTTGGGAATCGCCAAACCAAGGAACTATGTTTGTAATGATGGAACTAAGTTGGCTAACCATGGTTTTCAAAAATGCACCCCTGGTTAGCAATAATAATAGAACCACTGCTATTTCTGCACAAAAGGGAATATAAAACCAGAAGTACTCAAATGCATTCAGCTCAGTAACTGTTCAGTTAGCATACGTTTCATGGCTCCAAGGTTAATCAATGGTTCTGGGGGTAAATGTTGTATTTGCCCCAGTTTCATGAGTGTGGCATCATGGGAAAGCAGTGTGTGTGAATCAATTTGATTTTAAAGCTATGCTAATTAGCAGCGTTTAATTGGAAACAGAGGGAGCGTCATGAGTGGAATCTGATTGGTGGGAATGCATATTTTAAAAAAAGGAAGCCAACATCTTTTCAAACTAAACTGCTCTTCAGAAAATAAAGCGCCAACTCTGAATTCTAAGATGGTGAGTCATATTTGAAGTAAGTTGTAGTAAGCACACTCTAGTGACCATGTGCAAATTCTATATCAATTCACAGAGCTGCTGCATTGCTTGTTAATTGTAAACAGCCCACAGTTAGTGAAACATATTAGTTGACTTTTTTCTTCTTTTTCCACTTTAAATAAAAGCCTCTGAGGTCATGCATGTTATTTATTGCTCAATGGTTCGGCCTAAAAAAGACAAAATAACAACTACAGGGCTGAACAATTTTTGTTTAAGCATTTTCAATAGTCAGCAATAGATATCACAGGATTAGATTATTTATTAAAGCTTAAAAGATTTAAAAATATATTATTATTATCATTTTTTATTATTTACACAATAATGACCATGTTATTTTATGTTTAATTGTTCAATTTCTGTATTTGAATACTGTTAAACTCGCCAGAAAACCAGTTTAACACTGTTAATATCACTTTTATTTTTGCTCTGTTGTATTTATATATGTTTGTAATTTATTATAATTTATGCAAACACACTGCACAGAAAAAGACTTGATCTAAATGAATCTAATAGAACTATTTAATTCATCTGGTTAAACTACTGCATATTCATATTGCAATACATATTGCAGCAAGGTATAAATATATTGCAATGCAGCCCTAACAACTACTGGTAAAATCTAGTCTATTATCTGTTAATATCTGTGCAATATAATATCCCGGGACCACAAAACCAGTGTCTGTTGTTGGAAATTAAGATCACATAAATGCTGAATAAACAAGCTTGTTTGGTTTGTTAGAACAGGACAATCCCTTTAAAGTTGTCCAAATAAAGCTCTTAGAAATACATATTACTAATCAAGAGTACCAATACCGATACCCTGAATTCAATACCGGTTCCGAACGATACTTTTTTCGATACTTTTATTTTAAGAAATATATTTTAACAAGATTACATAACACAATCTCAGAGAAATTTTGGTTTTATTTTTTTCAGGATGTTTGTGACACTTTTCACAGCAGGCTTATCTCGAAGACCAGTAAACAAAGGAACAAAAGCACAAAATGAACAACGTGTAGATAACACAATATATTAGTGCAAACAGTTTTAATAAAGTTCAAGCAGTTTTAAGTCAATCAATTTTAAGTATTTGTGAGGCTTACTGCTGCTTAAAGGTTTAGTTCACCCAAAAATTTAAATTCTGTCATTAATTATCTACAAATGAAGATATTTTGGATTTAATCCAAGAGCTTTCTGATCCTCATATAGATAAATCGTTGAATAAAGTTATTTTTGTTTACTTTGCGCACAGAAGTATTCTCGCAGCTTCATATAATTATGATTGAGCCACTTATATCACATGGACTTATTTAGACAATGTTTTTGGTTCCTTTCTGGTTATTGAAAAATGCATCCAGTAAATCTATGGGAGGATCAGAAAGCTCTTAGATTAAATCCAAATTATCTTTATTTATGTTCTGAAGATAAACAAAGATCTTATGGGTTTGGAACAACATTAGGGTGGACATTTAAATAAGATAAGTTTCATATAAACTTCATCATTTACTGTTAACCTCAAAGCATTTCAGTATTCACTTAGCTAGGTATTTAAAGCCATCAAAACAGTACATAACGTTACACAGCGTACATTAGGTCCAAAAAAGGATTAATTAATGCAACCGAGCGTTTGTACAGGGTCCGCTTAAACACTGAATCATGCAAAACAACAAACGGAGGCGACTGAACTCTTCCAAACTCTCATTTATTCTGAAGAGTTTTCTCTCACACTTCTCAGTACCTGCAGTTCCTGTGCGCATGCTCATAAAACCTAGCTACGGCAAACACCTTGGGGCAAAACGCATTGCACTCACTTGCGTACTAAACATCAGAAATGTACATGTCACAGAATCAAATAAAGTCTGATACATAAATTTACCCCACACAAACTTAACTTTAACGGTACACAAGCAAGATGTGCTAAAAGTTAACGGATCTTGTATGTCTGTTTACATTTCGGAGCCCCAGCCATCGCGCAGTTATCCTCATCAGTCACGGAGGACGACGCTTGTGCTGGGCACATTGTTGGAGTCAGGAAAATACTGAGAGGATGATGATGATGATGCCTGCGCCGGCGTGATCTTCTTGCAGTCAAACACGGAGCAACTTTCTGCTCGTAAATTAAATCCGTGTACTGCGAGGTGTTTTATCATATTTGACGTGTTGCCAGTCTTGGTCGCGATAACTTTTTTACAGATATTGCATCGCACGCTGTTGCCGTCAATCTTTGCATAACGTAGCCATACTTTTGATCGCTTAAACATCGTTTGCGTTAAATTTATGCTATGCTTTAAAGTGTAGTGTACGCATTACAGCCTCACATTTGACAAGCTCTGGGCGAGTGGGCGTAACTGCCGTAAACTATTGATTTTCAAGACAGCCTTGCAGCAGCCAATCACCAGCATTTGATCCGGGCACGTTAAGGATGCCACAGGTTTTCTAGCTCACTGACGTTGGCAAGATTATACTCTTGGGTATCGAAATTTTATACCGAACGAAAAAGAGACGATTCGGTCAATGCTTAAAAAGTATCGAACTCGATACCCAGCCCTAATCAGAAGTGTGATTTATTTTGCAGTAGGACATTTACAGTAAAAAAAAAAAAAAAACTTCACAGGACATAATCTTTACTTAATATTTTAATGATGCTTGCCATAAAATTAAAATCTAGCATTTTAACTATATATATTATACTATGTATATTTGGATCTTGTCAAAAATTTGCCTGCGCATAAGACTGGTGTTGTGCTGCAGGGTCACATTTTATTATTCCACACATACAGCTTCAGACCTTTTTTTTTTGCATGAAGTGTCATCGAGATACAGACAATCACTGGGGAAAAAAAGTGTGGGTGGGTTAGCCAGGCAATCAGACAGCCTCTCCTGTATGACCTCTGCAGATCTCTGCAATAAGAGGCTTGATGGCTGCGGTATATTCTGAAGGAAAAAAAAAAAACAGAAAAAAACGCCTGACTGTACTTAGGAATTCCATGCGTCTATAAAGAGCTCTCTGAGCAACAGGTGAAGCCACGTATAGCAGCGACACATGTTTCTAAGGATGCATGCTGCTCTAAAGTCTCCTCACTTCATCTGGTATGCTGCTTCATTGCTGTTACTTTGCCAGAATGATGCAGTAATGCATGGACTTCGATGTATGGTTACACAAAAATGTGATTAAAAAAAAGTACGGGTTTGCTGCTTGTTTATATGACTTAGATTTAGATTAGAGTATTAAACGTATTGTTGAATTTTTTTTTCTTTTTCCTTCCTTGAGGCAAGATCCCATCTTAAGGGCTTTTCTTTTGTCTGATCTGGTCTGAATGAAGTTAATATTCGTGGCCATTAGCACTCTCCCCGCATACACAGTGCTGACAGAAAACTGATTTACAAACTTTAAACCACTGTATTGTTGTTTCAGAATAAGAGATCATAATGATTTTCACATGAATTTGAAGCAAATATTGTAGCCTACAAGACTGAGTTCTAAAATATTCAGAACTATTTGCAGAACTAAATATGTGTTCTATGGCCTTATTTTTGTGACACTTTCTTAAACTATCCACACAAAAGCATTTTTTGTGGGATAAAGTTGTATTACATGTAAGCCATGGGTATAAGCAGAAGAAATATGCACAAATGTACACAAATGCATATATACAAACATCCCAAAGCCCTCAAATCACCTCAAACCCCTGAGGGCTGATATGCATTATACAGACAGAGATAATCTTAAAATGACAAGAAAGTACCATCTAAACTTTTCTGAAGACAATGGGCTTCCCTCATAGTTGCTTTGAGGCTTGAGGCATGAGATAGTACCAGTTTATTGGTACTATCAACAAAACAATTAAAATGCACAACATACTCCTCTTTGTCTAAAACTTAAAGTACCAGACTTCTCTTTTACAGCTTACAAATCAAGAGACATCACATACCTTAAAAATATCTGTAAATTAGCAGTTTTCAGTATTTTGTCATTCATATTTTTATTTTTTCTTGTTTATTTAAGCTTTTGAACAAGAGCTGGGCCGATAAACCATATTATATTGAATAGTGATAAAAATTTATGTCAATAACAATGATAAGCTCTGAATTTTTTTACTCTATAATGATCTAAAAGCCAATCACAGAGGAGAAATGTGTAACAATGGGAATCTAAAAGTGTGTTGATATTAGAGATGGACCGAAAAAAACTCTTTTAAATCTGGAAGCATTAACAACTGATATCGAAATATTTATTGTTATCATTCAATATGAAAAACAATTATCGAGACTGAAGTTTTGCCATATTACCCAGCCCTATTTTGAATTGCATTGTGGTGCTTTTCTTCCAACAACTTTTAACCTTGAAACGTTTTTACAAAGTGACTTTTATTGTCATTTTTATTAAGTTTAAAGTGATATATTGTCTGGGTTGGTGTTGTATATTTCGGCACCAAAACCCTGTAATAAACTGCCAGTACATTTTCCGTTATTTTACAGACTTAATTCTCAATATATTATTTCTTACATATTATATTATTTCAAACTTCTGAAATCTCAATAAAAGTCTCTTTGTTAAACTGTAGAGCTGAATTTTTAACATCAAACGTGGACAGAGCAGAGATCAACATCCCATAATGCAATTTACAACCCTAAATAAACAGAAAAAACACTGTTAATGAACATATATTATTTACAGTGCAGAGACAGACGTGACATATCTATTTCTGTTGTAGTTTCTTTTTCTGCATAGCATAGCGTTCTCAAAAATATATCCTTCCACAGTACACCACCTTTAAACCTATTTCTGATGTCATTAAATCACCACAAACCCCAACTTACTGTATGTCCAGCAATCTACCACAGCTACAACACCTATCGCTTTCATTTCCAAACATTGTCAACCCAGCAGAGAACAAGAGCACAGTCTGGAAATGTATCATGAATATCGATTTGTTTCAGAGAGAGAAACAGAAAACACAAAGATGATTCAATCTGAACCAAACCGAACGTGTGGTCACCCTCAAAAATCCTCAATCTTTCTTACAACATAAACCTTGGAAAACATGCCAGTGCGAAAAGGTCCAGACTGAAATGCTGCAGGTTATAAAAATACAAGAGGTCTCAAGTGAAAATGTGGGGTGTTTATAAACTTCTTTCTTGCACTTTTAAAACATTGGTGAGTCAGATGCTTTGATTCTGGAGCCATTTTATTTGTTCAACACCCTAGCATAACTACTGCCCTCAAAGCTGTATACCGAAGGATTAGGTAAGGCATTTGTGCCATGCTGTAAGTATTCTAATATAGTTCACAATCAATACACATAACAGCTTGAGCATGTTATGTTTTATCACATCATTACCCGAGCTCTGAGGTCATGCCACCTCTCTGCTACGAGTCATCATGGAATGAGATTATACAGGCCATAATTATGACTTTAATAAAATGGAGGACGAAAACTCGATGCAACAAAGGCATCATTTTGAGGATGCAGTCTGAAAATGAACATCAATGAAGATTTAGGCACTGATATAAATGCTACAACAAAACAATGATATGTTCACTTCATTTTATACATTCCATACAGTTTAAGTCAGAACTAATAGCCTTCCTAAATTATTAGCCCCCCTGTATATTTTTCCCTAGTTTTTGTTTAACGAAAAGATTTTTTCAACACGTTTCTTAATAGTAAAATTGTTTTAATACCTAATTTCAAATAACTGATTTCTTATATCTTTGCCATGATGACAGTACATAATGCTTTAGCAGATATTTTTTAAGATACTAGAATTCAGCTTAAGTGCAATTCAAAGGCTTAACTGGTTTAATTAGGTAAGTTAGGGTAATTAGGCAAGTCATTGCATAACGATGGTTTGTTCTGTAGACAATCGAAAAAAATACATTGCTTAAGGGGGCTAATAGTTTTGACCTTAAAATTGTTTTTAAAAATACAAACTGCTTTTATTTCAGTTGAATTAAAACCTATAAGACTTTCTCCAGAAGAAAAAAATATAGCAAATACTGTGCAAGATTCCTTGCTCTGTTAAACATAATTTGGAAAATATTTGAAAATGAAAAAAATAATAAATAATAATTAAATTAAAATAAAAAATAAAAATCACAAGAGGGCAAATCATTTTGACTTCAACTGTATATTATATTATTATACAGTTTTTTTATGCACTACTAAAACAAATGATTGTAACTAATAAAGGATAGTAAAGCTGAGCCATATAAATTGTAAACCATAATACATTTCTTTAAAAATATATATATTATAATCATTTTTGTATCAGAGAAAGGTACCTGTTTAAATAAATAAATTATTAAATATATTGTTACCATAAAAAAAAAACCTCATGGCATGAAATTAAATTATAGTAGTACCAACCACCCCTACAGGATAGTACATCCAATAATGGAAATTATGTTTTAAAAGTTTAAATTATTATAATTTTTAAAAGGTATTAATTAAGTGTAGTAAACTGAAACTTGCAAACACTAATAATAAAATAAAATAAAATAAAATAAAATAAAATAAAATAAAATAAAATAAATATTTTCCCAGTTCTGCTTGTGGCTGGAAGGGCATCCGCTGCATAAAACATTTGCTGGATAAGCTGGCTGTTCATTCTGTTGTGGCAACAAATAAATACATTTTTTTAAAGTAATATAATATAATATAATATAGTTTAGAAAATATTATAGCAATAAAATTAAATATATTATAGATAGCAAAAATTCATGTAATTTATTTAAATTAAGTAAATCCATGAAATTTGAAACACCAAGTCACAAGTATAAGTGCCAATTAAGCTCCAAAAAAATAAAAACCGACTACATAATCAAAGAATTTGTCTATGATGGATTGATAGTATCCTTCAAATAGTGTTATGTGAGTGCACAGCAGCACAAATTATCCAGGACAAACCTGTAACTATTGATGCTGGGCAACTTTTTGCAACTAAATTTGATTTTATTTCCCCCTTTCTCCTTCTGACTCAAGTTAACAATTCTGTGTCTGTTGCACTTTTCTCTTTGAACACTTTGTCACCTTAGAATTATAAGGTTCTATCTGTCATCTGTTCTATCTTTGTCAAAATTGAGTTATTGACATATTCTTATTAATTGACAACTTAATTACATTATGGGATGCTTTTTTATAAGTTGTTTACATTTTAAGACTTTTTATAAAAAAACAAACAAATGTTACACATGTACTGTTTGCTATGGAATGCAAAAACTTTGAAGCTCAATATCTCAAAATCATTCAGAATGCAGAAAGAACCATATAATTCCAAGGTGACGACTTGTCTGAAAACACATAATTCCGTTTATCTCGAAAAACAATAAAAAGTTGTTCCCCAAAAAAAAGATTTCTCTATAATAAACTACTCCTGTAAAAGTGCATATACAGCTTTATTCAGAGGTTATGGCAACAAAAAGCTTCAACAGTGGGACGCAAAAAAAGTGCAACAGCAGTGGTTTGTTAAAACCACCCACACACTAAAGGCCAATGAGAACCTAAGCACAAAGTAAACAAGATGCTTTTAAGTAAATTAAAATCAGTGGATCATCGTTAAGTGTTGATGTAGACGCAGTTAAAAAGAAAGAATAACTGTCTCCAAGTGCAAAGGAAATGAGTTTTCTAGTGATGCAGAATGTCGCCGGTAGCAGATTGGAAAAAACAATATTGTTTCAGTGCAGCAGCTCACCAGAATCACTAAAAAGAAAAGAATAAATGCATATTAACTCCAATGCACTGAATTAGTCTTTTGCATTCAGTATTGATTCATTTCCACCTACAAGCAATGCAACAAAACAACCTCTCAGCTGGACAAAAACCAAAAAAAAAAATAGCTGCTGAAAATAAATAACTGAAGGAGGCACAGCTGGGTGCTTTGTTAAGAGTGTCAAAATGAGAATCAGAATCAGAATCAGAATCAGAATCAGTTTTATTGCCAAGTGTGCTTCACACACACAAGGAATTTGCTTTGGCTACAGAAGCTTCCAGTGTACATAAAGTGACAAGTGACAACACAGAATAAATATTATAAAAGACAATAGACATTAAACAGAGATGCAGTCCAACGATCTGGATGTTGAAATGTATGTACAGATTTGTTATAAATATACAGGTTATAAGGTGCTGTGTGCAAAAGAGTAAGTATTGCATTATATATTGTTATAAGGTGCTGTGTACAAATGCGTAAGGAAAAGTATTGCATTGTATATTATTATAAGGTGCTGTGTACAAGTGCGTGTGAGAAAGTATTGCACATTTCTTGCACAATAGAGAAATATTAACTGTTCATGAGGTAGATGGCCTGAGGAAAGAAACTTTTCCTGTGTCTGGCAGTTTTTGTGCTCGGTGCTCTATAGCGCCGGCCAGACGGTAACAGTTCAAACAGGAAGTGTGCTGGGTGTGAGGCGTCCAGGGTGATTTTGCGAGCCCTTTTACTCACTGTGGAAGAGTACAGTTCTTGAAGTGTAGGAAGGGTAGTGCCAGTGATTCGTTCAGCAGTCCGGACTATTCGCTGTAGTCTACGGAGAGCGCATATATATATATATATATATATATATTATATATGTTTTTCAGTATGCATGTCTTTTTATATAAATATTAATAATAATAATCAACTGCATGAGGACTGTCATTACTCCCCCACCCCACGACCTCAATCCTCTTTTCAAATGGTGAAATTGCAATTTCACCTGCCACAAAAGAACAAAACGATATTCTAGTCATTTTGCATGAGTCATATGTGCTCCTGACAAAATGAATAACTGCGTCAGTCTGAAAGAGTCCATTAGTCAGACAAAAAGGCGGAAAAGAAAATCTCTAAAACCCAAGCAGTTTATCAGGGATTATATTTTCCATTTGATCAGAAATATAATTGATGTCTGATGCCATTTGTTACACACTTCACTGCGTGTTTGTGTGGACAGTTTGACCTCAGGGGCCAATGGAAAGTTGTGCATCGCCAACAGAGTGCTATCTTCTTTCAGGGCAATTATTGCTAAGTGTGTGGGTTGAAGCCAAAACCCACTTCTTTACTGCTCAACCATTCTCCCAAATGCAAACTCAAATGTTTTGAGATTTATATAAAGTTTTTGCATTTATAGAAAGGCACTAATTTAGCTCCAATTACAGCAATTTGGGTAGCATATTTATTAGCATACAAGACTTTCGAATTTAATTAAGCTAATAACCTTTTGAAAGCAGCATTTTTTTAACTCTTTGTAAAAACAAAATATAGGCCGTGTGAGAAACATTAAGATCATACAGTGCTGTAGATTTTAGATACATTCACACATTCAGTACTTTACTCTCTGTACATCATTTCTCATCATTCTTCCACCCCAGCAGTCTGAAACATCTATATTAGAAACAGCACTGCGTAAAGCACAGAGCAATTACAGGTGAAATGTTCCCTGAAGAGACAGAGACAGCAGGCACTTATTTGCTGGGAATGAATATAAGAGCTCTCGGTTTGAGTGTCAGCTGAAACAGGCTAGAAAATACACAAATGGTTGCATGTTTAAAGATTTAAGGTCTAGAGGTGGGTTGTACCAATATGGATTACACCGTCCTCTGTGTTTCTCTAGGTTCATTTGAATTAAAGCTGCACTGAACTTCTTATTTTTTAAAGGGCCATGAAACACCAAAACACATTTTTTGGGCTGTTGACAGTCATATATGTGTCCCACGCTGCTATAAACACTATTAGAACACATATAATTGACTAAAAAGTGAAAATTGGTTGTTTTTGCGTTATTTCGAGCAAATTCGTTCTTCCGGTTTGAAACGAATTTTTGTGGCTGCGTCACGCCGTTGAGGTCTTTGCATATGGTCCAGCGTGGACAGTGGACGTCTCTCCCGGAAGCGAACAAATTGACGTCAGTCAGCGTGCGGCATTTATTCATGACATGGCCTTTGTTCAAACCAATCAGAGCGCTCTATTGTGTATGACGCGGAGCTTCATCAATATGCATGAACTACATATACAGGAAGATGTGTTTACCTGTGACAAGTTTCAAACGGCAGAGAGACGCTACGTTTTGTCGCCAGCCGAGAGGATTGGTTCGTCGGTGTTGCGTTGATAAATGTGCCGCAACAAAGTTTCGAGATGAGAGTAAAGCTCGCGTGTGGACCCAAGCAGTTGGAATAAAGTGGTGTATTACCACGCGTCATAAATACGTTTGCAGAGAACATGTCACCTGATCGGTAAGTAAACGTTTAGTGGTGTTTGTTTATGAAGATGGCAAAGTTAGTTGGTTTCGTCTGCAATACTCTTTCAGTGTTTAAAGACAGACCTTAGTCAAATGATTAGAAGTGTTGCTGAGTTTACAGCACGTTAATATCACTACAGTATTATAGACTGAAGAATCCGTGTAAAGTGTAAACATCTTAATCAAACGATTACTGTCGTGTAGATTTTTCGCCGCATTTAGTGACAGATTAGTCTATACACACACGGCTTTCTGACGCTACCTACCGAGTGCATTTAGTTACCGAGAAATGCAGGATTTATTTTCCTGAAATATGCCGTGCGTTTCAAATACTCCATTAAATCTGCACTCCTTCAGCAGTTACTCACATTTAATATCTGGTTTGTCACGGGGGACACACAGGAAATGTTCGTGGATAAACGTTAAAGTGCCAAACTGCAGTTAAAGTCCACAAATTAATAATTTGGCAAATAATTAGATGACTGAAGTCCATGTGAACATAGTCCGTCTTTCTCACCCTGCGTCTGTGTTTGTGTGTGTGTGTTTGAAAGTCAGCGCGTGCACAAATGGAAACTCCCATTTATATGCAAAACCTTCCCTCTTTCCCTCCCCCGACACTCCTACCTAAACCGAGCTGGACACACCCACTTTACTGAGCTTTTACAGACTGTAGGTGTGAAAACACCACGCTGAGACTGGGGGGTTTCGTGGCCCTTTAACATGGATGAACAAACCAGTGATTAAACCTGTCTCTTCACATTCACATTCATTTGTATTGGCTGATGATGATTCACCAGGATGGCAGTCATGGTACTTTCTAAGCTCTAAAAAGAATCTTCGATAAGCAGTCTGTGCAGGTTAAAAGAGTTTAAAATGAATTAATTAATTAATTTAATAAATTAAAATTGAATAATATATCCTACTGTTAACAAAAATTCTTGAGATCGCAGGCAAATAATGAAAAAAGTAATAAAAATATAATCATTATATTATATTATTCATTCATTAATTTTCTTTTGGCTTAGTCCCTTTATTAATCTCGAGTCGTCACAGCGGAATGAACCCCCAACTTATCCAGCATATGTTTTAGGCAGCGAATGCCCTTCCAGCCACAACCCATACACACTCATTCACACACATACACTATGGACAATTTAGCTTACCCAATTCACCTATAGCGCATGTCTTTAGACTTGGAGGAAACCCACACGAACACGGGGAGAACATGTAAACTCCACACAGAAATGCCAACTGACCCAGCCGAGGTTCGAACCAGCGACCTTCTTGCAGTGAGGTGTACCATATATAAATAATAATGCTCTTTTAAATGTAAAAGAACTGGGATCAATGGATTCAAAGAACATTTAACTTCCATGGAATCTTTTCATTTCAAAAAAACGTTCAGTATTTGATTATTTTTATATCAAAAAAGATTTGCCAATAAAAAAAGCCAAATTCCCATTTTAGAAGCTCAATTAGATATACTGAAATTACAAATTCAAATTTTCTTATTTCAAATCTAAATTTAAAGACCTGTAAAATATACAACCCAGGCTCACAGGAAACACAAAACTTACAAGACGTTGCACTGGGTACGTTTTGTTGCACATTTCAGATGACAAATCCACTAGAGGGTGCGGTCTACATTTTTGTGAATCATCAACACACTACTTAGGGTACATTTTGTTGTACTTTCAGTTACATGTACTACTTCTCCGTGCAGTCGTGTAGCTAGTGAAACCGCAGTTTTTGGCTTGTCCATGCCATCATATGCTTTGTGTTACATCAGATTGTACACCACAATCTCCTTTATGTTCAAGACTTCTGTGCAAATGGCCAACATAACCAAAACATTTCTGCTAATAACTGTGCCAATGGGACACAGATGCACTGACAATTATAGCACTTGATTTCAGAACAGTGGCGTCAGAACGCAGCCAACCCAAACTGCTAGTAACCCATTTTTGAGGCTGTTGATTGGCTGACACAACTTTACGGTTGGATATATATATTGCCACCTGTTGTTTTGACATGATCCTGACAGCGCTTCATAAGCTGTCTTTGCATTTTAATTTTTGCATTTTGAACATATTTCAAACTGATACTGAATATTAAATAAGAGGTGCTGTTTTATTGTGGCAAACTAACAGCTGGAAGGGAGACATTTTCAAATGCCAAGCCTTCAACAATGTCATCAGAGCAAATATGACAAACCTTTTTTTGGAGATTAACTTTCATGTATTAATTATTCACTTCAAGAATTACAATGTGAGCTAACAAATTATCCATTTCAATTTTAGAATTACTTTAAAGTTAGCCTATGCATAGTGTAAATTAAAACCCAGATCAAAATGATAGTTTAATGCAAAAACAATAGCTATAAAATAAATCTTAGTCCTTACTAGTACCCACCTTAAAACACTTGCTTGCTGTGAAAAAGACACTATAAAAACTCATCAATGTCAACTGTGTCTCTTGTCTCACAATCTAAATCAGCAATGACTCTCAGACAATACAGACTATTTCAAAGCCAGCTATTTTAGAAATTTACCACAGTAAACCATGCAAAAACATTTCTCTCCCTCTTAGACTCTAATTGAATAAGGTCTAGGCAGAACTCCTGTGCTGAAGGCCTATATATAGCTGTGATGTCTTCCTGTGTAACCGGAGAATGAGTGGCCTATTAACATCACAAAAATCTGAAGCCTGGCACATTCCACTGTCCGAAATAACCAGAGGGGTAGAGATAGTCCTTCAGCCCAAGATGAACACAGACACATTGAAAGACAGCAAAGCAGAATAAGAGGAAAAATGGGAGAAAAATAGATGTATGATGTATAAAAAATGTATAATAGATATAGTGGGAGTGACAAAGTAAAACATTCTAGACTCTATAGATTGATCAACGAGAAAGTAACAGTGGGTGTATCAGGTGGAAAAACAGGCATTGTGAAGAAAAAGCAAAAGAGAAAAGACACGCAGTATGGCATTTAGCTGAGTGACAAGACAGGTGTAAACTCCACAAGCTGCCTAGAGGATTGACACATGCATCATGACTACAGACGTCACAACTCTAGATCCCTGCGGCTCAACTGGTTTTGATTCAAGACCCAGATTTGATATCAAGATGATGTTTAATTAGACTTCTTTAGTATTTAGCAAAACTGCACAAATCAGACTGAAACATTCATGTTACTGTGAACTGCCTAGTCAACCAACATTATAGTTAAATCAAATGAACTTTTCTAGTCAACTACAATCAAATTTACTAAAAATATTAAACTAAAATTTGGTTGAAGCCTGTTTGACTAAAATGATTTAAGAGTAACAAAATTGTGTCATCCTGCCTTTTTGTCATATCAGTGTAGTGACCTTCACTCTAAAATTGCTTTTGCTGCTTGTTCAAACTACTTTTTATAATGAGTTGAACTACTATTTAAAATCAGTTGAAATGACACAACTCTTACGGGTTTTTTGGGACAACTCAATTGTTTTTGTTCCACTTATATTTGTAAAAATGATTAAGTTAGCTTAAACAATTTGTTTTGGGTCATCATGAAGGAACCCAGCATTTTTTACAGTGTAGGCGATTAGTGGAATATGAAATGTAATTTTAAATACATAAAACATTATTATTCATTCATTCATTCATTCATTCATTCATTTTCCTTCAACTTAGTCCCTTTATTCATCAGTGGTCACCACAGCAGAATGAACCGCCAACTTATCCAGCACATGTTTTATACAGCGGATACCCTTCCAGCTGCAGCTGTGGGAAACACACATACACTATGGCCAATTTAGTTTATGCAGTTCACCTATACCGCATGTCTTTGGAGTCAGGGGGGAACCAAAGCACCTTGAGGAAACCCACGTGAACATGAGGAGAACAAAACATTATATTATGTTATGTTATCTCATGTTATGTTATATTATATTATATCATATATTATATTGTATTATAGGGCGCCACGGTGGCCTAGTGGGTAGCACGATCGCCTCCCAGCAAGAAGGTCGCTGGTTCGAGCCTCGGCTGGGTCAGTTGGCATTTCTGTGTGGAGTTTGCATGTTCTCCCCGTGGTTGCGTGGGTTTCCTCCGGGTGCTCCGGTTTACCCCACAGTCCAAAGACATGCGGTACAGGTGAATTGGGTGAGCTAAATTGTCCATAGTGTGTGTTTGTGAGTGAGTGTGTATGGATGTTTCCCAGAGATGGATTGCAGTTGGAAGGGCATCCGCTGCGTATAACAAATGCTGGATAAGTTGGCGGTTCTTTCCGCTGTGGCGACCCCGGATTAATAAAGGGACTAAGCCTACAAGAAAATGAATGAATGAATGAATGAATGAATATTGTATAATATTATATTACTTATTTATTTATTTTTTCTTCGGCTTAGTTCCTTTATTTATTTGTTGCCACAGTGGACTGAACCGCCAACTTATCCCGCATATGTTTAATGCAGTGGATGCCCTTCCAGCCACATGAAGGACTAGGACAATATTATATTATATTATATTATATTATATTATATTATATTATATTAT
>CAIGQQ010003610.1:4469336-4479378 GCA_903798035.1 Danio albolineatus | reverse complement strand
ATATTATATTATATTATATTATATTATATTATATTATATTATATTATAATGTAACTCAAAAATGCTGTCATATATTAACTCAATTTAGGTAGAAAACAAAACAAGTTTTTTTTTTTTAAATGAAGCAGTTGGTGTTTATTATACCCAAATTCGGGTTGAAACAGCCTTGCATTATTTATAGTGTAACTATTCACAAATATATATAGTCATCTTCTATTACTCTATAGCCACACTATATAACAGACCAGGGGTCTATAACAAAACATGCAAGCCTATATACACCAGAATTTCAGAAGAAAGCAACAAAATACAAGTTCTACATGCCTTGTGCAAAATAAACAAACCCCAGTGACATGTAACGATCTCAGAAGAAAACTTAATGAGAAAGGTGCTAATCATGAACGCTAAATACAATAAATAAACACCAGTTTTGCATTTATGCTAGTGTTACAGTGTAAAAATGAAAGTTTGACCTGGCTAAATAAAACACCTAATCTATTTCTGTTGATGGAGTGCAAATGAGAAACCCAGAGCCATAAACGATACCCTGTATTGCTGACAGTTTGGTGATCAATGCCAGTGGCATCAGTGAAAGCATAACACTAGAAGAATTATGGGCTCTGACGTGGCCATTTCTGCACTGTGAAGGGTAACAAGGAGACAAAGCCAATCCATAAAAACACATCTGAAACTGGACAGTTCTCCTCAACTAAAAATCCTAAACAACGAAAGACTTCTGAACAGCTAAAGCAATATACATATTCCTTTCTGGGAAAACTGCATTTATTATGGAGTATGAAGAAATAATTCTCTATTGTTTTCTAGAGATCTGAGTGATACACTTAAAAGTTATGATATATTTGTAATTGTTTTGCTGGTTTGATAGCATTAAACATCCTTGTGTGGTTTCAAAGCTTCATAAGTGTCTTTATTCTGTTGAACACTAAAGAAGATATTTTGAAGAAAGCAGAAAACCTGTAACCAATTACCATTTGATTATAGGAGAAATAAATCCTTTGGAAGTCAATGGTTACAGGTTTGCAGCTTTCTTTAAAATAAAGGTGTTCAATAGAGGAAAGAAAGACAAATATTTTTGGAACAAGCAAAAAGTGTGTAAATAATGACAGAATTGTAAGTTTTGGTTGAACTATCTCTTATTCCGATGTTATTTTTACATTACATAACTTAACTTACATGTCAGTTTTATCAGTTGTTTAAATCAGAGACAATATTACAAACATTGCTCTGAACACTCTTGACGTATTTAATTTAAACTGCAATAATAAACATGCCATGAAGATTGGTGAGATTTCTTTCTATCCAACAATAACTTGGATACTAAATAAAACTTTCCATCTGAAAGCTAAAACATAAATATCAAGACATCAAATGTCATATCAGAGAAAAATTGATAACTTTTTTCTTTTAAGCAAAATTGTCCAGCTCCATTTTTTTATACACGTTTCTACAGATTCCTCAGAAAGGCATTATATTTCACTATACAATACTAGTGAGACACATTTTAGTCTATGAAACAAAATTTCCTACATTTCTGCCCTGCATAAGACCGCATTAGGATTTGCTTTTGAGTTTCAGCAAGAAGGCAAAGCGCTTATTTAAAACCTTCAGAGGAGAAGACGAAGCACACTGACTTCGGGGGTGGTAATTTTGCAGCTCTACTTTAGGACGGGTGAGCAGTTTGTCTCAGCCCATCAGCTGCCCCCATCATTCCACCCACAGCCACCAAACAGGTCCTTGAGGTAACGGACCCATCCCCAAGTAAATGGAGAGGCGGCAACTTCACTATATTTTTTATAATTGGATTATCCAGCATTTTGTGAGACATCTGAGGGAAGTTGTTATTGCTTCACCGAATTATCACGTATCACATTTTAGTGAGCGAGAATGTTTGCCTTCCACCTTTTTCTCTGAGGTCTAAACGCGATAATTAGCCACACAAGCTAGCCTGATAACAGTGCAAAACGTCCTTATATTGAAGTTCTCTTAAACAAATCAGTTCAACAAGGCTGTATATAATCTAAGGGAAAGGTTAGTTTTAAGGATATCGTCACCTTAAAATTATCGGGTTTTATCTGACATTTGTCAAAATTTAGTTATTTACATATTCTTATTAAATGACAACTTATTGACATTATGTGATGCTTTTTATAAATTGTTTACAGTTAGAGTTTTTATTTTAAAAAAACAAAAAAAGCTTTATCTACAAAGCCGAACTCTAGCTTTGCTCTATAAAGGTTCTTTCTGTGAGTCAATTAGCATTTCGAATGCACGCACAAGGACCAATCAGGATCAACTTTCTTAGTCCTTCCACCGGACTGCTCCGTTGTATAAAATAATAATAATAATATATTAAATGGTAAATATTTTTGTGTGTGTGTATATAGTCAGTTAAACATTTTTCAGTGTTTATTAAACTTTGTTAAGAAACTTATTTGCTCATTGTCTGTTTTACTTTTAGGCCTTGAAGGGCAAATAATTAATGTAATTCATGGGGTCTTAATTACAACAATAAATATTGCCATATTAATTACATCTAAAAATAAAACTAACATCTGCACTGGAAAAACTATTTAGCACAGCCTTGTATGCTTAATTTGAACAGGAAAAATATTCATTCTAAAACATTAAATAAATGTTATAGAAAGCAAAAATGTAACTTTCTCAAACATCAACATATTGTTACAACATGTTTTTTTTTTAATAATAAGCAGACTGATTGTATTTCTTGAAAAGTAATACTTCAATGAATGATCTGCCAAATCAAATCTTTTATTTCCAAGCAGAAAATGACTTTTTACAATGAGAAGGGTTTTATCTGCATTTGCCCTGGTTTTTTAACCCCAATTTGCAAACTTATGGGAAATTTTGATAATTTACATTTAGACTACATGTAGGGTCTCTGTCATGTTAATGTAGGAAAGAGAACTGTTACACACATATTGTTTGCTATATGGAAAACTAAAACTTTGAAGCTCAATATGTCAAAATCATGTAGAATGCAGAGAGAACCTTTTAATCTATAATTTAATCTATTAGCTTGTGTGCTCCAAAAATTCATGTTTAGAAAATATAAAACTGATATAAACATCCAAAGCTTGCAGTCTGTCACTTCCACCTAAATGGATCAACAATTTTGTTTACGTTATTTCATACTTTAGTACCTCATGAAATCTCGACCAACCAGATGCTCTCTAGTATCTGACATGCCCTGCCCCTTTCAAGACACTTCTCTACTCTTTGTCTCACCCTCTCCTCATTTTTCATTTGAGATTGTGTCAAACATTGAATAATTGAATTTAAAATGCATCTACACCTTTAAAGGTGTAGCTCACCCAAAAATGACAATTCAGTCATTATTCACTCACCCTTTACTTGTTTCAAACCTTGAAAGAACTCAGATAGTTTGAAAAATGTTCAAAACCTTTAACCATTTACTTTTTCCTACGATGGAAGTCAATGGATTCAAGTTTCAAGCATTCTTCAGAGTATCTTCTTTTGTGTTTAACACAAAAAAAGAAATTCAAAAATGTCTGAAACCACTCGAGAGTGTGTAAACAGCGAGTAAATTTTCATTTTTGGGGTGAAATATCCCTTTAGGTTCTCTAAACGAAATGTTATATTGTTCGATTTAGTTAGGTACATTTGTAGTTACCTTCACCCAAATCCAAAACAGCTAGGACTGCACTGCTTCTGGCCTCTCCAAGATGGTTGGTGGCGATGCAGGTATAAAGGCCGGCATCGCTGGGTTTACAGTCCCGGATCCACAGGCCTCCATATTCCTGATTGTCCATGTTGATTAGGTCATCATTGTGGTACCAGTAGAGGGTAGGCTGTGGGTCTCCAGCCACGGCCACTTTCAGACGGATATCACAGCCAGTACCCACCGCAGCGTTCCTCATCTTCCGGATGAACACTGGAGGAGTCGGAGTCGGGTAGACGGACGCAGAGGGATCTGGTACGACCTGCTCAGAACTAACTTTTGCCCGTTTCGATGGTATCCTGGGGCTTGGAGGAGCCATTCGTCCAGCTTCTTCATCAGCACCCTTCTTCAGGGTCATCTGTACTTCAGCCTTCCTCATGATCCAGTGGAGAGCTTTGTTATAAACTGCTGCACGGTAGTAAACTAATTAAAGCTTCAGAATTATTACTGTCCATAAATAAAATAGATTTTCATAATTTGGTGTTTTGATGTGGTAAACATATTCCAAACACAGAGCAGATGTCACGAAATACAAAACGAAGTCAAATGCAATACTCACATATCAAATGTCTTTTTTGAAGAGTGAAAATCTATACCCGCATTAACACAAAACCTTCTGAAAGACCTTCGTGCACGTCAAAATGTCAAAAAAAATTGGCGTGCAGAAGTTTTTCTGCATCACAAATGTTGTGGAATATGTTTCTCACATCCTTGAGGTGTCCAATTAGAGAAACAGAAAACAAAATGCTTAATCTTTGTCCAATTAGACGAACGAAGCTTGCGCATGTACTCCTGGCTAGATGGTATTTTTAGAGCGAGTCCCGGAGGATCATATTGCATTAGCAGCTACCCCTGTTGCCTTTTGAAAGATTTGGCCTCAGCTTTTCACCCTCAGAAACGAGTCCCACAGTTCTTCTGGATCTAAAATTAAAAAAAGACTGCTGAATCCTTTAGGTAATTACTAGAAGTGCATGATCTCCAACTCTGTGGTTTCCAACTCTGCGCCTGCGGTGCCCAGACTTTCGTCCCCTTGCCCTCCAAGTCAAGCTGTCTCACTCCCGTTAGCCCCCTCCACTCGCTAGTCGCCCCGGGGAGGTGACAGACAAGTCCCACTAAGCCATCAAGGAACAGCTGTACCCTGATAGGTCAAATTTTTTGGACAGCCCGGATGCTTTAGCCCAGCCCCTCATCTTTTCCCTTGGCACTCACAGCCAATCACAAGCTCCATAAAGTGTGACATGGGGGGCCTGGTGAGGACTTGGAAATAAAGCTCTGATTCATGTGTCAAAGATAGCTGCTGAGTAAGAATCAACATGGTCACCAGCAACAGTTTCGGATTTAGCACAGGAATTAAAAAAAAAAAACTCCTAAATAAAAAGACAATTCACCACTTAAACCTCAAGCCGTCATTTATATTAGATTTTATACGCAGATATAGAAGTCAGTATTTTTACAGTCTCTGATCAACAGGCATGTATTTGAGGTTGTCCATGTTGATTAGTTCACCATCGTGGTAGCTTAAAACTACTTAAATAGCATTTCAACATCAAGTAATAAGAAAGCAGTTAATACTTCTAGTTTTTTTGTTTAATATTTTAGATTAATATATATTTCCTTCCCATGTGCCGACTCATTTTTTGTTATTGTTTCTTCTTTAGCTTTCTTTCTTTCACTGTCACAAATGCTGGGTTCCACACAATCAATTTGTGTTGGGACAACAAATGAATGAAGTTAACTCATTCATTCATTCATTTTCTTTTCAGCTTAGTCCCTTTATTAATCTGGGGTCGCCACAGCGGAATGAACCGCCAACTTATCCAGCATTTGTTTTACACAGCGGATGCCCTTCCAGCTGCAACCCATCTCTGGGAAACATCCATACACACAGATACACTACGGACAATTTACCCTACCCAATTCACCTATACCACGTCTTTGCACTTGTGGGGGAAACCGGAGCACCCGGAGGAAACCCACACAACCACGGGGAGAACATGCAAACATCCACACAGAAATGCCACACAGAAATGCCACACAGCAATGCCAACTGGCCCAGCCTAGGCTCGAACCAGCGACCTTCTTGCTGTGAGGCGAGCATGCTACTCCCTACGCTACCGTGGTGCCTTAAGTTAACTTATTAGTTTCATTTTGTTAGTATTTTTACAAATTTAAGTGGATTGAATATAAAATAATTATGTTGATCAATTAA
This sequence comes from Danio albolineatus, assembly GCA_903798035.1. NCBI lineage: Eukaryota > Metazoa > Chordata > Actinopteri > Cypriniformes > Danionidae > Danio > Danio albolineatus. The sequence continues at coordinate 4,473,448 of CAIGQQ010003610.1, read as the reverse complement.
GTTGAAACAATTACAAAATCTCAAAAATTATGTTGTTTCAGCTCTTTTTAAATAAGTAGGAGAACAAGCAACAAAAATATTTTTTGAGTGATTTTTCTTTCTCTCTTTTTTTTGTTATATTACTTTTTTGTTATATTACTTTACATTTATTCTTTATGGTTTCTAGTAAGCATGGGATGATAACCGGTTTCAAGATTTACCACAGTTTGTAAAAGTCAAGGCTTTAAAACTGCAGAACTTCTGTTATACCGTTTCTAAGGTATATGTAAGGGTTTTTTTTATGTGTTTTTTTTAATGTGTAGAAAAAAAATTCTGTTTCTAAAACTAATGAAAAGAGCAATGATTGATTTGAATTATTTAGCCTTAATGTTTACAGTTATTATAAATGTTTCCTAAAATAAAACGCATTTTGTTCAATGCTGGAAAAGGTTTTTCTGTTTTGTTTTACCCAGACATTTAAAAAGAACTTATTTTAAAGCAGTAATCACAACACCTATACCGTAAAAGCGTGATATTTTTATCCAAGGTTTTCATACCGTCAGAAACTTACTCATGGCCCATGACTGGTTTCTACTACGCTTTTTTGTTTATTTTATATACATTGTCATTGTTTCGTTGTTATTGCAATTAATTATATAAAAATCAGAGGTGCCACGGCCACTGCTCATCATTGATGATATCAGTTTGCAGTATTAATTGTATTAAAGTATAAATCATGATTGTTATGAATGCACTCATATACAGCACTGCCCAAAGAACAAGAGAGTCAAACAAAAGTTTACTGCAGCTACTACACAACACAGACTGCCATCTGCTGGAGGTCTTGTAAACATGAAACTCTACAAATATTTTACAGTTAAGGTTATAAAGAAAACAACATGATAAAATTATATCATGTTGTATAAATTTATATCAATTATATAAATTGTATATAAAAATATAAAATTATAAATCCCCCCCCTTCCCCAAGATCTTCATTACAGTGCATTTAAACAACCGTTATTAATCAAACAAGTTTTTGCTTGCAGATTACTTACTACAATTTCTTTTAATAATAATATATTATTATTATTATTATTACTTACTATTATATATATATACACACAGTTGAAGTCAAAATTATTAGCCCCCCTTTGAATTTTCTTTTCTTTTTTAAATATTTCCCATATGAAGTTTAACAGAGCAAGGACATTTTCACAGTATGTCCGATAATATTGTTTCTTCTGGAGAAATTCTTATTTATTTGTTTTATTTTGGCTATAATAAGAGCAGTTTTTAATTTTTGAAAAAACAGTTTAGGGTCAAAATTATTAGCCCCTTTAAGCTAAGACTGTGATCTTAATTTTTGTTAAATTAGTTATAATTTTGACTTTGGTACTAATTATCTAATGTATATGACCAAATATAATATTATAAAGCAACCTGTAGAACAGATTAATTTAACAGATTAAATTCTGAGAATGTTTAACTGATTCATCTATAAATAATCAATTAAATGTGTTGAGTAATTGAATGGTTAATTAGATTATGTCATTGTATGCGCCAAAGTTTATAATTCAATCAAACATTCCATCCAACCTTCTCAATGATACCACAGTTACGGATATTTAGTTATATGTGTATAAATAGTACAATCTGAGAAAAAAAAGCTTTAAGCCAATAGGAACAGCACCCACAAACCACTAGCTCTCTTATACATTCAACAGATGTACATTAATTCTCCCTAGTTTTAAAATGAGAAAGCACACAAGTGAAAGGATTTCAGCGGGCTGAATTTCATGCCAGGCGTGTGTGTGTGTGTGTTCCCTTCTCTCTGGAACCCCCTTTGAAAGGAAAATCCTTTCTGCAGTTTGTCCTGCAGGACCCGGTTGTCATAGAAACAGCATCGCTCTCTGGACTGCTGAATTGAGAGCAAACGTGTGGATGGTGCACAGGTCTCTGAGTGAGTGGGAGGGAACAGGGGAGGCAGATACAACACTTTAATATTCTAACACAATAGGGGAGATAGCAGATGTTCCACCTGGACAGGGTTTTAGGGGCTGAGATGACTGGAAAAGGCAAGGATGAACAGCAGGTACAGAGACACCGGCAACAGGAATGATGATGTTGATGGACAACAATGAATATAAGAGTTTCACTTACGTGTGGTCGAGTCTCACTTAAAGCTGGAGGCTGAGCGCTGTGGTGCTGTGATGAGAAGAGCGTCTGGTGTATGTGTGTGTAAAAGATCGCCCCCTGCAGGCTGAAACCTTACCCTGATAATTAGGGTGTTTCCTCTGTGATGTCACTGATGATTGAAGCTGCCCACTTGTTGTGATCATCACATTTCTCGTTTTTGGCTAGGAAAAAAGTGATAATGTCATGCACTGAATCAGCTTCTCAAGAAAAATGTGTTCAATTGATTACATGTAAGAAATGTGCTGCATTATTAATTCGAATAATGAACAAATGTTTTAATAAATATACTGACAATACACTAACAAAAGGTTTGGGAAAAAAGATTATTGATAGCAGTGACAGTTTGGGACAGTGAATTTTTTTCCTAATTGTACATACAGTATACATTGTAATGATTTTTGTAAACTAAACAGTATTTAACTAATATGAACTGAATTTCACTGTAGGACATGTACGCAGTATTTTACTGGATAATAAAGTTGCATTGTGAAAATGACTATATATTTTTTACAGTAAATATATACAACATTGTTAATGCCTATACAGCAATGTAAATGTGCTGTAAATGTAAATACAGTATTTTTGCATTGATTTATTTATTGAAAATGATTAACATTTATTCTACAGGAAACTATTAACAGTGTATACATATTAAATGTAGTGAATATATGAGAATCACGATATAAATTAGGGCGTAACTTTGCTCATATCTATAAATTGGAGCCAGTTTTCAAAAATGAATTGAAACACACTATTTATCCACATCACATAAATAGTTAACTATGCGACAAACAAAACATCATTTTAGTTTTAATTAATAATTGTATTTATTATGACACTGTTTCTCTTCCGTGGGTTAAAGTAAAAAATGACTGTAAAAAAACACTGAAATAAAAAAGGAATACTTTTATGCTATTCAGGAGCCATGTGCACCCACTGACAGGTAAAATCTGCTTCTCTCTCTCACTCTTTCAAGCTCAAAGCAAATTCGAACGCCAAAGTATTTTAGATATGCATATAAAATAGCCTATGTAATATATTAACATCACCAAATTAACGAAATAATCAGCAAATGAGAAATAAATGACAGAAAAGTTAATAAAAACAGACAATATCTCTAAAAATTATCATAATTGCAAGATTAAAACAAGTTGATTTTTAAATAGGGCAAACGCCTTGATTAACCATTACAAATGGTGTACATATATTTTGCAGCCAATTTAGATGTCATTTCGTCCTCTCCAAGTATATAGTAGTACTTCTGAGTCGCTTAGATTAATGCCAGAAGTAGGGTTAGGGTTTACAGGCAGAAAGTATTCTTTGATAAAAATAAAAAAAAAGTAATGCAAAAATACACACAAGCTTTAGGAATCAAAAGCAAAAGTTGAATTAAGGACATTTTAGGAGATTTAGAAACCCTGGCCAGACAAATTTCTTAAGTCCCAAAAATGCACGTCTCTGGGTCTGAAGAGCACGTGAAACTGTCTGCATGACTGTTGACAGCTCTTGCGGACACAGAACGAAACTGGTAAATGAGAGAAGATTTCCCACTACTTAATCGAACGCGGATGTTTGGTTATATTGAGCGGATACAAAAAGTGTAAAAAGATGTTAATGATAGTGAAAAAAAAACAGCTGCTCACTAGGCATGGGCCGGTATAAGATTCTGACGGTATGATAACCTTTGATAAAAATATCACGGTTTTACGGTATCATGGTATTGTGATTTACTGCTCTAATATATTATTTTTAAATGTCTATGTAAAAAACTAAAACTCCCCCTTTGAACACAATATATTTAATTTTGAGAAACAATTTACATAATTTAAGGCAGTAAACATGCCAGGCTAAATAATGCAAATGAATCATTAACTTCTGTGGTCTTCATTTGTTTAAAAAACACAGATGTCTTTACAATTTACACCTAAAAAAAA
>CAIGQQ010003610.1:4418640-4454336 GCA_903798035.1 Danio albolineatus | reverse complement strand
ATATATATATATAAATAAATAAATAATGGTAACACATATATAATGGTAACACTTTCCGATAAGGTTGCATTAGTTTGTGTATTTTCTTACATGAACAAACAATGAACAACTGATTTATTTCAGTTTTTGTTCTTGCTAGTTTATGTTAGTTAATGAAAATACATTGTTAGTTCATGTTAACATTGGTGCATTAACTGTTAACAAGCATGAATTTGGATGTTAATAGTGCATTAGGAAATGTTGAACTATGATAAATGCTGTACAGGTATTATTCATAATTAGTTGTGAATGTTAGTAAATGCATTAACTAATGGAACCTTATTGTAAATATGAGCCACATAATAAATATACATATATGCACACATATTATGTAAAAACAAACTTTTATTTTGGATGTAAATAATCGTGCTTAATAATTGCCCAGCAATACATTAGATACTACAAGTGACTACATGAGCACTGAAAAAAAAAAACTATGAGACTAATTGTGGTTAAAATGATTAAAACTAATCAACATTAATATTTCTTATGATCTGCTGGACTGTTCATTCATTAGATGAATGCATAACATTCATAGTTATTACACCATCTTACTGGTGCAGAAGACCTGTCAAGTATTTGCTTGTTTCAAGCCATAGGCAACACAATGTTTCACCCTTATTTTTGTTGATAAATCAATACTGCTCAAAACTGCTAGTGTTACTGCTAGTGTTGTTCACTACAGTCTCTGAAATTCCTGCATCCCAGATACCAATGTTTAACAAATGCGTAAAACCTGAATATCTGAGATTATGCATGGATATAAACATTGCATTGAATATTATTACAGCACAGTGTGGGTGTAAAGTAGTGCCGTTTGCTGTTGACTTTTGGCATCTGATGAGTGTTTGGATTCAGAAACTGTAACTCGTGATGTCAGACTTAACAAGCGGATAATGAGAATCATTAATGTCAAATCATATTTTCTGTCTTTTAACTGAATAATCATCTCTGTCTCTTTTCATGCTGTCGTTCTCTCAGGGGAAAGGTGAGGAATAAAAACATCTCTTTGACTTTTATGCACAAAAACGCATGCTGTCTTGTCACAGTCTTACGCTGCATTTCCTCTTTCAGCTTCTGTGTACTCTTGGTTGATTTACACAAGTCTTACTAACACCACTGTACCATTCACTAACCGAAGATAAATGCTTCTCTGTTGTCAAATTTATTTGTCTTCTGTTAAACACATTTCTTAATGTGCTGTTGATATGTGGCCAAATTTCTGATGTCACGGCTTTAATTACATGCTCTTTATGTGTGTTTATATTTGTAATCAAATGCTCAATGTCAGAAAGATTATATATATATATATATATTGGCCCGCTGTCTCATCTGAAAAAAGAGGAAGAACGATGGGGATGGTTTAGAGATTGTCTTTTCAAATTTAATGTAGCCTTTATTTGTTTGTTTTATTGTTAAGCTACAAAAAAAGTCAACTGAAATTAAATATTTCAATTTAAATCATGTCAATTAATCAGATTTAGTTTAAAATGTACATACTGTCACCCGATGGATGGAGGACTTTAGTGAGGAAGTCAAGGCAAAAGCAGCTTCTGCTTGACAAGTGTATTCAGCATTGAACTTATAAATGTGATTATGTTTTTATTGCAATAAGTTATCATTAAGAAACTGCATTAGTTAATATGATTCCAAAAATGTTTTCTATTTATTTTTAAACACGATGAAATAAATTAGGAAATTCCCCATGGCAACTTTATTGTAAAAAAGTTTGGGATTTTTATCTTCGGCGCACGGCTATCAATGATATTTGGTTTTTGGCCATTCATACGAAAAAGTTTAGGCATCCCTGATCTAGAGCAAGTCCCAAGTCGTATTTCAGCTCCAAAATCATTCTGATTTTCATATTTTGATTGAAAAAAGTTACAAATATTCAATAATAATGTATACCCACATAAAAAAACCATGATAAATAATAAATGCTATTGTTATTTAACCATACTATAGTATAGTAAGTACTTGAATTAGTCTGTTGTGGTAAGTCTATAGTAGATGTGGTAATACGACAACAGTAGGAATATAAACAATCTGCTCAATAACATAGTTTTCTAAAAATATAGGTTTATTATTGAGTGTAATTCACTTTACATGTAGTATGGTTCAAAAACACTATAGTATTTATAGTAAATTATGTTTGCACAGCCTTTATTTGTATTAAAAACAGGAATTACAGTATTATTAAATTAGATAATACTTCAGTAATATCAATGTAACCTTGTTAAGAATGTTACTTAAAATTGTTAAGACATTACTTAAAAAAGAAAATAATAAAAATGAGAGAGGGAAATACGAGTAAATGTGAAAATAATATTATTAATAAACCATTTTACCATTCGAATTAATTTTCGAGTTCATTTTCAGTTTTGCTTCAAGTTTTCCTGTTTTTTTTTTTGTTGTTGTGTAGTGTGTCTGTCTGTGTGTGTGTGTGTATGTATGTATATATAGTCATTCATTCATTTTCTTGTCGGCTTAGTCCCTTTATTAATCCGGGGTCGCCACAGCGGAATGATCCGCCAACTTATCCAGCATTTGTTTTATGCAGCGGATGCCCTTCCAGCCACAACCCATCTCCTGGAAACATACATACATTCTCATTCACACTCATGCACTACGGACAATTTAGCCTTACCGCATATCTTTGGACTTGTGGGGGAAACCGGAGCACCCGGAGGAAACCCACGCAACCACGGGGAGAACATGCAAACTCCACACAGAAATGCCAACTGACCCAGCCGAGGCTCGAACCAGTGACCTTCTTGCTGTGAGGTGAATGTGCTACTCACTACGCCACCGTGGCGCCCCGTGTATATATATCTCAACCTTTATATTTAATTAACCTTTAATTTACTTTTAATATTTTAAAATATTGTATTTAAATAGTACATACTGATTAAATTATAGTATTTCACAATAGTTTTAAGTAAAAATTATTATTAATATAATTACTTTCAAATGTGAGACCACAGAGCGAGATGTTTTATTGTTATTATTTGTTTTTTATGCTTTTAATGAGAGCAGATTTGGGAACATTGGTACATTTTTTTTTTTTCATGTAAAATTATCAGTGCATTACATATTTATGTAGTTACCTATTTATTGCAAATTTAATAATCCCCTAAACAAATTTAATAATCCCCTGAACCAAATTTAATAATGCCCTATACCAAAAATGACCATGCCACTGTTAAAGAACACCAACTCACCAACACGACTCTCATTTTACTTTTTGGCGAGTAAATGTAGTTATTAAAATATATATTTATTAATTCATCCTCGGCTATTTAATACATTCAAACACATTCAACCTTTACTCAAAAGCCGTAACTTACATTAACAACTTTCCTGTTTGTTCTAGGAGAGAAGTGAGCAGCAGACCTCAGCGGCGCCACCTGGTGATGAATCCACATCATCACAACCAAAAGCCTCATCCAGTCCTGTAGAATATGCCTTTCAGGGCCCTGCCTCCAGTGCACTCGTCCCTCAAAACACACACCCTGTCCGTCCAGTGGAGGAACCGCCTTCATCTACAGAGGCTGAAGAACCTGTCGAAAACTCAACTCCGTTACCAGGACACTCCAAACCGCTGCCTGCAATAACACAAACACAGCCAACAACACACTGAACTTCACTACTGAATAGCCTTAGGATTTAAACACTTACCGTGGTGTGGGGTGTAAAAGGTGACGGCTGACTTTGGACCAAAAAAATGTTCTGTTGACTGACGGGGTGTTTTGTGTTAGCGAAGGATTGTTGCTGAGTCAGTTTGCTTTGCACTGCCACGGTTGACGTCTTGTCTTTGCCGCATAAACGGCCTGCTTGAAGGTCGATGCCTATAATGAGATCTGCACATTACTGAGCATTTCATGATTGTAATGCAATGCTGAGGTGATTTGGCATAATATTCGTGGAAGCTGATGTTGCATAGTTGCTTTGCACTCTGTATAAAATGTTATTTTGCTCATCGTGCTTCCATGTAACTTGACCAAAAGGTAAAAATATAAACGTACTCTGTGTAAAAATAAAATGTTTAAGTCATTATGTTCTGTTTTTATTTATATCATTCATTCATTTTCCTTCGGCTTAGTCCCTTATTTATTTGGGGTCACCACGGCGAAATAAACCGCCGTCTATATACACATACAGTGCTGTGCAAAAGTCTTTGGCCACCATTAGATTTGTCATTTCAGTATAATTATTTATATTAATTTATAATAAAGTATAATAATCTCTCGCTCTTTACCCGAACAAAAGTTATATTTATAGATAATTATATGATATTTATAGATATTCATGATATTTTTAGACAGGAACAGCTAAAATAGTCATGAAATGGCCTCCACAGAGTCCAGACCTTAATATACAGTAGTATTATAGAGGCAGTATGGGATTGCCTGGACAGATGGAAAAAAAACAGACAAAAAAGGCATCAATTAGAAGATGAACTTGGGTCTGGTGTATGGACTCGTACTAAATACTGTCTTTTGGTAGCAGGAGCCATTTTATTCTGTTTTTTTCAATTTTGTGCGCATATGTCTTTTCTCTATGTTTATATCAATGCAGAGACCAATCTAATATCTGCAAGGTCATTAAAACTTTGCTAAAACACCAAAACTGTTGAGGGACCAAAACTTTTGCACAGTAGTGTACGTAGTAGGCCATGGAAAATGAATAAATAAACAAGTAAACCATCATGTTGATGATTTGCATCATATGGTGCCTGAAACTATCCACTTCAGTTTTGAGTATGTGTATAAATTACACATAAAAATTATAAAAATACATGTTTTCATATAAAGATAATACATATTTGGGTTGAGAATAGAGGAATTTTTGTTTGTCTTCTTGTAAAAGTTACATTTAAGCAGAAAAGCCAGGATGTAGATGCATGAACCCGTTGAGTAGATGCATTTTAAAGGGATGCTTCACGCAACAGTAAAACTGAAATGGGGCAAAAATATGTATTTCAATGCTTTTGCACTTTAGCTAAAATTTAAATCTTGGCATTTCTTCGCAAAACTATTTCAAAGGAAAGTATGAAAGTCATTTCAGGGCAAAAAGTCTTTAAACAAAACATATTTATAATGGAAACTACTGTACCAATGCATCAACAAGCACATCAAACTGTACATCGAGACACATATATACAAAAACAGTATGTCATGTTTATTTATGAAGGTCGACATAATGGTCTCCTACGAGCACAATGTAAAACTGCATGTTGACATGATCCAGTTCACAACTTTATTTTAAAAACCTTTGGCCCCAAAAACTTCCATAGTAATGCAAAGCTTCTCTTGGAAACAGACAAATTGCAAGTGAACACAACAGTTGATGGTAGAACACAGAAAAAGTGAGAATAATTCCTTCAGTGGCTCTGTGAAATGTTGTTAAAAACATATTTGGGACTTCCAAAGTTACTCATAGCCCATATTACATGCTATACTCCAATTTTTTTAAAGTCACACATACACACAAGACATATTTTTGCACCGGAAAACAGGTTAAAGCAAGTACAATAATAGTCAAAGGTATCATTTAAAGAGATCGTCCACCCCAAAACTGAAATTTACCAACTCTCAAGTAGTTTTGTGTATCTTTTATAAATGTCTTTCTTCTGTTGAACGCAAAACACGATAATTGGAAGAATACTGTAAAAAAACAGCCTTTGACATACATGTTTTTTTAACCATGTTAGACAATGGCTGTCTTATATCTTTCAGTTCATCTTCCTTTGTTTCAACAGAAGAAAGAACCCCAAACAGATTTTGGAAAAAGGTAAAGGATGATAATTTATAGACATTCATGATATATTTATACACAAAAAGAGCAAAAACAATCATGAAATGGCCTCCACAGAGTCCAGACCTTAATATACAGTAGTATTATAGAGGCAGTATGAGATTTCCTGCATAGATGGAAAAAAGCAGGAAAAAAAAACATAAATTAGAAGATGAATTTTGGTCTGGTATATGGACTCATACTAAAAACTGTCTTTTGGTAGCACGAGCCATTTTATTCTGAAAACAGTGTTTGGTTTTCTCAATTTTGTGTACATATTTGTTTTCTATATGTTATATTTTAATGCAGAGACTAGTCTTATATCTGCAAGGTCATTAAAACGCCAAAATTATTGAGGGACCAAAAGATGACAATTTAGATTTTTGGGTGAACTATCCCTTTAAACACTGCTTACAAAACACCATGTCAAACAGCAATGCAAAATGCTCCAGAAAAAGAGCACACTGGCCAAACATCTTGACATGTTTACAGAGAAAAACAGCATAAAGATGGTGTAAAAAAGTGTGAAAAGCCCCACGATCAATAATGTGTTGAAAAAACAAGACGTAAGCTGACGGATGGACAACAAAAAACAACTCCAGACATGTCATTAAAAACTCGTTATTTTAACTTTAGCCCTTTTAGAACAATGCCGTGTGTGAGACACCAGTCAGTGCAAGTCAAACACACCATGATTTGTTTGAAGAGCCCCTAAAAAGTTTCTTTGTGAGTGAAAGACCTACATTTTAAAATGGCAACGAAGCGTTCTGCTGTATTATGACCAATTTTAAAATGTCATGGTAACACTTTACAATAAGGTTCATTAGTTAATGCATTTACTAACATGAACTAATCATGAACAACACTTGTACAGCATTTATTAATCGTAATAAATAAATAAACATTTACTAATGCATTATTAACATCCAAGTCCATGCTTGTTAACATTAGTTAATGCACCGTGAGTTAACATGAACAATGAACAACTGTATTTTCATAAACTAACATGAACAAACACTGTAGTAAATGTATTGTTCATTGTTTGCTCATGTTAGTAAATGCATTAATTAACATTAACTAATGAACCTCATTGTAAAGTGTGACCATAGTCATCAGAAGAATTGAAATAGTACGCACAAACGCTCTTAAGCCATATACTATAGTCCCAAAATATTGAACAGCTTGGAGATTTTACTAAACGTCTACTTCTGTGCTCCACTTAAGACAGAAGTCACACAGATTTAGATGTGAGAATTATTTTTTTAGGTGAGCCAACACTAGAGGGCATGATTTACTTAAATTACACAACACGATTCTACTTCATGTGTTGAGTCATGCTCTAGAACAGTGTTTCCCATACCCGTTACTGAAGGCACAACAACAGTACACATTTTCAACCTCTCCCTAATCAAACACACCCGAATCAGCTCAACAGAACATAAGAAGAGACTCCAAAACCTGAAGTTAATGGGTCAGATAAGGGAGACATCCAAAATATATACTGTTGGTGTGCCTCCAGGAACAGGGTTGGGAAACACTGCTCTAAAACAATTGAGGAAAAAGATTATTGACTGCAATGATGAGTGTATATACCTGAGAGTCACCATCTGCTCACGCACTATTAGCATACAATATGTACAATAGAGTGTTACTTCACTCACAGCTCTGCATCACTCGGGTATGAGAACTTAAAAATATATATAATAACAGCCCAGACTGGCAGAAAGAGATCATTCAAACTCACAAAAGAGAGAATTTTACAATCCTTATAGACCTGCTAATGTTCCTTAGAGTCATTCCTTCTTTGCAATGTTGTGCGATTAAAAGTGTCTCTTTAAAATAAGCATAAAATGACTTATCCTGGCTGAGTTTCAAAAGAAGTCCTGATCTTCTGGATCCAGAGGTTCTGGCTGAGGGGTGTAAGTGACGGGGGGATATGGACAGATGGTTGGAGGGTATATCGCAGCAGGACTGGGGAAGTTATTTGGGACTGGAGGACTGTTTCCAACTATTTCATCTTCACTGGTTTCCTCTGCATCTTCTCTGTGTGACTGGGTGTCGCTGGAGCTGCTGTTAAAGAGAGCATTTTCATAATAGGCACCACCAATGCCGTATTGATTCTCATGGTTCTGATCCTCTTCTTGAGTAGTGTGACTGCCGTAACGCAGAAACTCTGCAAATCTGGAAGAGACGGGAAACAACGGGTGAGGAACGACTGTTAAAATATTGTTAATAGAAAGAGAGACTTAAAAAAGTATGAAAAGGCCATAAAGTATTTGTTTGGTTTTTTCTTTCATGTAAAAGCTAAAGAGCAACACAGTTACATTACTAGGAGAGCCCAGGTAACGCAACAGAATATTGATGGAGTGTGTGTGTCAGCAGTGAGGTCCCATGAGCAATCTCAAAATATTTTGACGACATCCTTTTTTTACTAAAGGCAAGACAGCAGACACGTTTTTTATGCATGTGTTGATATGGAGATTTTGGTGTTTTTTCCCATCTAATAACATCTAAAATGTACTTAATCATTAGTGTCTGTAGATTTCGATTGCAATACAGTGCACTTTTTTCAAATTTTTTAATGTTACAGCCTTATTCCAAAATTGATTAAATTCATTGATTTCCTCAAAATTCTACACACAATACTCCATAATGACAATGTGAAAAAAAAGATTTTTGGAAATTGTTGCAAATTTATTAAAAATAAAGACCTGAAAAATCACATGTACATAAATATTCACAGCCAACTTTTGCAGCAATTACAGCCTCAAGTATTTTTGAATATGATGCCACAAGCCTGCAACACCTGTCTTTGGAAATTTTTGCCTATTTCTCTTTGCAGTACCTCTCAAGCTCTATGGGGTTGGTAGGGAAGCGACAGTGTACAGCCATTTTCAGATCTCTCCAGAGATGTTTAATAGGATTTAGGTCTGGGCTCTGGTTGGGCCACTCAAGGACATTCACAGAGTTGTTGTGAAGCTACTCCATAGATATGTTGGCGGTGTGCTTTGGGTCATTGTCCTGCTGGAAGATGAACCGTCGCCCCAGTCTGAGGTCAAGAGCACTCTGAAGCAGGTTTTCAATCAGGATGTCTCTGTACATTGCTGCATTCATCTTTCAATCTATCCTGACTAGTCTTTAATTTCCAGCTACTGAAAAACATCCTCACTGCATGATGCTGCCACCACCATGCTCCACTGTAGGTATGATATTAGCCTGGTGATGAGCGGTGCCTGGTTTTCTCCAAACGTAACGTCTGGTATTCAATCCAAAGAGTTCAATTTTAGTCTCATCAGACCAGGGAATTTGGTTTCTTATTGGTTTCTTAGTGCTTCAGATGCCTTTTGTCAATTTCCAGAATAAGGAGTGGCTGTAAATACTTATGTACATGATTTTTATTTTTAATAAGATTGCAACAATTTCAAAAAATCTTTTTTCAAGTTTAAAAAAAAATTGGAAAAAGTGAAGCACTATGAAAACTTTCCAGATGCACTTTATGTATTTTAAAAGGCTGTTTTGTCAAAATGAGTTTTGTTTTTCTTCTGCACTGAACCATAAATCTCCACTTCAGGAGAACTTGTATACACCAAACTTTACAGTTGTATTCATTATCTCTATTCTAAATCTAAATGCTGTTTTACAGAGCAATTTGTTCATTCATCATTTGCAAGATTACATACATTTTATTTTTTGTAATAGATTTTTTTTTTAAATGGCTGTTTGCATTATTTTTTTGAACTATGAAGTGAGAATTTTGAGTTTATTACCATATCAGCTTCAATGGCTATTTCATGGCAAAAACAAATTTACAGACATTTTATAAATAACACTTTTTCTATAATAAATAGGTTTATAACAATAAAGTCAACAACAACAATGAATAAAATATATAAAATAAGATAAAAATATAAGACTTTAAGACTTACTTTTGAAAAGACTTAATAAAAAAAAAGACTTACTTTCAATAAAATTTATACAATGAATTAAGTTATAAAAATATAACATCTTATACGAGTTACAAAAATAGATTTGAACCTGGCTTCATCCTATTTTCACTCAATGTTCAGATTTTTGTGCTAGAAATGTATAAAAATTTGCTTATTGTTCAATAAATAATGCTGCATATTTACACATAGAATTCTTACTATTTTATTTCACCCTATTCACTTGCAATATCTTGCCATAATATGTATAAATCTGAGTAAAGGAAACTTTGCATTGTGACAAAAGCCACAACATCCTCAATAGCATCATATGTTCAGCTTAAGCAAGTTTATTTTGATTCATATAAAACAATGTATTGAATTACTTTTGTGGTGATCTGAGCCTCAGCACTGTGTCCCACGCAGGAAAGCCAGGTTTGTTACAGTATTCCCGCAGCTCTTCCAGAGAGGCTCTGGTGTGGATCTCCCCCTGCTCTCTGTACTCTTCCTCGGTCAGAAGCTTTACAGTGGGCCGTCTCCTCCTCCGGAATAAAGCCAGGAATGAGTAGAGGAGACTGAAGGCAGAAAGAGTTACTTAATACATACAAACATTTCAGATAGAATTTTAAAATATGAACTTACATGTAACACAGCTATGGAATAAGTTTAGAGACCACTTTTACCTCTGAAACAACCCTCCTATCTGCCTCATGAATTAAAGTTACGTCCTAATTTCTCTGTATCGATAACAGTCAGATTTTACTCAAAAATGTTGTGGCGCTATTTGTAGCACTTTCCATACCTGCAAATCCCCATCAGAAGGTTCCAGACCAGGGGCAGAATCTTCCAGCACAACAGGAGAGCGACCAGTACATAGTAAGCAGGAGGGAAGGTGATCCCATAGTAAAGCAACACTATGCCTACTGCTTGCATCGAGCAGGTCATAAAGTTGAGGGTGTGTTTGTTGGTGATGGGACCGTGTTTATAGCACACGGCAAAGCTAAATAAACCTGATATCAGCACATAAACTGCAAAGAAAGACAAAAGAAAAGTCTCTTAATCATTTTAAAGGTCAAGATTGGTATTGTCAGCCTTATTGCACGCAGGCATACATACATGGAACAATAAAAAAGCATAGCCAATTTTGTAGCAGATAAAAGAAGCTTGCCTGAGCTTGTCTTTCATTCATACACAGCCCATAAACCAGCAGTAATGATATGTTCAAACAAAGCATGCTCAGCCACAATAGATCTATACGTGCTGAAGCAACTGCAATACATGTTTTGAATGTATTTTTAAGTGAACTACTCCTTTAAAATCAAGTTGTCATGTGATGTATTTGCCTAGCTTACAGTGACTGAGCAAACATTATGGGCTGCTGCTGCAACAAAGCAATACAGTGGAGCCATCACTGCAGTCTTCAGTGTCAGACAATGCTTCACATGATCCTAATGTATTGATTTGGCACTTAAAGAACATTTATTATTATATAATAAAAAAAAACTGCGTACTGTTTCTCTGTAGAAGTCAAAATACACTGCTTTCAAGATCAATTTTTGATTAATAGAAAAATTCTAATCAACAGAAATCATTTCATCTTACTGATATCAACTTTTGAATATACTGTGTATATGACTTCACTTTAAACAAAAGTTTCCTAAAAAATATCCTGGTTGTGTTTTCCAAGTAATGGATGGGGAATGGATCTATCAAGCCACAGAAAAGGCAAACACATAAGAAATGTGGTAATACTTTACAATAAGGTTGTATTAGTTAATGTTAGTTAACGCATTTACTAACATGAAGAAACAATAAACAATACATTTGTTACAGTATTTTGTTCATGTTAGTTAACGTGAGTTGACTAACATGCTAACATTGTAGCTAACATACAGTTGTTCATTGTTAGTTCATGTTAACTAATGGTGCATTAACTAATGTTATCAAGCATAAATTTGGATTTTAAAATGCATTAGTAAAATGCTGAACTCTTAATTAATATTAATATTAACTAATGAATCCTTATTGTGACCAGAAAAGTACACTAGATCCCAAGTCCTGTAATGTAATGTGTATTTATATAGCGCATTTATCGCGTATGGCCATACATCTAAAGCGCTTCACAATCTTAAGTGGGGTCTCTTCACACCACCACCAGTGTGCAGCATCCACTTGGATGATGCAACGGCAGCCACTGAACAACGGTGCCAGCGCGCTTACCACACACCAGCTATAGGTGAAGAGGAGAGACAGTGATAGAGCCAATGCGGTGGATGAGGATGACTGGGTGGCCATGATGGTCAGGGCCAATGGAGGGAATTTGTCCAGGACACCATGGTTACACCCCTACGCTTTATGAGATGTACCATGGAATTTTAATGACCACAGAGAGTCTAAACCTCAGTTTAATGTTTCTTCCGAAAGACGGCGCCCACTGACAGTATAGTGTCCCCTTCTCATTACTGGCACATTAGGACTCACACAGACTGTAGGTTGATCACCCCCTGCTGGCCTCACTAACACCACTCCCAATAGCAACCTAGTTTTCTCATGTGGTCTCCCATCCAGATACTGACCAGGCTAAGCCCTGCTTAGCTTCTGTGAGTAACCGTTCTTGGACTGCAGTGTGATATGGCTGTGGCTAAAGTGTGAACAAACATTATTGCCATACAATATCTTTATGAGATATTTAAATACAAAAGAAATTGCACAAATATGAAATTCTTGCTGATATGATGGCTGATAAATCTTTATTTAAATCTTCCTGAATCTTTTTAACCCTTATCTTTTCTAAACATTAACCTTGAATTTAAGTTTTCAAACTATAATTTCAAAAGCAAAGTGCAAAACACTACAGTGGAGAGCTGATTTTATTTTAAAACGTGTACCGCTGAAAACTAGAAAGTAAAGTTTCTTTCTCAAAATAACCAGTAAACATTTAAATAAAACAAAATGTAAAAATTATATTAAAATAAATAATAATAAGGAATTTAAAGGGAATAATAATTTATTAAATGTAATATTTCTGGTTGATAATTGGGCCAATAAAAAAAAGTTATTATCTGATACTGATATGACAACCGATATTCAATGAACAAAAAAAAAAAAAAAACTTTCTTTATTATAGATTTAAAATGAAATACTAATCATTTAAACCTTAAAGCTATAAAGTTTAGAGTCAGTGCTGATATACTGTGTCAATGCACCAATTTTGTAATCATTTATCACTAAATAAAAATATAATTCCTCACAGTGCATGGCTTTGTTACCTGTGGAGTGTCTAGGAGTCATTTTGTTGATTTTTATGATGCTTCCTTTATTTATTTAGTTAGTTGTTTTTATTTTGTACTTGACAAAGCTTTCAATATGTGGAATCATTTGAAAACAAATAAATACTTAATAACTATTTGGAAGAAAAAGTTAAGGAGCATTAGACTAACAACGCCACGTTTACATGACAACAATGTAGCCAAAACCTGAAATGTTTTCCCCTTGCACTGTAAAAAAAAGATTCACATTTACAGGACAACATTTTCAAAATTATCCACCTTCAAAATCATCCACTGCTCCGGTTGTGTGTTCACAGTTGTGTGTGCACTTATATGTGTTAAATACAGGTCACTATACTTGGCCACATCACAACTTTCACTTCACTCGTTTACACGTCAATGAAAATGGTTAAACACACTGTATTACATATGTCAGGCCAGTGTTTGGCGCTGTTACCATGTTAGTAAGCGTTTCTGTAGGTAAGTGATGACTTGCAGTTGGCGGCTCTGTGCTGGTGTGAATAAAGAATTGAATGGGTGTGTAAGCTGCATCTCTGCTGTTGGTTACTTTGCTGATGAAGCATTAGCAAACGCTTGAGCAACAAAAACACAACCACATACTCCGCCACTGTGTTTGTTCACACTTGCACTTTACACTCCCCTAAGCGCGTACAATGCACATGTATGACATCATCGATTTCAAAGACGTTCGTTTCCAGGTGTAAATACAGACACCACAACAACAGTCAGATTTACGCATAGAGTTTCCGGTTTTAGGCTGAAAAGGTTGTCGTTAAACCTGTCATGATGAAGAAAAAAATTGTTGTGTGATATATTGTGATTGTTGCGATAAGTGATATTATTGTCATTTTAAGATAATTTTATATCACTGATTATAAAATGATTATACAACAGCATAATAATGCAAATATCCATTAACACTTTAAACCAACTAAGGCTTTTCATTCTTAAAATGATATTTTTTTGTTATTTAATGTTCAAAATTATGCAAATATCCTATTATATGTTCTATTAAATGTACTATTAAATAAATTTCCAATTAATAACTTTGACATCAGTGAGATAAATTGTAAATGTCCTTGTAAAATGGCTTTAATGGTGCTAGTGATTTCATTCATTCATTTTCTTTTCAGCTTAGTCCCTTTATTAATCTGGGGTCACCACAGCAGAATGAACCGCCAACTTTTCCAGCATTTGTTTTACGCAGCGGATGCCCTTCCAGCTGCAACCCATCTCTGGGAAACATCCATACACACTTATTCACACTCATACACTACAGACAATTTAGCCTACCCAATTCACCTGTACCACGTCACGCAACCACAGGGAGAACATGCAAACTCCACACAGAAATGCCAACTGACCATTGAGGCTCGAACCAGCGACCTTCTTGCTGTGAGGCGAACGTGTATTTGTGAATTTGTAAATATATATTGCAACAACAAGAACAATTAAAGCCAAGTACAAATATTATACACGATAAGTCGATATATTGATTATGGACACTTATCACAAGCCTGTTATGACGCGTTTAACGGTCATCATAATCTTAAATCTTTGAAAGTTTTTAATACTTTGATTTTTCTTAAATGCGTATGCACATTTATATGTATTAATGTATGTATTATATCATCTTTGCTTCAAATTACAAAAAACAAATTACCGATTGTGCGAGGCGTTTCTATTGCAGAGTCTATGGGGCAGGACAGTAAATTTGACATTATTCTCCCCTCTGGCTGCCGTCATCAGTCTCACAATTTTTTTTCTCTCCATTTTTCTGAAAAAGTCTTTCAACATCATCGTGGATTTTTTCTTTTATTATTTGAGCAAATAAGATTTTTCACAAATTATTAGTTGTATTCTCCCATTCACAGCGCTCAAAGTTTTCCCAACTATGACGATTTTTGCTACTGAGAAAACCGGAAATGTGAAAAGGGTTTATAGTGACAGGCCTAGTTGTCATGTAAACAGCTTCTCAGCAAATGACAAAATCTTAGGCCCAATCCCAATTCTACTTTTGTACCCCTACCCCTTCCCCTTGGCCTTTACAACCGAGGGTTAAGGGGAAGGGCTTCAAAACTTACCCCTAAGAATTGGGACAGCACTTCAACACCTGCACACGTCATCATATGTCATCGCAATCTCTTGCTTGATATGAGATCAGACGATCACGACTGCTGTAGTTATTCCAGTTGTGTTATTTTTTGGTGTTTATCTTCAGGAAATCACTGAAGGCATATATTATGTTATCATAACGATCTAATGTGGCAATAAGGTCGAAACTGTACTGTGTATTTACACAGTGGCCATATTCATCTATGTAAAACACGAAAACAACATTAACATTATAGCAGACACTGTAAAAAGCTCATTCCCAGCCACTATACATTTCTAACAGGGTATTCGAGTGCCATCGTGTCAGAATGTTGTGGGACTGCTGTACATGAGTTATGATTATGCATTATAGATTGCGAAATTTAGCGGGGGTTTTTTGCGTTTATTTTAAAAAGTATGAAGGTAAAACACAAACGCAGTTATGAATATATTAAAATGTGTTTGTTTGTCATAAAAATTCGTAATAATGACAAAAAAATACTAATTTGTGGATCTCCTTACTTCCGGGTTCAGTTGTGGCAGGCGTATTTTGGGAAATTTTCTTACCCCTCCGTTTTAAGTGTGGTCCTGAAAAATCTTTGTTCGAAGGGGTGTATACCCCTTGTCCTTAGCCCTAAGCCTTCAAGCTAAAGAGAACTGGGACACCACTACCCCTTGACGTGAACGCGCAAAACGAGGGGTAGGGGTAAGGGGAAGGGCTAAGGGGTAGAATTGGAATTGGGCCTTAATTTTTGAGTTAACCATTCAATAATGTTACTCTTTAAAAACATGAAGAAAGAACGAAGAAAACAAAAAAACAAAGATGAAATAAAAAGAAATAAGCAGACACACTCTGGGGCTGTAATCCTCCCAGAGCCTTTTTGTTTAGGCATAGAAATCAATGTTCCAGCGGTACTGCGGCTTCTTTCCCTTAATCTTAATATGCCTGTGGTTCTCGCATTCAAACACTGATGCATTTACATACTGCGAGTGCTTGAAGAGGGAAATTGATTTGGCAGAGAATAGAGTCTATTGAGCAGTCAAGAGGCAGTCGTTTCAGCATTTCGAAATACTTGGCCCTCATATTATAACACTAACTGAGCCAAGATATACGATACAAAAGGTGAATCTCAATCTGCTCCAGACTGTTACTACGCAATGCTGGAGCGCAGATGAAACGTACAGCGAGAGAGTGGAGGGATAATCTGACTAAACGACATGCGCAGTAATTATTCTATTGTAGAAAGATCACGTCAAGCAAATTAACGGACAACACGTGGCATTCGTCTGACATGCACGATTGTACAAAAGGTACGTTTGAAAGACCATTTATTAACATTAGCGAAGGCTTACTGTCTGGTGTAATTGGATGATGAGATGATTGCAAAGGAAAACAGGGCAAGATGGGTTGTAACAGAAAGGTTGCCTAGTTACCCAGTAATTCCATCCAGTACTCAGTCACGATGACGTCCCATTCATTCAACACCCTCTGGATCCCAATGTAGGACAGACCGGAGCCAGCGCCCAGCAGCACCAGGAACAGCCCTCGCTGGCAGGAAAAATCCAGAGATGTCTTTGAAATCACTCACTTGTTCACTTATTCACTAAACCCTACATAGTGTGTGGCGGTTGAGTGAACCATTTCAGAAAAGAGGGAACTAAACTAGGCATGAGGCAAAGATCATGATTGATATTGCCAAGAACATTACACCTACAATCACGTAATGTATCCTTTTGTCTTTATGAATTGAATTTCACTGTGCACATTTACTGTATTATTTGATAAAAGAAATATAAGTACATATGTGTGTCATGCTTGTTACCTTTTTGATATAAAAAAAAAATACACACACAATTTTCTCATTTATGTGTTTATAAATATAGTGCATCCCTCTTTAAAATGTATATTTTTCTACAGGATGCTATACAATAAGTGTATATACATTAGATTAGTCAGTATCAAAGCTAAAACTGGAACTAATCTAACAAAAGATCTTATGATCACGGTCACGGTGCAAACATTTGTACACTCCAATTAATATTTTTATCTGAAAAGAATCAAATACAATTTTAATAAGAAAGCAATAAATGTTTGCATTTTGTAATTATAATTTTTTTTTTTTTGCAATACCTCATTTGAATTTAAAGGGGTCTATTAAGCAAAAATCACTTTTATACGGGGTTTCACCACAGTGGCAATATTGTGTGAATATAGCCAGCCTCTAATGGTGAAAAAATAATTAATTCTATTTTTGTATAATCACACTGCCTGCTGAAACACCTTGATTGCCATTATAACGGTAGTCCTGTTTTTGAATCTGCCACTATGCTGATGCATTAGCGTTTGTAGCTCCACCCTCTTTTGAAAAGACGGCTAGAAGCACAATCTCATTTAAATTTAAAGTCACAGTGGCCACAAGGCCACAATTTTGAGCAAACCCTAAAAGAGGCAGTTAAAAAGGTTTATAAAAAAATATCTGTGGGGCATTTTGAGCTTAAACTACACACACATGCAAACTCCATAGAGACTTAATTTACATCTTGTAAAAAAGGCATAATAGATCCCCTTTAAATGTGTAATCCTTCTATGTCTATAGATGTTAGGTGACCAAACTCTTATTTTAATGAGTATAACTGTTTGATAAAACTATTTTGATAAAATGCACCAAAATATACATATTGTCTTTTGTCTGTGTACTTTATAGCACAGGAAATAATAATAATAAGGAAATATCAAAGTATTAACTGTAATGTATCAGGCTGTTTATTGGGCCAATAAAAAACATGCTATTGTCTGATACTGATATGGCAACCGATACATCATGCATTACATTCAATACAAAACAAACACTTACTACAGCTCTAGAGTCAAATACTGATTATTTAAACCTTAAAGCAATAACGTTTCGAGTCAGTGTCAAATAGTCAAAATAATATAATAACTTAACAAGAACCCACACAAGTATATGAACATACATTATTTATTATTTTCGCTGACTCTAAAGGTAATCCTGGCCTAATCTGCAGTATTCAGTCAACTGTGCTTCTTCCTCTTTTACTACTTTTATTAGGAATTGGAAATGGCAAACTCAAAATGAGAAACGATTGTGGGTAAAACTTATTGAATGGATGTAGGGAATGAAGATGTTTACTCAGAATTCAGACACCATTACAAAACGGCGGACATCTGCAATGTGCAGTGGACAGGGAGTGGTTTTAAAGCTCTTGTGAATGCACTGCAAATAAATCTGTAATTAATTGCGCATTTCTGATACATGCCTAGGGCTGCTTGTGTCTGCACCTCTCTTTATCTTTAATCTCATCAGCAGTCAGAATGACATGCTTAAACTCAAACTACTCAACCAACATGTTTGATAGGTGAGGAAACGAGATACTGTGTGAGATCAGGATAAAGGTTGTGACGCAAGCATTACACACCTTTGGTAAGAAGTTTCGGAGCAAGAGCGTCAGGAAGACAAATGTGGCAATGATTCCTAGCGAAACCCCGGTGGTGTAGAAAAACAGCGAACTCCTGGAAAATATGAAGATTGAATCAAATGAATAGGTTTCAACCACAAATGTAAAGTCTGTCATTATTTACTCACTCTCGTTTTGATCACAGTCTACATGCTGTTACTCTTTCCCACATGAAATACATAGAGCAATGATCTAATGAGTTTGCACAATAAATTTGTGAGCACAGCAAAAAAATACAAAACTGCACAATACTGTAATCTCTACATAAAAGTAGTCTATATTAGGCCCATCACATACATTTTGTGCTGGTTTGTCAATAAACTATTAAACTTGTGCAATAAACTATTATGTTGGCTTGCTTGATGTTGATGCTTGGCTTGCTTGATGTTGCTTGATGCTGTGTATGTGTGTACAGCCACTTTAGTAGGTACACCTAGCCAACTGCTCGTTAAAGCAAATTTCTAATCAGCATGGCAGCAACTCAATGCATTTAGGCATGTAGACATGTTTAGGACAATCTGCTGCAGTTCAAACCGAGCACCAGAGTGGGGAAGAAATGTGATTTAAGTGACTTTAAACGTGGCATGGTCCATCCCTTTATGACCACAGTGTACCCATCTTCTGATGGCTACTTCCAGCAGGTTAACGAGCCATGTCATAAAGTGCGAATCATTTCAGACTGGTTTCTTGAACATGACAATGAGTTCACTGTACTTAAATGGCCTCCACAGTCACCAGATCTCAATCCAATGGAGCACCTTTGGGATGTGGTGGAACGTGAGATTCACATCATGGATGTGCAGCCAGCTAAACTGCAGCAACTGCATGACGCTATCATGTCAATATGGAACAAAAGCTTTGAGGAACATTTCTAGTACCTTGTTGAATCTATGCCATGACAGATTAAGGCAGTTCTGAAGGCAAAAATGGGTCCAACCCAGTACTAGTAAGGTGTAACTACCAAAGTGGCCAATAAGTGTATGTACACACACACACATTACGCAGATATATACTAACTACACACATGTACAATCAAATATTTTAAAATCTTTTTACATTTTTTACACTAAATGTAAAATAAAAATGAATAAATAAATAACAACAATTAATTGAGCAATTTCTTATTTATTTTATTAACTACTGTATGTGAAACTTTAAGGACTAAACATTTTTGGAGTAACATTAACATTAGTTGTAAAAACAGTGTTTTTTGACCATTGCATTACTTAAAAGTAATAACAAAAAAATTGTTGCTTCAGAAGACTAGAAATATACCACACAATCAGCCAGCTTTTATTTTGCTTTCTTTTTTCTGTCTCTTTTAAAGTTTCCGATGAGGTCACCACATGAACATTCACAGTCAAACATTCAAAATATTGTGATGTTACTGATATTTGCACCTTTCGAACAAACAAGTATAAAGAAATTTGTCACTTGTTTTTTTCATGCAAACAATATATCACTGTTTTGGAATGATTCAAGTTCATATTGCTTTTCCAAGGTGAAAATGAGTTGTAATTTGCACCTTAAGGATGTTATTTTGAAAATCTTAACAGATTGTTAGAAGCTAGTGTGGATTTTCTTATACTTGCTGGGAAATTTTACTTTCACAAACAGTGGTTTCTTTAACAAATACCAACTCTTATAGACTTCTTATATGAAATAGAACAATTAATTCACTTAGATTAATTGATAATAAGAAATGTGTTTTTTTCTTGGAAAAATATGATCTATATCTTTCATGCAACTTGAATTATTTATTATTATTATTTTACCGGGGTTTTTTTGCATTATTATTTTTTTTAATGCATTTTATTTTTTGGTTTTGCTCTTCTTTCCTGTTTATGTGGGTATTGTGTAAAAGAACCTTTCTCTTTTATTGTATTCTTTATAGTATTTATGCAGTTTCTCTGAATAAAAAAAAAGACTTTCAACAAGAGTTTTTTGTTCCACATTTTGAAACATCAGGGTGAATAAATTATTACATTATTTTAATTTGGGGTGCACATTTCCTTTAAACGTAGTTATTTTAATGACAAACTATTTTATCTCAAATTAATGTGCAAAGACATGTGTGGTGGGTGTGTTTATTAAAAAAGAAAAACTTGATCGGAATTAAATCTCACATTCTGCTGTTGTTGTTGTTTTCAACATGACAGCATCTAAACTAGAGCTAAATTGCCACTTACCTGCATATGTTCCTGGCTCCGAAAAACAGTACCAGCCCACACACAAAAAGAAGGAAGCGCATTCTGTTTAACCCTGTAATAGAAAACAAACTATGGTGATTCAGTGCCCGAGTCCTCTATATAAGTATAAAGCGTGAGTGAAGCAGTTGCTCACTTTTGTTGGAGACGTGTAGTGTGTACTCAGTATTGCTTCTAGGCGATTTGATCATAAAGCAGATATCAGCATCAACCAGAGGAATCTCTAAAGACGTCTCGCTTTGGACAGTGGATGGCCAATAGTGTTCAACAAAGCAGTTCATAACCGTCAGAAGATCATCTGGATGGTGGCAATTTATGGTCTCCATTGGAAACACAACAACAACAGCATCCACATTGCTCGTCACGTTTACCTGTAAACAATATGTTGTGCTTTGTCAATTTAAAAGTGAGGTTAATGGAACACTCCAGTGATTTGAAATAGGCTAATTTTAAGTCCCATCCAGATTAAAAGATGAGTTTTACAATTTTTTAATCCATTTAGCCAATTTCTGGGTCTAGTGAGAGAACTTTTAGCTTAACTTAGCATAAATCATTGAATCGGATTAGACCATCTCGATCAAAAAAGTCTTAAAAAGAATTGAGGATTTTACTATATAAAGCTTGAATATTCTATAATTATATCATATAATATCAATATACTCTCATTCTGGCGTAATAATCAAAGAACTTTGCTGCTTTAAAACAGTCCCCAGGCAACTATGTAACTGTGCTGTGTAATATCATTGTGCCTGCTGCAGCCATGGTACAGCAGCAATGTTCCTTGATTATTATGCTGGAATGGGAGTATAGTTATTAGCCATATTTAAATTGAAATAGTTTTTAAATAGAGTTTTGTGAATGGGATGCTAATGGTCTAACACGATTTAATTATTTATGCTAAGCTAAGCTAAAAGTGCTCCTGCCGGACCACGAGATCGACTGACTGGATTCAAAAATGGTAAAACTCTAATGTTCAAATCTAGGTGACTTGTAAAATGAGAGCCCTCATATTTTTCCACATCATTTATCCATCCTCATAAAACACAACACAGGAAGAGTAACTAATTGGACAGAAGGACATGATATATTACCTTGAAGGTGGACCAGATGTCCTTCCATTTGATTACTGTACCAGCGCTGTAACAGAAGCATCGACTCCCAGAATACCTGTGTGCACTGTCTCCTTTCACATCGGCGCAATCTGTCAGGATCAGAATTACTCCTCTGCTTTAATTTTGAGATATGTCAAAGACAGTACAGAATCATCCAAAAAAAAAGAAAAAAAAAAGAGAAGAAGTCTACAGAAGAGCTTCTGCCCACAGGCTGAATTCATCCTAATCACTGCACTAATGATACTGCTGCATCTTCACTTTCCAAAAGCAACACATACACATTTGCGGTTACTTACATTTAGCTGTACTAATCCTGTAATTCATGTTGCTCATTAAAAAATGAACATTGATTTCACCAACCGGAGATTCATAGTTAATTAAAATGATTAAACAAGCGCACAACTGAATATCTTATTTCTGATAATGAAATAAATAAAAAGCCCAACATCTGATAACTGCAAGAAAAACATTTGTTAGATTGAAATATTAGCTTAAAATCTCAAACAGTATCTGAAGTAAATATATTAAGTTAAATATTTCAGCAACCACTTGTTTAATTTTAAACATAAAAAGACAGCAAGTGCTTCTTACTGCTATTTTACTTTTTATGTTAAGTTCTTGACTGTTTCTTATGTATAAAAGTCAGTGAACTTTGGGACCCCATACTGTGCTTAGCATCAAAACATTCAGAAGCATTGATCCACTAACATCTTGTGAATAACCAAGGCTTATAGTTGCAACTAAAACCAGAACGTTTTATTGAATTAAAAATATATATGGCCTGACAGTGTAAATTAACCGAATATTTAGCATTTTTTTAACTCGCATCACTTTAATATAAAGAAAATATGCTATTGTCGTAAAGACAAACCACATGAAAAAAATAGGGCCATATGGATTAAAAATTAGATCTTACAAACATGTCAATTGACCAAAATATTGAAGATGTGAAGAACCTGAAACAGGGTTGAATAAATGTTCTGTAAGTGAGACTATGAATATGTCCATATAAAATGTTCTTGTTGAAATGATTGTTCACGATTATTTTATTATGTTTAGTGACTTTCTTCTGTTGAACCATAGTACTTGTTTTTTTCTACTATACAAGTAAACAGTTATAGGTTTTCAGCTTTCTTCAAAGTATCTTCTTTTGTGTTTAACAGAAGAAAATTATAACAATTTTTACGTTATAAAAGTTACAAAGTTATCAAATTTGTTGTGAAGTTGTTTATAACAACTATAGGAAGAGTAAATTGTCATTTTTGGGTGTATTAACCCTTTAATACATTTACCAACATCAACAGTGAGAAAGCACAACACTTGATACAAAATGTATGTTAATGGCAGTTTAAAAGCATACTTTATTGGCTTTTATTAGCTCTATCAAATAAAACGTTTACTAATGCATCAGTCTGAATATTTTTAAGCTGCAATTCTAAAAGTTTAAATTAAAATTTTAAGGTACACAAGATAATATTACAAGACAAATTCTTTATTATCACAATATATCATATTACTCAATATCAGCACATGTCTATCAGAGAGACTGCAAATTAGGCCTTCACAATAAATCGCTTCAACATCAATATCACAATATGCACATTATCAATTGTCACACTGCAGTATGTGCAATGTTAAGTTCATATGTTGGGACTATAGTTGAGCAGCACAACAGATCAAAGCACAAGGGATTTGTGCAGTCACTGCAAAATTTGAGTAAAAGTTTATTATATGCATGTGTTTTTAATGTAACTGTGACTAGGCCTGTCACGATATCCGTTTTTTGTTGTACGATATATTGCACCAAAATATATCACGATAAACGATATTGTTGTCATTTTAAGACCCTTTTAGGCCACTCATTATATAATGCCAGAATGGCAATATAGCATCATAACGCAAGTACACTCTTCAAAAGAACACATCATATTTTGTTCTTAAGAACATTTAATTTAATTGAATTTAGTTATTTTAATAATTTAATAATCAGGCATCGGAATAAGAATGTGAAAACTCATTTCCAAAACAAATTATAATAAATGTTAACAAAAAAAAAATGTATTGTAAAAAGTAACAGAGGCTACGATATCTGCTACCAGATCTATTTTCAGTTGTCAGGCACCCACATCAAAGTATACTTTAGTCATTTATGGTAAATACTATAGTGTTTTTAAACATACTGACACCTCCAATAGAGATGGATAGGTTGTGCAATCAGCTAAAATGTTGCAAGAATTGTTTTTTTACGTATGGGCGATATATATTGCATCACCAAAATTATTGAGGTCATGTCCATGTATTGTGCGATAAGTCGATATATTGATTATTGTGACAGGCCTAACTGTGACTGTATGAACATTTCAGGAGTTTAAAAAGCATTCGGTCAGAAGACATTTGACCATTTGTAACTTTAACAAAGATTTTATTAAATTAAATACAGAATGAAACAATGTTATTTTACATTTGATTATTCAAGTTGTTTACCTGAATATTGTTAGACTCCGCAGAAACTTCCACTTTTATCTTTGCTATATTGCATTTATATGCACTGATAATTTGTTTTAATATATTTAATACATGCTGGATTTATCAATTCCATCCTAACCAATCCATTTTAATAAATTATCTTCCAAATTTAGCTATTTAAGCCATCTGGCAAAGCTGAATTGATATACATCGCAGAAACACAAAATATTGCAATGTCAGGTTTTTCCAAAATCGTGAAAACCTTCTTAAGTTTAGATAAGGGGTTAGAAGGATCAAGACGATATTAAAGACGCATGCAACTAAACTATTTATGTTTGTTCAATGTTAAATGGGCACTAAAGGATCTTACTCACTAAAACAGCGGTCACTTGCCATTTAATTGCCAAACCTTCTCAAGTTTATATTAGAAGGGGTTAGAAGGATCAAGACGATATTACAGTTGCATGCTGACAAACTAGTTATGTTTACTTACTGTAATATGGACACTAAAGAATCTTACTCACTAAAACAGCGGTTAATTGCCATTTAATTGCCAGACCTTCTTAAGTTTAGATTAGAAGGGGTTAGATGGATTAAGGTGATATTACAGACGCATGCTGACAAACTAGTTATGTTTACTTACAGTTAAATGGACACTAAAGAATCTTACTCACTAAAACAGCGGCTAATTGCCATTTAATTGCCAAACCTTCTCAAGTTTAGATTAGAAAGGGTTAGATGGATCAAGACAATATTACAGACGCATGCAAACAAACTAGTTATGTTTACTTACTGTAATATGGACACTAAAGAATCTTACTCACTTAAACAGCAGTTAATTGCCATTTATAATAATGGATGAAAAACACGATCACCTAAAATATTCCAAAATAGATGATAACTTTATAAAAGTGTACAAAAACAAAACAAAAACGTGCATAGTGCCAATTTAGACAGGATTACTAGTATAAATCCTCATCCACGCTCATAAATGTTTGCCAAGTAACTTAATGTACAAAGTTCAAATGAGCTAAAGCTGGTTTTATATTCGCACATTCGGACTTTAATAAAACGATAGCAGTAAAAGCTGAATTTAAAAGGTTTACATGGCTTAATTATCACGACGTACTGTTATAAGAACAATGTACACTATATTTATAACTGTAACTACATGTGACAATGTTTGTGTGCGTTTCAAAGTTTACGTTTATACATAAAAATGGCTTAAAGCCTGTGATTTCCTTGCATTCAAAACTCATAACTAAAACTGTGGGATCATCCTTCATACACACTGTAACTGTTTTGTAAAGTTAATGATGCTTGTTTACGTTGTTGTCTGTTTAGCATGTGATTCAAATCATTTACCTGCGTATGAGTATCCTCTGTTTCCTTCAGCGCTTTGCCAGTGAGCGCACAATAGAGTTAAAACGAGTATAAAAGCCGCCAGCTTCGCCATGTTTTGTTACGTTTTGTTTTAAATGGATGAATAAGACAGACAAGGCAGGTTAATGATTAGCCCGCTAAGCTAACGTGAGCTAAGCTAATGTTTTCGGTTTCAAATTCGGTGGGCTTCGGGTAACCTAGACCTGACTAGCAGTTTTGGCGTGAATGATCGATTTTGATTTTTAAGTTACTTAAACATAGTGTGTAGATGTTTAAGTGTTTTGTAATAAAACAACTAAGATACATTAATGATCACGCTTAAAGCCTATGTGAAAGCTTAAATATGCTTGATAAACTTAGCATGGCTGTTTAGCATTCGACTAGTCAGGTCTTAAGCCGCAGTTAAAGATTTGAAAGTAAACAAATGTGTAATTTAAATATTAAATAATCTAATTCGTATGTTTTCATTCAATTATTTTCCTTCGGCTTAGTCCCTTTATTCATCAGGGGGTTGCCACAGCGGAATGTACCACCAATTTTGTTTGTTTTTAGGTTTAGTAAATTAGTATAAGGGACGTTCTACCAGAAACGTACATCTGTCTGTCCCTCATATGAAAACAAACACACTAAATAAATGTATTTCATCCCAAACATTTCTAAAATGGACTGATGGATGATTTCTGTGGGTTGTTCTGGGTCGTTTATTTAGTTATCATATATTGGTTCTTTATTAAATACACTTTACAAATGTACACACCCTGTCAT
This sequence comes from Danio albolineatus, assembly GCA_903798035.1. Lineage (NCBI taxonomy): Eukaryota > Metazoa > Chordata > Actinopteri > Cypriniformes > Danionidae > Danio > Danio albolineatus. The sequence continues at coordinate 4,427,784 of CAIGQQ010003610.1, read as the reverse complement.
TGTCCTTGTCCTCAGCCCAACTGAACCTGAATCTGTTAAGCTAAAACTGCAGAAAAAAAAAACCTGAAATAGCAAGTTTAAGTTGTTATCATTCACATCAATTGATTAAAAACATGAAATTATAAACAAAAAATCTACAAATAAATACTACAAATATATAATACAAATAAATTTACAATTGCTTATTTTATTGCACAGTTGCGCAGTGGGTAGCACAGTCTCCTTACAGCGGTCGCTGGTTCAAGCCTCGGCCAGGTAAGTTGGCATTTCTGTCTTTGCATGTTCTCCCAGTGTTTGTGTGCTCCGTTTCCCCCACAAGTCCAAAGACATGTGGTATAGGTGAATTGGGTAAGCTAAATTGTGTCCCAGTGTCCAGCTTGCAGCTGGAAGGGCATCTTCTGCGTTCAACATATGCTGGATAAATTGGCGGTTCATTCCAGATTAATTAAGGGACTAAGCCGAAAAGAAAATGAATGAATGATTGAATTTTATTGCATTAAGTTTAACATAAAATGCATGCAATACATCTTTAAGGCTATGAAGTGACATCATTTGCTGCAGGAGAAGCTGACAGTTACCAAGGATGCGTTCTATAATTATACACATATTACATATATATTGTAGGATTTTATGCTTGTTTTTGTGTGATTTTTTGGAGGACGACAAGCTTAAGTCAGATCTAGTCACATTTTTTATAAGTGAAAATGTATGTTTCTGGTGTATCGTCCCATTTAGTTTTTGTTGTTTTTAAACAGCTATTTTAGAAATTATTTTATTATTACATTTTGGAAAGTTGTATTCAAATTTCAGTTGTTTCTAAGTTGTTTCTTATTTCAGCAAGTTCAGCAATTTACTTATTTTTTTATTATCTATTTTGTGTGATATAAATGATCAATTTAAATAATTGCTGCAAGATGGTAGGTCAGCCATTAGAAAAGCCATATGACTCATATATACTCATAACAGACTCATAACAACTTCATTCACTAATTGTCCTTCAGCTTAGTCCACTATTTATCAGGGAACACCACAGCGGTACGAACAGCAGATGCCCTTCCAGCTGCAACCTAGTACTGGGAAACGCCCATACACACTCGTATTCACACACGCACTCACACGCTACAACCAATGCTTTTAATTCATCCAATTCACCTAGTGCATGTGTTTAAATTGTGAGGAGCACCTGGAGGAAACCCACGGGAACACTGGGAGAACAACTCTAACAACTTGATAAGATTATCGAAAAGTATAATGTCTGACCCATGTTTTGCACAACAAGTTATTAAAACACTCCTTTGGCAATATTGGAGCTAAATAAGACATTTTTTCCAGACTTGTCTGATAATAAAGTGGATATCTTTCTATCTATCTATCTGTAATGTGAAAAGCACACTGAGAACAGAGATGCAGATATCCAAAGGCAGATTATTCAGCATAGACAATGATCAGACAAGCAACGGTTAGCACAGGGGCAAACAGATGTATACAGGCAAATCCAGATTCATAGTCAAAATAACAGGCGAGTGGTCAGAAGGCAGGCAGCAGACAGGGATAAACCTTAAAGCAAACAAAACAAAGCGAGGCCAAAACCGGCAAGGCAAGGGAACCACATCATAATGTTCACAATAACACAAGACTCAGCAACTTTGTGTGTGTGTGTGTGTGTGTGTGTGTGTGTGTGTGTGCTATCTTTATGGCCCATTTGAGTAGTCCTGTATAGCTTCAGCTATGTGAAATGGAACAGGTGTGAGAGTACAGGTATGATGGAATTTATAGTTCAACTGGTGGCTAATTTGTAGTTCTCCAGCGATCTGCATGGGCTAGATCACTGGTGATTGTGACACCGTCTATCAGTCATTCATTCATTTTCTTGTTTAGCTTAGTCCCTTTATTAATCTGGGGTCGCCACAGCGGAATGAACTGTAAACTTATGTTTTAAGCAGCGGATGCCCTTCCAGCTGCAACCAATCTCTGGGAAACATCCATACACACGCATTCACACTCATACACAATGAACAATTTACTGTAGCTCACCCAATTCACCTACACCACACGTCTTTGGACTTGTGGGGAAAACCAGAGCACCAGGAAGAAACCCACGCGAACACAGGGAGAACATGCAAACTCCACACAGAAATGCCGACCCAGCCGAGGCTCGAACCAGTGACCTTCTTGCTGTGAGGCGATCGTGCTACCCACTATGCCACCGTGGCGCCCCCTGTCTGTCTGTCTATCTGTCTATCTATCTATCTATCTATCTATCTATCTATCTATCTATCTATCTATCTATCTATCTATTTATCTATCTATCTATCCATCCATCCATCCATCCATCCATCCATCCATCCATCCATCCATCCATCCATCCATCCATCCATCCATCTATCTATCTATCCATCATTGCTATTTGAAAAATGTTGGAAAGCTGTTCGATCTCTAGTATGAATAAATTCTATGGCTACCGATTTCCAACATTCTTGCAAATATCTTATTTTGCTTTCAGCAAAATAAAGAAAATCATAAAGGTTTGGGAAAAAGGTGGAGGGTGAGTAGGCCTAAACAACGACAGAATTGTTCATTTTAGATTGAGCTATCCCTTTAAAAAGTAACAGAAATGTATGCTCAAATCTAGACGATATGGAAAATCTGAAACTGAAAGAAATCTGAAAATATATAGTCCTTGCAAATGCCGTTTTCTAGCAATCGCAAAGATAAGCTGTGGGAAGAAAAACGTTAAACCAAAATCTCGAGGAGACCAGATGAAAATGTCATCTCTGTGCAGTCTTCGCCCTTTGAAATGGAAGGGGGACTTTTGCAGTGGGCGTAGACACAGCAGGCGGCTGCTTTCTCATTTCTCTAGGATGCGGAGACAACAGCGGCTTTTCCTGACAGGCACACCCACGCCAGCCTGAGACCCACTGTCACTTACGCTTACATGGAGTCAGCAAGCATCTGACTAATGCAGATGCTGTCATTTTGCCTTCTAGGAAGAATTCTAACCTCATTCTCTTTCTTTTTTCAATAATCCATTTAAATGATGTTTTATTAAAGGGAGAGTTTAGAATTTGCTCACTATTTACTATCACCCTCAAGTGGTTCCAAACCTTTCTAAGTTTCTCACTTCTGTTGAACAGAGAAGAAAGATATCCTGAAGAAAGCTGAAATCCTGTAACCATTGACTTCCATACACTGCTAATTATTTTTGCAAATTACACAGTATTTGACTGCAATATGAACTGTATTTTTACTGTAGAACACTTATGCAGTATGTTACTGTATTTTTAAAGTTGCATTGTGAAAATTACTGCATATTTTAGAGTAAAGACACACAGTACTGTAAATACGTATGCTAAATGATGCTATAAATGTAAATATACTATTTTTTACGGTGGCTGAAAGAGCTTAACACGCTTAACGTACCACAAACAAATTAATAAAACGCCCTGTATTTTATCACAACGCAAACAATTTATGAAAACGCGCTGCATTTTCTCACAACACTTTCAAATAGCACGGAGCACAATGCAAATGTTTAAAGGGGATTCTAAAACGTAATGGACCCGGCTATTTAGGTTATGGTTATTTTGGCTAATAAAATACAAAAGAAAATCAGGATGTTAAAATAAACAAAAAAAAACTCATCTTTCAAACATCACCTACAACTTCACTGATCAGTAGTCATGGCACAGCGGTCACTTTTTTGGGTCCCCTTAAAACATTTCCGCCGTGTTCCGCTTTTTTTGCAGGTGTTGTGAGAAGACGCAGCGTGTTTTATTAATTTGTTTGCTTTGTGTGAAAATGCAGCACAATTTTTAATGTGTTTGTGTTGTGAGCATTTGCAGCACCTGTCAAACAGATGAAGATCTTTGCTTGGGTTTTTTTAATCGCTTGTGTTTTCTTAGACTGCAGCACAATAAGCTCTCTCAGTCACTGAGTAAAATTGTAAAATGTAAAATGACATTTTAGCTGTAATTGATTTACAGTAAGTTACTGGCAAACTGATGCCATTTAGCTACTGTAGATTCAACAGGAAATTGCTAACAGTGTAGTATGTAAAACAAATACTATGGAAGAAGTCAATGGTTACAGGTTTTTCAGCTTTCTACAAAATATCTTCTTCTGTGTCATATCATAAACGTTTGGAACTTTTTGGAGTAAACAGTGAGTAAATTTTCATTTTTGCATGCCCTAACACTTTAATTACTGCTATTTTTGCATCATTTATCTTGCATCATTTTTGACGTTTATCTTCAGTTGCAGTTGTACGCTCTCACATGGTTTTGTCCCACGCAGGGGAAAGTATTAAGAAAAAAACATGTTGGTTAAAGGAAGGCTTTGTGGTTTTTGTTAAGGTACTAAAAGTCCCATTTTACATGCAAAGTCAGTTAAAGGCTTTTAAACAAAAAACTCATCTGGTTTCATAATCATTGCATGCCATTGTCTCAGAAAATACTAAAAAATGTATATAAATTGTGGGTTCATTTTGCATCTTTAAGATAAACTATTATTTTTCAGACGAAAACAATATTGAAACAGCTTGAATAAAATTATATCTCTAAAAATATTGTTTGTATGTGCATATATGGACTTTTGTCTTAAAAAAAAATACTTTAAGACTCCCACTAAGCTTATTTTTGACTGTCTCTCCATCCTGAATCATACATTCAGCTTTAATTATCACAAAATAATTCAGTTTAATTGTTGTATTTTTTGTGTGGTTACTCTATGTGTTTAATAAACATTAAATAAACTCTGTTACATTGGTTATATAAATGCATGGCAATCTTTAAACCACTCATGGAAAAAAACATGTGACTGGCTCTCACACTTCCTTTGGTGGGAAAATCTGGAAGGTATTGAGGCATGACATTATTCTACTCTCATTGTAAAATGTTTAGGATACGTTCATTGTTTGTCATCTATATTTTTAATTACATTTTAAGAACAATAATATTATGAAAATGCATTCAATCCTGTTTTAGACATGCCATGTGAAATGCACATGTGGAGCACAGTAAATACTGAATACATTTTACAGAGTACACAATCTCTTAAACTAAACATTGTGATTCTCAGTTTATCTAAAAATGTCCAACTCTAATACCCACATGGCAAAAATGATCTGTCCCAGCTCTAGCCCACACAGTCAACTTTAGTTTGGCCCACATGCCGCAGTGAATTATGGTACATGACTAGGCCAAGTCTGGCTTCCAAACAAGGGCCAAACATTGACCATTTCTGAACCAAGTCTCAGCCAAGATAATAACCCCTAACTGGGCCTGAAGTGGGCCACATATGTTGGTGAATCCCAACTGCGATGAAATTGATAAACCCACGAAGCATTGCACTTTATGTGCACTATGGGCATGCTTTTTCTTGAAGCAACCTTTTGTTCTTTATTCAGAAATAACTAGTCAGCACCAATGGTTTAGTGGTTAGTGTGTTGACACATGCACTCCAGTGCTCACAGTGACCTGAGTTCAATTCCCACCTACAGGTCCTTTGCTGATCCTTTCTCTGCTCCTTACACTTTCCTGTCAATACTCTTCACTCTTCTATCCATTAAAGGTGAAAACCTTGAAAAAAATAAAATAATAATTTAAATGTGGGTGAAGATTATGTGGCACACATATCAGTTTTTAACGTCTAGGCCAGGGGTGCCCAAACTTTTTCTTACAAAGGTCCAAAACCAAACTTGATTAACGCTAGTGGGCCAAAGGTAAATATTGTTGCCATGGGTGATTTCCTAATTTATTTAATAATATTTTAAAATTACTGGAAAACATTGGTTTATATAGTGTATTTGTTTACGTTTTATAATAAATTACATTAAATACAAAAACAATCTCATTTCTAACACTAATTACACTAGTTTTTGCCATGATTTGCTCGCCGATATCTTCTGCATAGTTTTCTCTCCATCGAGTGATGGTATTTACATTTTTACAAATCAGATGCATTTACAGTATTTAATTGAAACATTTCATTTCAGTTTGTATTTTTTGCATAGCTCAGCATTAAAACAAACAAACAAAAGAATGTTATGTTTAATTAGCAATGATGATCTCTTTGTTAAAGATATTTGCTCCCATAATTCTCACTCTCTTCTCAAATTGGATGGTGGGCCAAATCAAAGGTTATAATGGGCCAAATTTGGCCCGCGGGCCCTACTTTGGCCATCTCTGGTCTAGGCTAAATACTACATTTGACATCTAGCACAAGACTTGTTCCACCTCTGCCAAACCTGGGCCGTGTTTGGCCCAAATGCTGTATGCCAGCGGCGGATGAACACCTGCTGTGCCAACTTTATGCCAGAATTCTTTGCTACCTGCGTAGCTTCATACAATAAAGCTGTTTTAGAGCAATAACAGTAATTCATTAACATGAAAACACTGCAAACCTCTTAAAGATCAGCTAAGACATCAATATTCAGTTCAATATCTGCAAACATCAGTTAACCAACACTGTGCAAAGCGTCTCGAAATTTCCAATGTATTTTTTGTTTGTCTCTCAAGTCTCCTTAATTTATGTCACCGGATGAGACGCAAGTTTCAGAATGAGACACAAGTTTCATCATAACAACTGCGGTCTACTTCAAAGAGGGGTTTTGGCAAAGACTGGATTTCCATGGACGAACGCCTCTCCAAAACAGAGAAGGACTTCTGAGCTTGTGATTAGTGGGCTAAAAATCTGACACCCACAGAGCTGGGCCTTATGTTGGTGCACTTAAGCCCGTCCCACACCCAGAACTTTGAAGGTAAATGAGGGTTTCGCTCCCTTGAACGTAGCTTTATTTCTTGATCTTGCTGTGGTTGTGATCGTTTTAAGAGGTCACATGTTCAGCAGCCGCATCTTTTTAAATGGCAGCCTATTTGTGATGTTGTGATCTTTGTTTTGTGAGTTGGAAGATTGACATTTTGTTCTTGCTTTTTTTAATGCTTATGCTTTTTTCTTCTCCTCTCTGTTTCCTAAAGGAGGCAAGTGTGGTAGGCTGCTGCTAGGCTGCAAAGAGCAAGAGCGGTGATTGACACGAGCAGAAAGCTGAAAAAAATCAGTCTTTCTGTAGGTAGGCGGATGAGTGGGGCGAACCAATCCTCAGCAGAGCTTGTTTTAATTGCCGTCTGGTAAACATCAAACGTGAAGAAGCAGAAAAAAAAAACACAGACGATTCCATCTTAAGATACAGGGTGTTTTGGAAAATATGTTATGCTGTGTGATTTCATCTATTGCTTTATGCTGAACATATTGAGAGTTCTTATATTCCTGAGATGCGGGTCATTAAAAACTGAGCGTCAACTCTTGTTTGCTTTGTTGTCAGAAGTGTGAGCGGTGCAGATGCTGAGGAGGAGGTTTTACTTGAGGGAACGCTTCAGTGTTTTAATGCTCCGTGCTGTTGTTGTTTTAATTAAAGTTCACCCAAAAGTATCAATTCTGTCATTATTTGCTCATCCTCGTGTCGTTTCAAAGCACTGCGGTAGTCGCTGTGGAGCACAATGGGAGTTTTTTTGAAGAATGTTCATGCAGCTATTTTGCGTACATTAAATGGTTCAAGAGACCATGACTCTTGATGGTTAAAAAAATATGTTTAATCATTTTATTCTACACTTATCACTCTGAAATTGTTCTGATGTATAGGCTAATTTAAAGTCAAGTAATTTAAGAGGCCTACGAAACTTTTATAAGTAAGTTTATAGCTGTGCAATAATTGAAATAATGCACATATAGGCAGTTTTTCGGTCAGAATAAGATCCGATAGGCTTATCAGCAGCCTGACACGAAGGGGAGAAGAACTTTATTCTGCAGAAAAAAGAAACAACTCACCCACCGAATATATATTATCTTGCTTCTTACACAGCTACTTGGCACAAAGGTAAACAACGGGACTCAAAACATTGATCTGAGCTGTAATACTAACTCTACTAACTTTTACTTTTTCATTAAACGTGAATGCAGCATACACTTGTGTGTTCTTCAATCACAAGATGGTGGCAAACAGTCTTAAGACGCGTGAAAGATAAGCCAATAAATCTAAATATAAATGAAGCGTTAACAGTCAATTTGATTAGAAGTATTCGGATAGTGTTGTTAGTTTCTGGGGTTGAAATGGGGCTTTCAGAAATGGGGTTTGAGAAAAATCTTAAACATGAGAGTAACACAGGGATGTGACACTGACAACTGAGGTGTGGATCCAAATGCAGGTTTATTAGAGATGTGAGGTAAGCAATGGTCAACAGGAGAAAACAGATGCATAAAGACAGTCCAGAAACGTGGTCATGAACAGGCGAGGAGTCAAAAGGCTGGTGGCAGGCAGGGATAAATAGGTTAGCAAGGCGAAGGTAGCAACTAGGGAAAAACAAGACCAAGGAAACACGTTGTAATGTCACATGAAGTAAACAAGACTCAGCAACAGTGAGTGTTTCTGTGTGGATTAAATAGTCTGTGAATCAGTAGTGAGTGGCTTCAGCTGGGAGTCTCTAATCAGTGGTGACTTGGAGCAGGTGAGTGTGTGTGTTGCATGACTGGGGATGTAGTTCATTAAATGGTGGATTTGTAGTTCTTATGTGATAGTGTGTGCACCAGCAATCTCTGGAAGTTTAGATCGCTGGTGATCGTGACAATGAACAAGTATTGTTTGTAATATAAATATTTTTGTAACTTTACTAATGTCTTTACCATCTTTATTGATCAATTGAATCCTTGCTGAACGTCTTGTAATAATTCATACTGAACCCAACATTTTGAGCAGTATACACTCTTAAAAAGAATGGTTGTAAAATTGATATCTCCATGAAGAACATTTAACAAACTCGTTTTAGGAGAAAGGTTCTTTAGATCAGTGTTTCTCAACCACGTTCCTGGAGGACCACCAACATCGCATGTTGTGGATGTCTCCATTGTCTGTCACCCATTACAGGTCTTTCAGTCTCTGCTGATGATCTGAATGAGATACATTGCAAATGAGCAAAGTTGGTGGTCCTCCAGGAACATGGTTGAGAAACACTGAAGTAGATAATTGAAATTTACTTAAAGGGATAGTTCACTCAACAATGAAAAGCAGTTATTCACTCACTTTTTACTTGTTCAAAACCTATTTGAGTTTTTTTTCTGTTGAACACATCAGAAGATATTTTGAAGAATGCTTGT
>CAIGQQ010003610.1:4401044-4418630 GCA_903798035.1 Danio albolineatus | reverse complement strand
CAAACAAGTACTAATGGAGAGTGTTGATGAGTACAAGTATTTGGGTACTGTTTAAGATCATGAATTGCGCTTTTCTGTAATACTCATATTTTGTGCAAGAAGGGCAGCAAAGACTGCTTACAGAAATTAAGATCTTTTAATATACACAAATCACTCATGTGCATGTTTTACAGTTCATATATTCAGAATGTTATCTTTTTCTTTGCCTTGTTGGTTCAAATCTCTAAGTGTGAAAAATACGAGTGGTTTGGAGAAAAGTGTGAATAGGAGGAAAAACAACAGGGAGAAAACAGATGATTATGGCTCAGTTATACCATAGACAAGTTTTGAGTAAAACTCAGAGTATTCTGTCAGATGATTCCCATCCTATGCACCACAGGTTTTATCTTCTCCCTTCTGGTATTCGATACAGAACTCCTATTAGTAGAACAAATCGGTTCAAACTTTCATTCATCCCATTAGCTGTTAAGTTTTGAAATTTAAGGTAGATTTGTATTGTACATTGTGTTTTTGTGTATTATGTGTGACATGCTTTTATGCTGCAACCAAATTGCCTTCGGGAAATGAATGAACACTGACTGACTGACTAATCTCTGTTACATTTGTTTACCAGGCCCCAAATACATAAACATTTGCCATGTATGTATACTGTATAAACATATTCACCACTATAGAACCTCTACTTTTAAAGGTTAATAGTGAAAACAATGAATTACAAAAGCAATATATATATTACAAAATATATACACAGCAAAAATATCAGTATAAATTTAACTCAATTTGAGTTTAACTTAACACTCCTTGGGTGTACATATGACTCCCTTATTTTTGGAGTTAAAATAACACTTTCTAAAATATGGAATTTGAACAGTCACAGAGTTAATTTTAACACAGTAAGAGTTTATTCTTACATCAAACTGTAGTGTGTGACACTCTTCAAAGTGTTAATATATTACATTTGTACATTATTCACTTTATTTAATAACAAATAAATCAAAATGAATTATGCATGTGTGTATAGGCTAATGAGTGCATATAGTACACTGCTTCTGATGAGAATTAATTATATCATCAAGACCAGTAAAACACACTGGTTTGATCACTGTCCGAAAGAACTGGTTCGAGTAAAAAAAACAAAAAAACTGGACTTCCCATAACTAGTGGGAAACACACTACATATTGGGGTAAAAGTTTAACACTAAAAAAAAAACTCTTAAATATGCTTTTGTAAAATCTTTGTCTTTCACACTCGTGGATTGAAATGTACCCCAGTTTAACATTAAACAACACCAAAAAAAAAAAACACACTGTATATTTAACACTGGAATTTTTGCTGTTTATATAGTCAGTAACCATAGTGTTTTTCACCTCACATCCCATAATGCTCCAAACAAGCTTATCCTTAAAGCGATGTCAGTTCTCTACAACCCTCGATTAATCCCTTTATTTCTACTCCTCTATTTAAGGAGCCCATCGATTGGCTGGATGGCTCCTCATTAGGCATGCTGTGCAGAAAATGGATGCATTGGTGGGCGGCAATCAGACTCTGCCAGTGGTAGAAGCTCCACCCACACAGCCTGGTCCAGCAGGGGCCTGATATCTGATTACAGTTCATTAACGTGGTGTGTGTACAGGCGGTGGGCAGGACACTGGTCATTATAGTGTTCAGATGTAGGTGGTGCCCTGAAACGCTCAGGAAGACGTGGGCAGCACACACACCCATGCTGCAGCCCTGAAGTCCTTTGTGAAGAATATTGGATGCAGAGTTTTGACTCGAGGGAGTTGGCAGCGCATAATTACTTGGACGCGCAGACAGAAATTTGTTTTCGGTGCAGTGGCACTTTGCCTTTGACAGGGCTATTTGGAGGTCTGGCTCATATTCTAAATGCAGCCAGCGTTATTTAAGCACCTACGAATTAACCACAGGTGTAATTCGCCTGGAGTAGAGGATGTGTTTCTGGATGATGGGATTTGTTTATTGTGCATCTAATTTCTCAGGTGCATGGGTAAACATATTTACAGTCAATGGATGGTGTTTATGGATTGAGTTGGTCATGTAAAAAGCAGAAGGACAAAAAGTATATTATAGTATAGTCACAGAAAGAATTCCATAAATATAATTGGAATAAAGATTTACAAAATTATTATTATTATTATTTTGTAAATCTTTGTTTTTCACTACTGACCTTCAGAAGTCAAGGTTGTGAACGGAAGTGGTGAATGCAAACTATAACTATATATCATTCTATTCTAATATTATACATTTATATGAAAAATCTATGCATTTTTATGACTTAAAAAAGCCAAAAAAGACTGAAGTGGCCTGAAGAGAACTAGTTTTCTGAAATTTGCATTATTTAGAAGGAGGTTTTAGGGTGTATTTGGGGTATTGTTGAATAGTTATTAAATAATCCATATAAAAATATAATTAAATAAGATTAAAATAAATAAAGGATCCAAAATTGTAATTAAATGAATAAATTAAGGGGCGGCGTGGTGGCTCAGTGGTTAGCAACAGCAAGAAGGTCGCTGGTTTGAGCCCCACCTGGGTCAGTTGGCATTTTTTGTGTGGAGTTTGGATGTGCTTCCTCTGTTTGTGTCGGTTTCACTCTGGTGCTCTGGTTTCCCCCACAGTCCAAGGACATGCGCTATAGGTGAATTGAATAAGCTTAATTGGCTATAGTAAATGAGTGTGAATGCGGGAATGTGTATGAGTGTTTCCCAATGCTGGGTTGCAGCTGAAAGGGCATCCACTGTCTAAAACATATGCTGGATAAGTGGAGGGGTCATTCTGCTGTGCCGATCCCTCATGAAGGGACTAAGCCAAAGAAAAATGCCAAAGAAAAATGAATAAATGAACGAACGAACGAACAAATGAATGAATCAATCTGGTGTGGAAAAATTTAAACCTTTTCTTAAAGAAACTTTATAAATACCTTTATAATTCAGGATGGGGGTCCTGGTCCTTCACACAAGGATGATGATTTCGTCCAGGTTTGTGAAATGTACAAGCCATTGAAACGTAGAAAATGTAAAAAATGTAGAAAAATTTGCACAAACAGTAATAGTTTATAAAACTTTATAAATACTTTTATATTTTAGGATGGTGGTCCTGGTCCTTCACACAAGGATGATGATATAATCCTTGTAGGTTTGTGAAATGTACAAGCCAATAAAACTTTTTGAAATGTTTCTTCCCCTGATTATTTTGGGTTTAAAAACTTCCACGCAAAAATCACTTGAAAAAATTTAAATTAAAATTTAAATTTAAATTTAAATTAAAAGCCACCGTTTTTGAAGTACACTATTCCAGTAATCTGTTTGATTTACAAGTTTGATTATTTATTTCTTAAACATTGTAAATGCTGGAAATTAACTGGTTTTATTACCAAAAGTGGCTATTTATAGTGAGAATGAAATAAAAACATGCTTCAATGTCATAAAAACAAAAGTAAAATAAAAATTGTATTACAGAATTCTGGCGCCACGGTGGCGTAGTGAGTAGCACATTTGCCTCACAGCAAGAAGGTCGCTGGTTCGATCCCCGGCTGGGCCAGTTGGCATTTCTCCCCGTGGTTGCGTGGGTTTCCTCCGGGTGCTCCGGTTTCCCCCACAGTCCAAAGACATGTGGTACAGGTGAATTGGGTAAGCTAAATTGTCCATAGTGTATGTGTGTGAATGAGAATGTATGGATGTGTTTCCCAGACATGGGTTGTGGCTGAAAGGGCATCCGCTGTGTAAAACAAATGCCGGATAAGTTGGCGGTTCATTCTGCTGTGGCGACCCCGGATTAATAAAGGGACTAAGCCGAAAAGAAAATGAATGAATGAATGAATTACAGAATTCTGTTTTCGTCGATTTTATTCCCTCTAAGCGGACTGAGTTAGTAATGTAGATTTATCTCCGCCACGCTCTGATGCAGTGAACATATCCATCGTAAAAGCAAAGCTACCTTGATGTGTGACAAGAGTTCCCTGGGGCAAAGCACTCTGGGAGCCGTCTGTGTTCAAACTGCAGGGATTACACTGCTCAATCCCCATAGCAAATACGGGAATTAGGGTGAAATTTAATCATATGCCGAATTATAGTCACTGACACGATATTACAGCCCCCCATGGGCTCCGTGTGAATGCAGCTCAGACTGATTGACTTAATCTCATTCCTCAACCTGATTTCCTGATCATGCCTGCTATGCAGTCTCATTTCAGCAGGATTTCCCTGTGAGCGTTTTACATTCAGAGTCTGGAGCATGGTCCTTTCATTGTGACTGCAAAAGTGCTCTTCAGTGATATAAAAGTGATATTCAGATGGAGGACTGGGTGGAAGCATGCAAGGAAGCTCAATTACAAACACTGAACATGCATCGTATTATGCGACATGAGATGTAAAATAAATCTCTGGTTCCTCCTGTATAATGTTTTAGCTCAAAATAACACACTGATCCTTTACTGTATACTGAAAAACATATTCATTGGATTTACACATTTTTTAAGGTACTGTTGACACATCCCCTGCTCATTCCAGAAGTCACTCCCAGTCATCAGCCATCACACACCACAGCCGTGAACAATTCCCGGATTATTAGTCCCCACACCTGTGAACACTTCCCTGTGCACCCATAAATACTGCACCCTGCACTCATTCCCTCACCGTCGGGTATCACATATGGACACAATCTCCCTAACCTTCTCGCCTCGCCGTCTTTGGATGCTCTCCTGTGCTCCCAACGACTCTGCCTAGCCTTCTACGGATCCTTTAAGGGAAGTGACTTTTGATATACACACTAAGACTTTGTACACTCGTTACTTACCTGCCTGGATCTTCAGTCCTTCGACGATAATCCCCTGTGCCTTCACCTTCACGTGTTTGGTTTGAAGTTCGTTTAAATAAACGACTACTTTTGTACTCCTGACTCTCTCTCCTTGTGATCGTGACAACTGTAAGTGGTTGTAAACGATTTATATGGGCTGAATTTAAACAAACGAAATGTAATAATGTTCAACTTAATTTGTTTGTTTAAATTCAGCCCATATAAATTGACTGCAACCACTTACCTTAAAAAACATGGGACATCAGATATGCTTGTGACTCTTTGATGTTTTGATCACAGGGTCAAGAGTGTCCTAAATATAGGTCTGATGTGAGATATCGATCTGATCTGCCATAGATTTATTTCAGAGCCTGTGCAGCCAGTCATTCAGATACTTTCGATTCTTACTGTACTTCTCATTGCAAAAGCTAAATCATCTTCAGGATTTATTCTCATAAGTCATATTGGATTAAATGAGCTTGCACACATTTTTATCAGTTATGTTGTCTGCTGGCAGATTTCTCTATTCCACCAAAGATTTTAAGATGTTGCAATATTCTCTGCCTCATCCTAGCTACTTCTGAAACACTTGCTTTTCAGTATCAGTTTATGACTTAGTGCATGATGACAATAATATTGTTTCCATTTTGTGTTGAGAGATGGTAAAAATTACAGATGGAAAAAAAAAGTTTATTTGTAAGCTATTTTGAAGTGTTTATTTGATTATTTCTGAGCAATTCCTAGAACAATGTAGTAATTTAAACAATCTTGTGGTTTGAAAGGATGATACAAATGTTAAAAGTTCTTCATGGAACCATCAACGCCTAAAGAAGCTTTATTTTCTGTGTATTTGTAAACATTCTCAGCTTGTAATTTAAAGAAATGCCACTTTTCATGACTTCCTATTGTCTATATGGAAGTCTGTCATTTTTTATGGGGTTGATTTAGGATATTTGCTATAAAAAAGTGCATCACGGTGGTGCAGCGAGTAGCACAATCACCTCACAGCCTCGCTGGTTCAAGCCTCAGCTCAGCCATGTTTACATTTCAGTGTGGAGTTTGCATGTTCTCCTCGTGTTCGCATGGGTTTCCTCCGGGTGCTCTGGTTTCCCCCACATATCCAAAGACATGTGGTATAGGTGAATTGGGTAAGCTAAATTGTCCGTAATGTATGAGTGGGAATGAGTGTGTCTGGATGTTTCCCTGAGATGGGTTGCAGCTGAAAGGGCATCCGCTGCGTAAAACATATGCTGGACAAGTTGGCGGTTCATTCCCCTGTGGTGACTAATAAAGGGACTAAGCCGAAAAGAAAATGAATGAATGAATGAAATTGTCCATTGGGTGTGTGTGGGTGTGATTGAATGTGTATGGATGTTTACCATTGATGGGCTGCAGCTGGAAAGGCATCCGCTGTGTAAAACACATGCTGGATAAGTTGGCGGTTCATTACACCCAGATTAATAAAGGGACTAAGCCGAAAAGAAAATGAATGATTGAATGAATGAATGCTATAGGAAAACCAACAGGATGTGAAGTTTACAAACTCCTGAGAGCCTCATTTCTGTTCTATGGCTCATGAAATAAATATGCAATCTTACTTACTTACTTACTTGCTTACTTACATAGTCCCGGGGGTATTTATATCAAAGTTGATATTTATTTGATATATTCATTTTTTTTTATGAAGTGAGTCGTTAGCCCAACACTCATCCCCAACACGGGGAGAACATACAAACTCTACACAGAAATGCCAACTGACCCATCTGGGGCTTGAACCAGCGACCTTCTTGCTGTGAGGCGATGATGCTCTCAAATTTACAATCTTAAGTTTGAAATAAACTTTCTTTAATAACAAGCCAGCCATTTTGGCTTTCGTGCTTTTTTAAGTCACACACTCTTTCAGCACTAGAGCTGAATAATACAAATGAACTTTTAAAACTGCTTAAAAAAAGCTTCAAATGAATTTGTGAACTGATGTCAAAAGAGAACCAATAGTTCCTCAGAGATTTTTTTCACTGAACGTTTTTTAAGTGAAGTTTATTTATAAACTAATGTCGAGAGGAGCACATGATTATTATTGAACACTGCTGGTCCCGCATTAACTAATACATGATCCACCAATCAGATGATTCCTAACTCAGATAAGAGTTTATCTTCACCTTGAAGAATCTCCCCTCCCACCCCTACTCCTCCACCTTTCCTCCATGGCAGCCCAGTGGGTAGCACTATTGCCTTACAGCAAGAACGTCACTGGTTCAAATCCTTAACAGGCCAGCTGTTGTTTCTGTGCGAAGTTCCTCCGGGTTCTCTGGTTTCTTCCCACAGTCCAAAAAACGTGTCATAAGAGAATTGATCAATCTAAATTAACACTTTATTCGAACTCTTTGCCAGCAGTATATCTCTACATAGCAAATTATATTCTGTCACTAGCTCTAAACAAAGAGATGGAGTTCTCAAGATCTACTTGAGCTCAAATTCCCCTCTTGCCCTGCAAATGGGAGAGAGCCCCGGGCTCAAGGATCTTATGATCCTCTCTTACAGGACAACATGTCAAACACACTTTATAATCAATCATCAGCTAAGTGTGAACTCTTGAAAAGACATTTATTTCTTAACTGGAACATTTTAATAATCAAAGAACCTTTTTCTTTAAAGAGCCTTTTGTAGAATGGAAAAGTTCTATTGAAGACAGGGTGGATGGAGAAATGTGAGGATTCACAGTGTTAAAGATAGCAAACAGATCCAGTAGAAGTAGAACTAATGATTTAGAACAAGCTTTAGTAATCTGTAGGGTTTCATTGACAGTGATGTATACAGTAGATTAGCTATGTACAAGTACACTTGTATTTCAATCTAATATGCCTGGCAGGGCCTTATGATTCGTGATTCCATTATGATACAATATTGCCTTGAGGCAACATGCAGTTTTATGCAATTTCCTAAAATATATTTTTAATGAACAGTTTTTGTTTTATTTACACTGTAAAACCCAACAGTCAACTTTATCAAATGAAATGAGTGTAGTTAACTTAAAATTTACTGAAAGTTAATTCTACTCAATTGAAAAGAGTTTTGAACTCTGTGTTGAAAGTAATGAGCTAATTAAATATCTCATTACTTCAACTTAAATGGAGTAAGTTCTCAGTACTCATATAGATTAGTTTATTTAACTCAAATGGTTTGTAGCAATCAGTTTCCTCAAATGGTTTGAGTTGCCTTAACTTTTTACAGTACTCAATTGATTTGAGTTCTCTTCATTTACTGGGTTTTACTGTGCTCAAATTGCTTCGTTTACTCAAATGGATTAAGTTGACAGTACTCATTAGGACTTAAATGGTTTGTTGCAATTGGTCTCCACAAATGGTTTGAGATACCTTAAGTTTTTGGGTTTTACAAGGTAATTTGCAGGCATTCATCCAGACAAAAATTTCAGAAAAATCAACTTTTCTAGAGAAATTTGGCAACATATTATGCACATCTGCTGAAAGAGACTAAATTAGAGTTGTCATAGCATATCTGCAGCACTCTAATGGATAAAAGTGTCTGCTAAATAGGTATATGTGAATAAAAATGTGAGTGAATACTATTGATTATTATTTGATTACTGAAATAATAATAATAAAAAAAAACTGATTTTTATTCTGTACAAACTGTATATTCTATCCCCCTACCGCAATTTGGTCTCCACAATGTATGGAATACATGGTACACACACACACAAAATCAATTAACTGACATGTCATTTTATACTATTTGGCCAGCCGGACCAGCTGACTTTCCCCAGAAAGTCATTTTTAGTATTATTATGGAAGTCAATGGGGACCATGATGACAGTTTTCTTTATTTGGGTGAACTATCCCTTTAAATGCAAAATGTGCTGCAAATGCTCATGACAGGTGCCAAGACAGAATTTCTACATAGCCAAAAGCGCCTCAAGAATAACCCATTATCATCACTGAAACACACAGACTTGAGTGGCCCGTTGCTGTAACTGACAGGCTGATACTGCAAATCTAACTCAACTCCCGAAATGATTTAGCAAACGCTTTCCTTGCTGAAGCACTTGAAGGGTTGATACAGTACCAGACATCTGTTCACAGTCCTTCTTCCTCTTTGCTCCTCACGCAGGTCAATGATTCTCCAGTGTATATACAACAGTGTATGTGAGTGTGTGGCTCTGCGAGGTCACAGCACTCCACTCCTCGTCCCACGCCAGGCTTGGTTTTTTCCTTTTTTTTATTTAGAAATCTCTTTTCATTCCCTTTTCACATACATATACGCCCATTCATGAACAAACACACACACAATAAACATTTACTCTCTTCCACAGGAAGTTTGTGCTCTATTTACGCTGTCCTAGGTCATGAGGGGACATGGTTCAAAAAAACTCCATCAAATGTTACAGGATGTCAGTCCTCTCTTCGTGGTTTTCAAGTTTGCCGTTAAACTGGAACAATATTCTGGAAATCTGATTATGTTGATGCTGAATGTGGTTTGTTTGAATTATTGGAGTTGACTGTAATTTATTCTCAGAGTGTTTGCTTTACTATATGACAATTATGAGATTTATTCTGATTGGCTGGTGCTGCTAAACCACAGGATCTACACCAGTTTGCCTGGAAACAAACTGTGCTTATAAGGTGTTATGTTAATATGAACTTGAACAAGGAAGAATCATTGATTGATTGATTGATTGATTGATTGATTGATTGGTTTTTCCTCCAGTGTTTCCACCCTTCTGTAAGTTTGTTTTGCTTTGTTTGTTAATATCACTGTAAAAAATATTGTACTGTACATACACGGTTCAAAGCAGTAGGGGTTGGATTTCACTCTTTTTCTTTATTGTACATATTTTCTCTTGTTTTTATAAATAGGTAAGGAGTTAGGTGTTAGGTGTAGCATTGTATTTTTATTTCTGTTATCTTCTTTGTAGCGTGTAGGTAGTTTTATTGTGGGTGTTTAGGTAGGTGTTTTGTTTGTTTGCTAGTTTTTGTGGTGGGTCCACTCCGAGGTAATAGGCTTCACATTTTGGGTGATTAAAAAAATAAAATAAAACGACAAAAAAAAAAAAGGACAAATAAATGGACCTGACTCTGTGGCTCATAAAAGTGAATTTTATTTGTCAAGTGCATTAATTATGTTAAATCTTTGACCTAGATTTCAGATTTCACTCATTCATTTTCTTTTCGGCTTAGTAATAATAATAATAATAATAATACATTTTATTTAAAGGCGCCTTTCTGGCAACTCAAGGACACCGTACAATGAAACAAGAACAATAAAATACTAAGAAAAATAATATTAAAAATACACAACAATAGTGCAGGTACAGATTAAACATTAAAAGCCATCGTAAATAGTTGGGTTTTGAGTTTTGATTTGAATAATGTGAGGGAGTCAATGTTTCTGATGGCAGGTGGTAGTGAGTTCCAAAGCTGGGGAGCAGAGCGGCTGAATGCTATATTGCCCATCGACGACAGCCGAGCAGAGGGAACAGACAAGTGAAGGGAAGAAGAAGATCTCAGGGTGCGAGAGGGAGCAGCAATGTGGATGAGGGCAGACAAATACGGAGGGGCGAGATTGTGGATGGCTTTGAAAGTTGATTGATTGTCCCTTTATTAATCTGGGGTTGCCACTGTGGAATGAACCGCCAACTTATCC
Source organism: Danio albolineatus (assembly GCA_903798035.1). Classification (NCBI taxonomy): domain Eukaryota; kingdom Metazoa; phylum Chordata; class Actinopteri; order Cypriniformes; family Danionidae; genus Danio; species Danio albolineatus. The sequence goes on along the minus strand of CAIGQQ010003610.1, from coordinate 4,408,159 downwards.
AGCATTTGTTTTACGCAGCGGATGCCCTTCCAGCTGCAACCCATCTCTGGGAAACATCCATACACACTCATTCACACTCATACACTAAGGACAATTTAGCCTTACCCAATTCACCTACACCACATGTCTTTGGACTGTGGGGGAAACCGGAGCACCCGGAGGAAACCCACACAACCACAGGGAGAACATGCAAACTCCACAAAGAAATGCCAACTGACCCAGCCAAGGCTCGAACCAGTGACCTTCTTGCTGTGAGGCGAACGTGCTACGCACTACGCCACCGTGGCACCATTTCAGATTTCAGATTTTCCATAAGTTGCTTTTTGAATGTTCCTTTCATGATCCTGTTTTACGTGTTATAGCACATAATTTGATTAATGTCGTTGCGTCACCACACTCTCCACGTTTCCTACAGTTTCATGCAATTTTAGGCGTTCCATTTTTAAATTTGTGGACTTTAACTGCAGTTTGGCACTTTCACTTTCATTCAGGAACATTTCATGCATGCCCCCCGTCACAAACGAGGTATTAGATGCGAGTATGGACTGCTGGAGGAGTGTTGTTCAAATGGAATTTGATACCGCACACCGTATGAGGAAACGACCTTCACATTTCCTGATGCAGGGGTCTGTGGCCCTTCACTGACTCTGTACTGTAGGTGCAGAGAATAGTTTCAAACAGCTGTGTGTGTATAAACAATGCTATCTCATGGCAATTTGTAACTTTTTGATTTAGTGATTAATTCGTATAAATTCGTACGATCTAATTTGTACAATTTAGTACGATTTGCTCATTCCCCAATGACGGTTGGGTTTAGGGGTGAGGTTGGGTGCCACTGCCATGCCTCCTTTTTAAAATCGTACATTTTCGTACGACTGAACTCATTCGAATTCGTATGAATTAGCCCCTAAACTGACAAAATGTAAATTACTTTCATTTTCTCGTGAGATCAGGCTGGTATAAACTATCCTGTCGCAAAATGCGGCGAAAATCCTACATGGTGGGTGTTTTCATGTCTGTACTTCACTTCAATAATGCGACTAAAATCGACATAACTTAACAGAAACGGAATTAAGACGTGGAGTATAACCTTAATCGGATTAATCTAAAATCCTGTTTACATGGTAGACTCTTAATCAGAATATTTACTTAATCGCATTAAAATCAGATGATTGGTGTACATGTAAACATATCCATTGTCAAATTTCCTTAGTGATTTCAAATTGAAGCTTAATCATCAGCTTGGCAAACAGTTTTGGAGCATTTAATGTTTACTTTGAAGGTAGTTCTCAAAGGTAATAATTTTAGGCAAAGGCATTAATGATTTGAGTTTTTAGAGTTGTGTATTAGTTAAATTAGTTTTTGGCTTAAGTTTTAGAATGGACCAGACTGTATGACAGTCAAAAGTCTGGCAACATCAGACTAACAAGAATCATACGACTAATATATAAAATTATATAACAAATGTCTAAGGCAGCAGAGGGTTCAATCAAGCGAAGTCTATCTTCAGAAAATCATTTTCACCAAAGTGAGTGATGACCCCTGACTTGACAGTGGAGCCATGGGAAAGTTTGCTGGGAAAGCTTGGACAGACACAGCCAGACAGCTCCAAGTCCCAGTCCCTATCTTTGGATGCCAGATACCCCCCACCCACACCAAAACACACCCAAGCGCTAGAAATCTGCCCACGCTTGCACACGCATGCTCTCTCAGATACAAAAACACAGATGTGCGCAGCTCACCCACCCACACGCACTCCCAAACACTCGAACGCACTAACACATAAATACCTGCCCACATGAGCACACGTTTATGAAGATACGGCAAGAAGACGCAAAGTTTGTTCAATGAATTTCCATGTTCAGCTACCTCTCTGCGTGCATGCATGTGAATAATCCTTGCTTCGCCCTCTCACACTTGCATGCTTAAATTCACACACTCTCAGCCACCCTCACACACATACTCAGAAGAAAAAAAAGAAGTGAAATTCTGGTCATCTTTGTTGGTGTCTACCTCTGTGGACATTCTTTCGCTCTCTCTCTCTCATATGCAGCCTAACGGGTGCTGAATTCAGGGTTTATATGTACGTGTGTGTGTGTGTGTGTGAATGTGGGCGTCGTGGTGTGGAGGGGGAGGTCTTAGATGCTGAATAACAGTAGTGTGTTTCTGGCAGCTGTGTGTGAGAGTGAGTGAGTGCAGAGCTGTGTAGGCGTCCTCAGCCATGCAGAGACTGTGGGGCTCAGACCGGGCCTTGTGGCTTGTAGCCACCCCACTAATTGGGTAGAGTTGAAGTATATGCTCTCCACAGCCTGAAATACACCAGCAGTAAAACAAAACAAGAAAAAAAAAAGTCTGAAGTGCCCACAATGCTCAGTTCACACAGAGTCTCGGGTTACAGAAAGGATTGGAAGTTTCATGTGAATTTGGCCTTACAGGTATACAACAAAATTGGATTTGAACATTTGCGAACTCCTCTGTGGAATGATTTGATGCATATTTCAATCTCGCGGAAAGATTTCTCCTGTAATTGAATCAGAACAGAGCTCTGTCGCAGTCATAAATAGATAAAAAGATATGAATGAGAATGAAGCATTAAGCCGCGGGAGTGAAGTGGAACGAGTGAGCAAAAGCACTGAAATATTAAAAAAATATAACAATGCTCACTGATTGTCATATCTGGAATAGATCATTTTTTAAAAGTGCCCCTATGCTTTTTTTAAATACGTTTCATGAAGGGGAATATGACTGTATGTGAATGTAAGCTTATTAATATAAATGTCCTTTCAAGAGTTCACACGTAGCTGATGATTGATTATAAAGCTTGTTTGGCATGCTGTCCCGGGAGAGAGCCCTGAGCTCATAAGATCCTAGAGCCCTCCCGTTTGCAAGGCGAGAGGAGAGTTTGAGCTCAGGTAGATCTCGAGAACTCCCCTGTGGGTAGCTAATGAACAGATAGTGATTGCTATGAAGAGATAACTACTAACTAGGAGAATGTCTATGGTGCCGATTTGGAATTGTCAATTAATTTAAGTTGCATGTTTTTGGACGGTGAAAGGAAACTGAGAAACCTGGGGAAAACCCACATGAGCACGGGGAGAACGTTTAAACTCCGCACAGAAACGTCAGCTGGCTTGGTAAGGGCTAGAACCAGTGATGTTCTTGCTGTGAGGCAACAGTGCTAACCACTGGGCCACCGTGCCACCCATCTAGGAAGGAGGAGGAGTAGGGGTGGAAGGGGGGATTCTTCAAAACGAAGATCTGTGATATGGAACTTAGGGTATTTATAGTATCTTAGGAGTCATCTGATTGGTAAATCATTAATTGAATAATGCGGGACCGGCTGCGAGCAATCATCAGCACGTGATCCTCTCAAAATTAGTTTATAAATAAACTTCACACAGTGAAAGAAAGCAAAACAAAGAATCCCGCAATCTATCTCACATACTTTCCTGCTTGCATTTTAAGGCTGCTGAGTGGATTCTTGATCACTGCTAATTGGCCATTATGTTCATGTGCTCAACAGATATGACTGTGATTGTCTCTAATGATCTCGGTTTACAACAACACTTACAGATACACTGAAGTGTTTGAAAGCATTGCTGCATCCCAATTCACATGCTTATACTACACCCTAAAAGTATGTACTTTTTTTTGTAAAGGAAAACTATATACCTTTGAGTGTGTAACAGAGGAGTATTTGGGACACACTACTTCCACGTTAACAGATATACAAGTTGCTTGTAATATGCATTCAGAAGTTAATGTCCAAACATATCTTGATATAAGTTCATATTGTTGTTGCAGATGAAATATAACACAGAAAACACAGTTTAAATGTGGTCCAGTTGGCTAGATATTGATTAACTGTCATTCAAACAACTTTACCAAAGCCTCTCTACTTGAAGGTTGGTCTCGCGTGTCTGCCATGTTTGTAGTTTGTTTACGCTTTTCACCAGAGTTTGTAGTTCTAGTTAATTTCACGTTTAACGTGCATTGTATTGTGGGCAATATTAGCGGTTAGTACAGTGGCAGAGAGAGCTTTGCAATTAATGCAATAAAAAAAAAAAAATTCAAGGGGACCCAAAAAATGTGACGCATTAATTAGCCTAAATAACCATAACCTCCATAATCGGGATCTGTCAAGATTTAGGGTCTGCTTGAACCATTTCTGTTGTGTTGTGTAAATGCAGTGCATTCATTCTTTCATTCATTCTTTTTCTTTTCAGCTTAGTCCCTTTATTAATCCGGGGTCACCACAGCGGAATGAACCGCAAACTTATCCAACATATGTTTTACGCAGCGAATGCCCTTCCAGCTGCAACTCATCTCTGGGAAACATCCATACACACTCATTCATACTCATACATTACGGACAATTTAGTCTACCCAATTCACCTGTACCGCATGTCTTTGGACTTGTGGGGGAAACCGGAGCACCCAGAGGAAACCCACGCAACCACAGGGAGAACATGCAAACTCCACACAAAAATACCAACTGACCCAGCTGAGCCTCGAACCAGTGATCTTCTTGCTTTGAGGTGAACGTGCTACTCACTACGCCACCGTGGCACCCTTATGCAGTGCCTTTTATTAATATTTGTGTTGTGTAAAAAAAAAAATGGCCTGGCAGTTTTTTATGTGTTTGTGTTGTGAAGATGTGCAGCAGGTGTGCTGTCAAATGGATGAATGGATCTTTTTTTAATTTGCTGGTGTTTTTTATAATTGCATGTGTTTTCCTAAATTGCAGCAGGTAAAGCTCTCTCAGTCACCGTGGGTTATATGGACGCTACACATTTACCGGAAATAGAAAACCATCTGGGTACCTCTGGCATATTCTTTTCAACAAACTATAGTTTGGGACACACTAATACTATTTAGGATAGATAATATGTGAATTGGGATGCAGTGTCTATCAGCTATTCCAGTGGCGTACTGACACTGATTCAAATGCTGACAGACCAGAGTTTCAAACGCTTCAGTGCCTGGAGACCTCCAGGACTTTTCTGGCCCTGAAAAGTAAATATATGTACATTTTAAAATAAGCACTCTATAAATTTGAAACCTTGCATTTCCTCAAGTTGTTCTTCTGATTTTAGTCATAGTCAGTATGGGCCACTGACTGCTTTTTTTCCTCTTTCTCTCCCGCTTAGCTCTGTCACGCCCACTCCCCTTTCTTCTGCTCACAGCTTTCCACTTTCATTTAAGTTGCGTTTTTTCCAAATTCTGAGGTAGACTTAAAATAAAAAGGGGGGTTTCATCACCCTTTAATGCTGATGTAAAGGAAAAAGAATAAGGAATAATAGCTATAACACCTCATTTTGTAGCACGTCTTAAAACTCACCACTCAGAATCATCCCACTTACAATGTTTGCAATGGAGATTCGAGTGGATCAACTAGTTCACATAATGTGTCATCATTGGACTCAGACATAAGTTAATATGGTAAATGGACACCATTGTTAATATCAAACAATGTAAAAATATCAGTTATTTACCAGATAGCTGATTCATAAGTGTCTGTTTTTCATGCTTTTGAATGTCATTATGGGACCTTTCGATTTTGATTTAGAAACTTTTGCAAAAATTAATTTGCCCTCATAATCTTTAATCAAATACCACAAATAGCAGCTGGCAAACCAACTTAAAAGGTGCATTTCCATCACCCACTGGACTGGAGTGTGAAACTTACTGGACACTAGTGATAATATCCATGGAAAAACCAACAGAGGCTCATTCTGAAAATGTAGCCATATATACTCACTTAAAATAGATGGGTTAATAATAACCCAACAGATAACCCATAGATGGGTTATTTTGGCACCGACCTTCTGTTGGGTTATTTTAACCCAATCCATTGGGTTATTAAGGTTAACCCAACTATTTGGGTTACAAAAATAACTAATTTGTTGGGTTATTTTGACAAGTGGCTTAACCACTATATAATAATAATAATAAATTATTATTATTTTATTATTATAATAGTAGTAGTCGTCATCTTTATATGTAAATACAAAAACACAGCTTTTAATACATTGGCAATACTTTATTTAAATCCATGAATTTAGTGCCACTCCTCCCACAATAACAACCAGCTGAGAGCAGTTTAGATCATCCCCAAGCAGCAGGACGAAAGGGTTGTCTCTGTTGCTCCTCCTCTAAATACTGAATGAAATACAAGTATACACACATGAATTAGATAATGTCCAAATTTTATTGTCATAAATATTGCACCTAGAGGTTGCAAATCAACAAATTCTTGTTCTGCCTCCTGGTATGAGGGTCGCACAATCTGTATGGCAGTGGAGAAAGGATAGCTGGCAGAGTTGTTAAAGCACCATCTCCAAAGCGGGATCTCCAAGGCTCTCTTTATATCAAACAGAAAAAAAACACAATAATTAAACTCAAAACAAGCCCCTTATATCAAAGGTGAAATGCTACAAATTGGGATTAAAACAGAGCTGTTATACAGGATTCTCACCAGATGAAATGTTTGCTTGAACTGGTAGATCCAAGGTTCTCTTCTCTTTTTTGCAATATGAGAGAATCCGCAGTGACGCATCTCCCCAAACCTTAAAAACTTTATCTTTGGTGTGTGGGTATAAAATACCCGTCCTGAGCCATCTAAAAATAAATAAACAAAAACAGCACTTAAATCCATGCCACACAAACAGCACACTGCATTCATTAAAAGGGATATTTTACACAAAAATGGAAATTCTGTCATCATTAATTCACCCTTCCCTTGTTCTAAATCTCTCCTCAGGTGAACAAAAAACATGATATTTTAAACAATATAGGTAACTAAACCATTCTTGGTCTACAGTGAGAAACACCCATACACTCATTCACACTCTTACACTACGGTCAATTTAGTTTAATAAATCGACCTATACTGCATGTGTTTGGACTGTGGGGGACATGCAAACTCCACACAGTAATGCCAACTGACCCAGCTCCAGGACATGATGGATTCGCCTCTGCTGCTCCTACTCCTCCATTTACCAAATTATGTTTGCTTCAACCTTAAAACAGAAATGTTAAATTGTAAGTTTGCACATGTATGCAGGACCAAACAACAACAAAAATCATGTACTTACCCAGTTTAGCAATGGAGA
>CAIGQQ010003610.1:4386326-4395969 GCA_903798035.1 Danio albolineatus | reverse complement strand
GATAGATAGATAGATAGATAGATAGATAGATAGATAGATAGATAGATAGATAGATAGATAGATAGATAGATAGATAGATAGATAGATAGATAGATAGATAGATAGATAGATAGATAGATAGATAGATTATCTACTAGTTGTTCTTCTTAGTTGTTTCTAGTCCAATTATCAAACTTCTTAAATCAAGAAGAATCTTCTAGACAAGCAAACAATGTAATCTGGTTTTCAGAAACAATAGGTCAAAATTAAGAGAGTTTGCCTTCAAATAAGAACAATACACTCTCCCAATGGCATGAGCAACATAATCTTATTTTCGCTTTGAGATAAAAGTATTTAGCTTACCCTAATGGCAGATTACTTTGCTTGTTAAAAGGGAAAAACTCCCAGAATTTTGACTTTATTTCTAAGACAAAATCTTTTGCTTGTCTAGAAAAGGATACTTGAGAATATAAGAATTTTTAGATATTTGGATGAGAAACAAAACAAAAACTCTAAATAAGAAAAGCCTTTTTCATTTTGCCATCTGAAATGTTTTTTCTAAAATGATCATTGTTCTCAGCCTCCTATATATGTTCATGTTCAGTTCTTCTACTTTAAATGCAATGAAAGAACCTATCCATCGCTATGAAAAGGATACTACTGAATTAATACATAAAAATAAGGAAAAAAGTTCATTTTAAAAGAGGTATTTGCATCTGAACTCTTCGTTTCTTTATTGAAATTAGTGAATGTAGAATCCATCATTTTTACGGTAGCATTTAGATTATGTTCAGTTGTGATGCAGATTAAAAGACTGCAACACCAGACAACAGGATCTCTGTCTGCTCAATGCCAGTTTTTGTGTAAGGGTTATACAGCTGCTCCTTGGAAACTAAACGAGTGTTATCAGAACAAATCAAATGTTTCTATTGCCTCCATATATGAAGTGAAGCAATTATAAGCCCCTTAGTGCAGGGAGTAAATTATATTAATTGAGACTGCAGCTGAGGGGAAACACTTGACAGTTCCCACTCACCTGCTTCTCACTGTTAATTTACCTTGCTGGAGCCCTTTCTGACATACCCTGTTTCGACAAGTGTCATTCACTTTAATTTTAGAGTAACTCTGACTGTCAGAACCACAGTTCATGCACTGCATGTGCGCCAATTTATTTTCACTAGCCTTAATCATACGAAAAGAAGAGAAATCATGCTGATCATGATGTGGTTTATAATTATTCTATTGAAAATAATCTTCTTACTAAACAATGATGCACTAAACTGATCTAAAGTCACAGCAAATACATTTATAATGTAAAACTAATATTTGCAATAGCATTCAAATAAATGTTGTACTTCTGTTCATCAAAGATTGTTAATTAACAATTGTCAGTTGATCAATTAACAGTTGATTAATGGTTTTAAGCTTTCTAACTCCATTATTACACCTTTTTTCTTTTGAAATTAATGTTCTTATAAATAGGGTGTCACAGTGACGCAGTGGGTAGCACAATCGCCTCACAGCAAGAAGTTCGAGGGTTCAAGCCTTGGCTGGGTTAGTTGGCATTTCTGTGTAGTGTTTGCCTGTTCTCCCTGTGTTGGCGTGAGTTTCCTCCGGGTGCTCTGGTTTCCCCCACATTCCAAAGACGTGCTATAGGTGAATTAGGTAAGCTAAATTGTCCATAGTGTATGTGTGTGAATGAATGTGTATGGATGTTTCCCAGTGATGGGAACACAACTGACCCAGCCGAGGCTTGAACCAGTCACCATCTGGCTGTGAGGCGATCGTGCTACCCACTACGCCACCGTGTCGCTGAGGTCAAGTTCAAGTAAATGAATATTTTATTATGTGTTTAAATACATACAGATATCAACAGCACTAAAGTGTGCAAATGTAGCTTAATCATTCAAATGCCACTAGCAAGTATACAAAGGTCATGAGGTTCAGTTCTCAGGGAATGCATGAATCTGATTCGAATATTCCAGTTTAGTTCATCAGCATTATGATGTATTTTACAGTATGACTATGTGCAAATAGAGGTATGAGAGCTGTCACTGGGGCAGTCAGTACCTTCTTAAAAAGGTACACATTTGTACTTTTTAGGTAACTAACATAATACACTTTAAGCAGTTTATATACAATTATATATACAATATACAATACACTTTATATTGTAGATACCAATATGGGGGGTGGCACACAGAAGGTCACTGGTTCGAGTCCCGGTTTGGTCAGTTGGCGTTTCTGTGTGGAGTTTGCATGTTCTCCCCGTGTTTGCGTGGGTTTCCTCTGGGTGCTCAGGTTTCCCCCCCCCAGTCCAAAGACATGCGGTACAGGTGATTTAAACTAAATTGTCTATATTGTGTGAGTGTGTGTGCGAATGGGTATTTTCCAGTTCTGGGCGTAAGGCTGGAAGGGCATCCGCTGCGTAAAACATGCTGGAATAGTTGACGGTCAATTCTGCTGTGGCAACACCTGAGAAACAGGGGACTAAACCGAAGGGAAATGAATGAATGAATGAGATACCAATGAAGATAATTTGGGTATAAATGAGTACAACTTTTTGAAAACCACCCCAGTGTACATTCATTCATTCATTTTCTTTTCGGCTTAGTCCCTTTATTAATCCGGGGTCGCCACAGCGGAATGAACCGCCAACCCATCCAGCATTTGTTTTACGCAGCGGATGCCCCTCCAGCCACAACCCATCTCTGGGAAACACATCCATACATTCTCATTCACATACATACACTATGGACAATTTAGCTTACCCAATTCACCTGTACCGCATGTCTTTGGACTGTGGGGGAAACCGGAGCACCCGGAGGAAACCCACGCAACCACGGGGAGAACATGCAAACACCACACAGAAATGCCAACTGGCCCAGCCGGGGATTCGAACCAGCAACCTTCTTGCTGTGAGGCGAATGTGCGACTCACTATGCCACCATGGCACCCCCACCCCAGTGTACTTATTATTAAATTAAACATGATATTCTACCATTAATGTGCCATTATTCTGTACTGGGTTCCAGTGAATATATGACTCTCCCAATCACGTTGTAAATCCATTGTATTGCTTTTGGTTGTATTTCAAGCTTTCCTGAACTCACTGTCAGCGGCACAGTTGTCATTTTTTCGGATCAATGTGCTAGCCATCTGTCAATCAGCTGTCAAAAAAGGAAATCTCTGATATTTTTTCCTGGCATCTTTCCTCCTATATCTGGCACGCTATTGTTACATTTATCTGTTCCCAAATCGTCTCATTTTGTCTCTATCTGTCACAGAAAAATGGGAGGTAAAAAAAATAATCAAGCATGCATGGCACCTTCGATGGGGCTGCTAGCTGTTGCTGGCCTACTTCCTAAAAATAGCATCTAATACCAAGGCAGATTCCAAGACTTTTACTGTACTGCTCTCTCTTTCTCTCTCTCACTCACCCTCCCCACCCAAACCAACCTCCACCTTCTCTCTTTGTCTCCCCTTCTCTCTTCTATCTCACTCCTCACACTCTCTGGAAGTGTTGTTTAGCTATTTATATCATTAACTGTAAATGTTAAATTGTGCATTTGTTCATGAACTGTTCTGTGCAATTGTGTTGATTTTATGATACACACAAAAAAGCATGCACAGTAAATAAATAATAAATAGTGAAACATGCTTTTTGATGCTTATTTGAAGGTGTGGCATCATTAAATAATGAAATAACTCTTAATTATTTATTAAGATTTTATATGTTTTTTTCTACTGATAAGGTGTTTTTCTTATAAATACTGTATAATTGTTTTGATATTTTGTTGCTGTGTGCTGTTGCAACATAGTTTTGTTCTGCATTACACCTCCTGCACTTTAAAAAATATGATATGACAAGTCATGAAAACGGGCGTCACAGTGGCGCAGTGGGTAGCACAATCACCTCACAGCAAGAAAGCCACTGGTTTGAGCCTCGGCTAGGTCAGTTGGCATTTCTGTATGGAGTTTGCATGTTCTCCCTGTGTTCGCGTGGGTTTCCTCCGGGATCTCTGGTTTCCCCTACAAGTCAAAAAACGTTGTACAGGTGGATGGGGTAAGCTAAATTGTCCATAGTGTATGTGTATATGAATGTGTATGCTTCCCAGTGATGGGCTGCAGCTGGAAGGGCATCTGCTGCGTAAAACATATGCTGGATAAGTTGGTGGTTCATTCCACGGTGGCGACTCCAGATTAATAAAGGGACTAAGCCGAAAAGAAAATTTAGTGTAATGTGTACAGTATATAGTGCATTTATCTTGTATGAAGGAATCTCCACACCACCATCAGTGTGCAGCATCCACTTGGATGATGCCACAGCAGCCACAGGACAATGTCGACAGTGCGCTCACCACACACCAGCTATAGGTGAAGTGGAGAGACAGTGATAGAGCTAATTTAGTGGATGAGGATGATTGGGAGGCCATGATCTGTAAGGACCGATGGAGGGAATTTGGCCAGGATACGGGCTCTGCTCTTTACAAGAAATGCCATGGGATTTTTAATTACCACAGAGTCAGGACCTCGGTTTAACGTCTCATCCGAAAGACGGCGCCCACTGATGGTGTCCCCTCCAGTATACTGGGGCATTAGGACTCACACAGATCACAGGTTGAGCACCCCGTTAGCTTCATTAACACCACTTTCAACAGCAACCTTTCCCATGGGCTCGCCCATGCAGGTTCTGACCAGGCCCAGTCCTGCTTAGTTTCAGTGGGTAACTGGTCTTGGCTTGCAGAGTGATATGGCTTTAGCGAATAAATGAATGAGGTCATGAAAACACGTTTTTATTTTACTTTAACTTATTTTTTTAGTTAATCAGGTTTCAACTAATGTTTCTAAGTAATACAAAGCTTAAATTAATATTTTTAGTCTGTTTAATTGATATAAGTTCAGATAACTAGAAAAACATATTTGAGTTTTTATAGTGTTTTGCAGACAAATAAAGCCAACTTGAAACTTAAATTAATAGAGTATTTAATTAAATGTTACATATTATTTACCGATTGACTCCCATATGCCGTTTTCATGCAAATTTGTTACGCATTCATTTATTATTTTATTTTTTAGTAATGCAATAAGTTAAATTTCTCTTATTACACCACATCACTGAAGAAATGATTACAGAAGCTGTGTAAAAGATATGTTACACCATTAATAAAAGCAGGTAAAGGTCTTCCTATTTTTAGCCCTTTCTTCACACTTTTTGGCTGGGATTATGCAGCTTTCAGGAACAAAGCAGCAGCAGGTTGGCACAGAAGTAAAAATTCCATTCATTTTCTCAATAGGAGATTTTTTTAATGATACCGTAAACTTAAAAATCACTGTGCGATGTGACGTTGATAATTAGCATTTGTTGAAGCCATCATACTATATTATGCATTAAATAATAAGACAACGTCTAACGGTTGGACTCTTGGTGGAAATTGAATTTTGCACTGAAAGTTTCACTAATAAGAGAATCTGGGGAGCAAATTATGGCAAAAGAACATTTACATTTACAGTAGTACCTCTTAATGTACACCATTCTTTTAAATTGAACAGTATACCAAATGAAGGACTGATAAATGTAAGTATAAAATACTGAGCATGAAATGAAGAAACTGAAACTAGCAGCATGTGTAAGACGCACCGACAAATACTCATATGTGTCTTTCATTTGGGACCAGTCCAAATGTGTTCATTGTGTATGTTTTACCTGCTTGATGTTTAGCTGCATTACACATTATAAATCACCTTGAAATTTAATTTGATGAATGTTACACATAGGTAGACTTATAGATAGACCATAGATTGGACTTATTTTTGGGTGTTACCAATACCAACTTTAACAAACATGTTTTGTTCGATTCCAATGCCGATACCAATAATGTCAATTGCATATACAGTAATGTACAGTACTAGTTTTATTTTTTTTCATTAAATTAGTTGTACTGAACACTCTAACATTTCTAACATTTCAAGAGTTCACACTTACATATTGCTTGACGCTATTAGCAGGTTTGGCATGCTCCCACCTCTTCAGTTAGCATGTAAGGGCGTCCAAGATCAGGAAGGTTTTGAGAGCTCCCCTTGGTAAAAAAGAGGAAAAGGAGGAGACGGGGTGGGAGGGGGGATTCTTCCAAAACGAAGATAAGCAGTAGGGTGAAATAGGTCTATTTATTGTAGGCTTAGATCAACCTGATTGGATTATTGCTGATTACGGATGAGAGACCAGCCGTGATCAATCATATCATGTACTCCTCTCGAAATTAGTTTATAATACTTTACTTAGGGCGTCATGGTGGCTCAGTGAGTAGCAGCAAGATTCGTGCTGGTTCGAGCCTTGGCTGGGTCAGTTGGCATGTTCTGCTCGTGTTCATGTGGGTTTCCTCCATGTGCTCTGGTTTCCTCCCCAATTCATACCAAGACATGTTGTATGTAAGCTAAATTGGACATAGTGTATGAGTGTGAATGCGGCTGAGGCTGCAAGGGCATCCGCTGTGTAAAACATGTGCTGGATATGTTGACGGCTTTTTCAGCTGTGGAAAACCCAGATTAATAATGGAACTAAGCCGAAAAGAAAAGAAATGAATGAACTTTAAGAGTTAAAATTAAAGTTAAAATTAAAAACTAAATTTACAATTTGACAATCTTTTTTTTTTAACAACAGTAACTTTTATTTGACATATAATAGATTTTTTTATAAACTTAACAAATAAAGTCAGTGCTTTTACTATAATTAAGGCATAAATGTTGCTGCTCCAAATAATATTGACTCACTAAATTGCAGTCGGTTTCTTTTATTGTGTAAGATGTTTTAGACCAAACTAAAACTAAATTAGACAAAAGGGTTTTGTGTCAGCACTTAAACATGGTTCACACCTGTTCCTTATCCAATGTACATCTGACATTTTGTATATATTAGATTTAAGTCTGATATTTTGTACAGATTATTATATACTGTTTTTTTTTTTGTTTTTTTGGCTAGTATGTAATGATTTTGTGCTGAGAAAACATTGGATTATACAAAATATGTCTAGCTCATTTCCTTCATGTAATTAATAAACCATTGATGTCTGCCCTTTTCATATTACTGCAAATATGCCAATAGCTTTAAATTAATCCAACATCGGCTGGTAAATATTGGCAGCTGGTACATCGGTGCATCCCTAGACTAATAAAAATCCTGATCTGAAAATGCAATATGTCATTCACAATGCTTATAGTTATTTTCCTTCTTTAAAGATGTTAAGTCCACCATCTTTTACACTTTTGGTATTTTACCCAATTTTTAAATACTCTGGTAATTTACCTAATTCAAATTAAATCTGGTAATATTTGACTCATCTATAGCAAGTTGGTTTAACTCTATAAAAACACTTCCAGAGCTAAAGTTTATTTCATCAGTCTACATAAACACACAATTTTTTTATGCCATTTTTAATGTGAGAGTAATTTGTCAAGAGCTAATCAAACAAGTGCTGTTGTTTTTGTTGTTGTTATTTGCTGTGCTTAGCATAGGTAAACATGCCAAGGATTGCTTTCATGAGACTACCCTTCTCTTAACCTAAAATGGCTGAAATGAGCCAACTCTTCATTTTTTGCCATATGTTCATGTGCCAGAAATAAGAGAAGCAAGCTATTCTGAGTCACATTGACTTCCTGTTGGGGTCCTGAATAGCAGCTTTTTTATCAAGAGATGTGAGTCATTCCAAACCACTCTAAAATAACTTTGAATATCATGTTGATCACATTTAATATTTCACAGTTGATATAGAGGATTATTTAACTTAAACTTAAAACACTGTTAGTATTGATACTTTTTGGACTTTTTGCTTGCTCCAACTAAATATTTGATCAAATATGGACAAACTTATGTTTTTGGGTTTACAATTTAATTGAAAAATAGAAAGACTTTACAATACGGTTGCATTATTGTATTATTATTGTAGAGGTTTGTTAATGTATTTACTAACATGAACTAATAATGTAGAGCGCCATGGTGGCGTAGTGAGTAGCACGTTCGCCTCACAGCAAGAAGGTCGCTGGTTCGAGCCTCGACTGGGTCAGTTGGCATTTCTGTGTGGAGTTTGCATGTTCTCCCCGTGGTTGCGTGGGTTTCCCCCGGTCTTCCGGTTTCCCCCACAAGTCCAAAGACATGTGGTATAGGTGAATTGTGTAGGCTAAATTGTCCATAGTGTATGAGTGTGACTGAGTGTGTATGAGTGTGTATATTTGTTTCCCAGAGATGGGTTGCAGCTGGAAGGGCATCCGCTGTGTAAAACAAATGCTGGATAAGTTGGCGGTTCATTCCACTGTGGCGACCCCGGATTAATAAAGGGACTATGCCAAAAAGAAAATGAATGAATGAATGAACTAATAATGTACAATAGTTGTACATCATTCATTCAACACAGGCTCATTCTGAAAACTTAGCCCTATATACGTTTCTGGAGATCGCAAATGATGTAGCCATCTTTAAAACAAAGGCTACAGGGCAGTATGACCTTTCCTCGCTTACTGGCTGATCGCTTACCTGCATGTGGACAGCTTTTAGGTAGCTCGACACATACGTCAGTGGACTTAAGATGCAGAGCAGGGGGATCGGTCGGATGGTCATTTAGTCAGCCGACTACGGCCTCTGGTTAATTTACACAAGAAAAGCAGGCGCGAATGGTACTCACGAGAGCAATTTGAGATCTCAACAAGTGTACACAGTGGCCTCTGGGGGATTTGCAAAAATAAAAACTGAGAAAAAGAAACGCAGCTCCTGGATGTATTTTGCTCTCTCCAGAAATGTATATAGGGGTACATAATTGGAATGAGCCTGGGTTGCATTCATTAACATTTCATTTCATTAACAGTTCAACATTTCTGAAGAGCGCAAATTATTTAGCCAGAGCTACCTGAGGCTGCATTTCATCTTTAAAACGAACGCTACTGACCGATTATCTCTGTGTGGACGGCTCTTCCACAGTTTGCCCATTGGCTTGCTGCATATGCCGGTGGACTTGAGGCGTGGGGAGGAGTTGACTGTGATGACGAGGTTTGAGTTCGGCAAAGAACGGTTTGAGGAAGCAGGTAAAAAGTAATAACAGGGTGAGAATGTGCTAAGATCTGAAAACTTGGTAAAAATCAGGTGGCCGTGAGGGCTTTTCTTTTTCTGGATTGCTTTTGAAAACACTGTTGGTTGGGTTAGGGATGGGGGTGGATGGGGTTATCGGTCGGTGGGTCAGTCAGTCAGTCAGTCAAAAGCAGCCTCTGGTGGATTAACGTGAGAAGAGCTGGCACGAATGGCATTCACAAGAGGAATTTATATTTCAAAAAGCTTACACAGCGGCCTCCGGTTGATTCGCAAATACCAAAACTGCAAAAAACATACCTCCTGGGATATACTGCGCGCTGTCCAGAAATGTATGCAGGAGCACGTATCTATAATGAGCCTGGGTTGACTAAAATCCAAATTCATCTTTGTTAGCATGCACTTACAAGGATTAACAATAAACAACTTTATTTTAATAAATACTGTAATAAATGTATTGTTCATTGTTAGTTCGTGTTAGTAAATACACGAACGATTACAACCTTATTATAAAAGCTTTACCAAAACAATATTTGACCCAGGAGAAGATTGAAAGAACAAAGTGTGTCCATTCAAAAGATTAATATATGA
>CAIGQQ010003610.1:4366326-4381326 GCA_903798035.1 Danio albolineatus | reverse complement strand
ATGCTTGCATTTAATATGCATTCTATATAAAATCACCTCTGTACATTTTATTTCATGTGGAATAGTTAATAAATTAATGAGCTAATTACTGTGACAAAAAAAAACAAAGCTTCAACTTGCCAAAATCCTATAGAAAAATAACTACAACATTATAACTGTACAGTTTTGTCTTAGGAAATGGATCTTGGGTTGCCTTACATTGGTAATTTGGTGCTAGTTTTCCCTGTTTTGTATTTTCCTTCAATTAAATCTGAAGACCCAGCGTTGCTGAAGCAAGCTAATTAGCAGAACGTGTATTTTTAAAAGCAGAAAGTAATTACAGTATGTTGTTCTGCCTGCAGCAGATCTCGTTGTTTGGCCATCAGCGCACAGAACTCTATAAATGGCACAGGTAGAAGAACTAATAAGATGTGAAACCGGGCCCACCGGAATGCACGAGGACTCGGTGTGTGACAGGCTGTAGGCAGCAGGTGAATTTGCACCGGAGGAGGAGGGGGCAAGAATAGCACCGGTGTGGGCGTACAGGCGGCCACCGAGCCGTTATGCTGTATGCTGGCGTATTTTCAGTAAGGTCAACAAACATGATAAATGTCCATGTATATATATATGTGTGTGTGAGGCGGTGCATGCGGCTGATATGAGGTTTGGTATTCCATGCAGCGGCCTCCCACGCGCCGCTAACCGCCCACGCCAGGATCTGCGTCACGCAGGCGCGTGGGAGTGAGAGAGCAATGTAGCAAGCGCGGAATATCCCAATTCTGGCAGTAGGGGAGAGAGCGGAAACCAACTAGTTTGAGAGTCCCTCCGTAGTTCAAACTACAGAGTGTGTGAGAGTTAATTCAATAACACATAGCCGAAAGACGCGTCGCTGACCCGCCGAACGCGCGGCACGTAACCGGACGTCAGGTGGAGCGTCGCGTAATTCAGCGGACCGTCACAACTTTATTAAGCTTACCAGCAGACGCCTCTTTTTGGAGAGTTTTGGTGGGAAAAGACAAAGAAAGAAAACCCTGAGGTATGTTTATGTCAGTACTTGTTATCAGTGTCGCTTGCAAATGCTGTTTCGCGCTGGTTTTGTGTATTGTGTGCAACTTTCCTGCGTGTTTTTGTGGTCCATGTGCGCGCCGTGCAGACCGGACAGCTCTCGGTACCGTTCGTGAACGCGCCCCCGTGGGCGTCTAGTCGTCGGCAGCTGTGTGTCTCCAGCATCCGTAGCGTTTCTCCACTTCCAAGCGTAGTTTTCCCAAATGCTTTCCAGCAAATGCTTTCTGCTGTTATTGTAGAAACCTTTTAAATGTGTGAATTCCATTGCCTGCTATACTGTTTCCGATGATTTTCAGGTGCTACTAAGATAAATTCCCAGCTTTAAAATATATACTTAAATTAACTACTTTAATGTATCTTTACTGTTATATTAACTCTATGTTATTTCAATATGTATGTTTAATTTTTTGTATTTGTGTTAAGTTACTTGATGTAGAAGTGATAATATACATATGAATGCATGCAGACATTACAGACATAAGTGTTTATATCAGTTTAATTTATTAATGAATAAATGTATTCAAGATAAATGTGGAATATGTAGATGTGCTATTGAATTTGAATACAATGAAAACCATAGACTTGATAACTTTAATAAAATAACTTTAAACAGCGTAAATGTTCAAATGATAGTTGCAGTTTTGCAGAATTGATTGGAATTTGTCAATAAACCTATTATCTGTAGCTATTATCTGTAGACCAAACTTAGCATATTTTAATAAATGGGATTCTATTGAATAGAAAATTAATTCCAGCGTGGTCTGGAAATTGGGATTTTGTGTAATTTTTTTTAATTGCCAAGTTTAGTCATATCGGGAAAATTTTCATGATATTATGAAAAGTGTGATTTTGGGGAGAGGGGGAGGGGGGGGGGGTAAAAATCTACTTGATAGTATTGGCAAAAACATTACAAGCACTTCATTCGTTTGTTCACATTATTTTACAAACTTCTCTGTTTAAAAGGACTGTACCATTGATGCTTGTCAGCTTTTATCAAAATGTTAATGTAATGTTTTCCACTTAATTTCAAATTGAAGGGCACATTAAGTGGCTAATCTATAAGCAAAAATAAAAGAAATATATATTAGATTCTTTTTTGTTTTCATTTAACAATTCATTTAACTTTACTCTATAGGCTCCCATAGTCTTGCTTCAATTATACAAAGCAGTAAGTGCATATAATAAAAGTATCATTGGCACTTGGCCCATAACAATACTTTAATGCTGTTTCTGCCACGATGATTTACTGCATGTTCCCATAAATATTAGTAATAGTAGCTGATGAGTCCCGTTTGGTGTATTATTTGAGTAAAATTCAAATGAGCTAATAGGAATTTTTGTTTTGAATTGTTTTCGGTCTTGTGAGTTCATGACTCATTGTTTACCACCACATTGTACACACTGGGCCCCCGATATATACCAGCTCAGATCTTACTAATGCTGTATTAGCTGCACAGTGGTGAACTTTTGTCATGCCTGTTTTCCTTCTCTACTTTCCTCACCTACATTTTCCCCGTTATCATCAAAGACCCTTGAATGAATCATACTGTATTTTGGTTTAAGGCGCTGCCATTTAAATGAATGCGTGTTTGCGTCCCTCTTTTAAAAGTCATTGAATGATAATGAGCATAATTTAAGCTAAGCTTGAGTCTACTGTCCTCTTAATCACAGGATGCGATTGAAAGATGGTCATAAAGACATTTGTATTGATAAGAAGCTATATTATTTTACATCACATTATATTTAGGCAGGTGGTTCATTCCGCTGTGGCGACCCCTGATTAATAAAGGGAATAAGCCGAAAAGAAAATGAATGAATGAATGAATATATTTAGGCAGCACATACCTTTTTATTAAAGTGAACATGATATTTTCTGTTCAGTTAAGTATAAACTGAGAAGTGAATACTTTTTCTTTAAAGCACTGTCCAATTAGGAATGGTCCACTTTACCAGACGGCATGATAACCTTGAATAAAAATATCACAGTTTAACGATATCACAGTATTGTGATTACTGCACCAGAATAAGTTCTTTTTAAATGTCTGGGTAAAAAAAACTTTTTCCCCCTATTGAACACATTAATTCATTTTCCTTTCGGCTAGTCCCTTTATTAATCTGGGGTTGCCACAGCGGAATGAACCGCCAACCTATTCAGCAGCAGATGCCCTTCCAGGTGCAACCCATCACTAGGAAACATCCATACACACTCATTCACACACATTTTTAGCTTACCCAATTCACCTATACCACGTCTTTGGACTTGTGGGGGAAACCAGAGCACCCAGAGGAAACCCATGCGAACAAGAGGAGAACATGCAAACTCCACACAGAAATGCCAACTGACACAAGGGGCTCGAACTAGCGACCTTCTTGCTGTGAGGTGATTATGCTACCCACTGCGCCACCCATTGAACACAATATATTTTATTTTAAGAAACATTTAAAATGTTTTGGACCAGTAGCTTTTGCTGTAGAGGTTCATTTTCTGCTGGAGATAATATTGCCCTAAAAAAACCTAAATAAAAACATGTAAAAAAACAACAACTTACATGTACCTTAGGAACGGTATAAAAGAAAACTTTGGCGGTTTTAAAACCTTGACTTTTTCAAACCGTGGCAAACCTTGAAACCAGTTATCGTCCCATGCTTGTGTCCGATATACTATAACAGGTTATTTGATGTCATATAAAAAGCTTTATGTGTGGAACAGACCAAAATTTCTCTCATTCAATTGTCATCTCTGGTGCTTGATAGCTCTTTTTTAAAAATGTTGTATTGTATGTAGGAAAGCAGCATGAACATTCTTCTAAACATATGTTTTTGTGTTGTATGAATGAAAAGAAAATTTAATAATGAGAAACTTTTCTCGTTTCTTAGGCAAAGCATGTGATTTAAAGGGACTGTTTACCCAAAAATGACAATTTAATCACTACTTACTGTCCCACAAATGAGTACAAAGTTTTCTTCTTTTTTTTTGCTGAACACTAAAGAAGATATTTTGAAGAATGGCGAAAACCTGTTATCATTGACGTCCATAGATGGAAAGTCAAATACCATGTAAGTCAATGGTTACAGGTTTCCAACATTCCTCAAAATATCTTTTTTTTATTTAACAGAAGAAAGTCAAACAGGTTTGGAACAAGTGAAGGGTGAGTAAATGATGACAGAATTTATGATTTTTGGTGAACTAGCCCTTTAAGAGATGCCCAGTTGCTTTTGTACACACAAAGGCTTCCTGTTCTTGTCTAGCCATTCACTTAAGAAGGGAATCAGTTGTGTTTTTTGCCTTATGTTGCTTTCACAAAAACAGTCTGTATGGCTTTCATATGGAGAGCAGCTGTTCCACAAACATTTAATCTGACACACAGGACTGCCTTTCAAGAGAAGCTCCTTTTCGATAGCTGCATCGTACTATTCAGGACAGGTCTCAATGTGAATCCATTATTCATTTAGATTGATAAGAGGCCGCTGTTGGGCAGCACGAGTATGAGCTGTGAGTGCTCTCAGCAGGCTGCGTGAAGCCCTGGCCTTAGATCTCCAGCATTAGGAACCCAGTATGCTGCGGGGAGAGAGAGCTTTGGATAAATTGCTGCCTAAGTGCCATCCATGCTGATGGTGAATTGGTTTCAACAAGGCACCCTTCACTTGGGTCTAGGCCTCAGTCATCCATTAGAGTGGCGTATCACTCTACTGTTCAGTGGGGTGTCCTCATTAAACTTCATAGTATACACTCACTCATCAGTACTCGCTATCAGCCTTGCTGTGTTGCTGTTCTTACTCAGTCATGATGATTTAGCAGCATCTGTCATCTTTTACAGCCCTTGAAAGAATGATAATTGGGGCAGAGATTGACATTACCATTGTTAACACAAAGTGGTTTTATTGGTGTTTTATTGGTGTTTTTACATTATTACATTGTATTTAGGCCTGTCACAATATCTATTTTTTTGTCGTACGATATACTGCACTGAAATATATTGTGATAAACGATATTATTGTCATTTTAAGACCATTTTAGGCCACTTATTATATAATGCCAGAATGGCTATATAATAGCGTCATTACTCAAGTACACTCTTCAAAAAAACACATTATATTTTGTTCTTAAGAATATTTAAATTTAATTTAGTCATTTTAATAATTTAATGATTTAATTTAATCATGAAAACGCAAATCCAAAACAAATAATAAATAAATGTTAACAAAAAAAAATGCAAGGTTAAAAAGTTACAGAGGCTGTGATTATCTCTCATATCTGTGACGCCTCCAATAGAGATAGAAAAGTTGTGCAATCAGCTAAAATGTTACAAGAATAGTTTTTTACGTATGGGCGATATATATTGCATCACCAGAAATTATTGAGGTCATGTCCATGTATTGTGCGATAAGTCGATATATTGATTCAAGAGTTCACACTTAGATATTGTTTGACAAATGTTAGCAGGTTTGGCATGCTGTCCCGGGAGAGAACCCTGAGCTTGGAGATAGTTGAGCCCAGGGCTCCTGCCTGGTAGAATGAGCATGTAAAGGGGAGTACGAGATCAGGTAGTTCTCGAGGGCTCCCCGTGTTAAAAGATAGAAGGGGGAGAAGGGGTGGATGGGGGGTTTCTTCGGAAAACGAAGATAAGAGAGTGCTATTTGCTGGGATACTTATAGTGGGATTGATTTAATCTGATTGGCTGACTAGTGATTGTAGATGAGAGACCAGCTGCGGTCAATCACATCACGTGCTCCTCCCAAATTAGTTTGTGAAACTTCACTTATTATGACAGGCCTAATTGTATTAAATGTTCAACCTAAGGTTCATGAGTGTCACAGCATATGCAACTTTTAGGCATCTACATTTGCTATTATAGACCATTTTGAGGGATGTGGTCCCAATGTATTTCCTGTTTTACATTTTAAATTTCTATAGCTTCTGAGGATCCAAAAAGAGCCACATATTGATAAATAATGTTATTAAAGCTGTTTTAACATTAAGTTATGATTGACTTGCTTCTTTTTACAGTTCTGAAATAGTTTGATAACAAGCAGGAAATGTTCATGGGCCAATGACTTGACCACATTAAAAATGCTCTAGGTATGGCATTGTCTGTCTGACGATTTTAGTTCTTTATACTGCCCACATTGCTTCACGACAGGCTGAGAAAATGCAAATGCTGATGTGTATGTCTGTGCAAGTTTATTTAGAAAGTAACCTAATTCTTATTCATAAATTATTTTAAAGCTGAAAAGGCTTGTGAGCCTGTTTGGAGATTTTGAGACTCCCACACTGGAGGAACCCTCTGAAGAACCTCTAGGCATCATTTTTTAATGCGTCTCAGTGTACTCAAGGAACTTAAATTATACACTGACGTGTTTCAAAACCTTTACTGTATGCTCTTGTTACTTAAGGGACCATTTAGGAACCATTAATGCAAATAAGGATTATTGTGTAGGGGTTCTTCAAATTACCACGCTTGCAGGACCCTACTGGGAACTTTGAAGATGGGAACTTTAATAGTTCTGCAGTTTTTTTATTTTTCAGGCTCTCATAATGTGATGGTGTACCTAAAATTAAATTCTGTCATCCTTTAACCATCCTTCACTTGTTCCAAACCAGTTTCTGTTGATCACAAAGAAAGATACAGTATGAGCAATTCAAATGTCAACCTTGCCATGAAAAATATTAAGTTGTGACCAAAATAGCGAAACTCTTTTAATTTTTTTGTTATTATTGTATTTTACAGTGCTGTACAAATACTCTAAAATGTCTCGGTCAATGTTTTCAAACTATTATATTTGATTTACCAAAGTCACACAAGTGGAAATTTCACATCTGTCACATCCATAACAAAGCTTTTTCCTCATAAATGCAAAAATGTAAATTAAAATAAAATCAATCATGTTTGTTCTATAGTGAGCAACTCTTATCCTTGTGATTTGCGATGTTTCTTTTGGATTGTGCAGTTTAATTCACAGAATTTCTACAAAGTATGTTGTATACTGTAAACTTGCAGACTTTTTTCGTCACATTACATGTTTATTTTCCTCATTTAAAATATAAAAATTGCTTACAGATTGATATTTTTCTGATCCCAGAACTCTGTGGTTAGTTGTTTTGGAAAATGTAAACAAAGGTTTCAATATAATATTAACATATACCTTTTCTGTGCGTTTATGGTTTGAGTTTAGCTCAAATGTCACATCCATAAGGCTGGTATTGCTCATGTACTAAAGAATGTTGTAAAAAAAGTTGTCCTTGGCTTTCATAGTATTTTTTGTTCCTAGTATGGATGTAAATGGATGTTTTTTTTTTCTAACATTCAGAATATCTTGTTTTTCGTTTTTTGGGGGAAATAACCCTTATAAGTGTTCTGCTAGTGTGGTGATCTCAGGAGTCCTTAAATTGTACCTTATATATATATATTATTATATACAAAGCATATTTTAAAGAGATCAGTGCATAACCAAATTCTTAAAATTTGACTTACGATTCCATAAATTATTTCACAAAGATGAAGAGAGACAAAATCTAATTCTAAATGCCTGTAAAACCCAGAGATTTCCAGCTGCCGTGCTTTGCATATTCTTCTAAAACGTATCTCTTGCAATAGAAAATGAGATCGGTTACCTCATTAGTATGCATTACAGAGTCTGACAAAGTTTGCAGAGACCATTATGTGTGTGTGTGTGTGTGTGTGTGTGTGTGCGTGTGTGTGTGTGTGTGTGTGTGTGGATGTTTGTCATACATTCATAATCCCTGGATCCTTTTAAGGAAGAAGTGGGTGAATTAAAGTGAAATGCAGAAAGCTATCTTCTAAGCGCGCACACCTACTGTCCCACTCCCACACGACTCCATTACCCCACCTCCCTCCCCTGCAGCCAATCGCGCTTTTATCAGAGCTGCTGCGGATCCAGATCCTGACAGTGGCAGCTGTAGAAGCCAGATCCCGGCAGAAACAAATGAGGCCTGTGCTGAGAGAGCCCACCTACGCGTGTTGCAGAGGTGGAGTGTGGTATGTGACTCTCCCAGCAGCCCAGGAGCCTGACAGGCGCTCTCTTATAGTCGCCACTCTTGGATCCAGCCACACATTTCTCTTCCTCCCCCTGCTGTGGCAACCAGTGTCCTCTCTTTCTAGCGCTTCTGCTTTGTTTCCTCTAATTGCTTACTTTGTTCCTTCCTTTGTTCAGGTATGGCAGCGACTTTACCCAGAACCCTTGGGGCGTTGCAGCTCTACCGAATCCTTCAGAGGGCCAACCTGCTGTGCTACTACGATGCCTTCATCCAGCAGGGTGGCGATGACGTTCAGCAGCTCTGCGAAGCTGGCGAGGACGAGTTTCTTGAGATCATGGCACTCGTGGGCATGGCCAGCAAGCCGCTGCATGTCAGACGCCTACAGAAAGCTCTTCGTGATTGGGTCACAAACCCTGCCCTGTTCAATCAACCCCTCACATCCCTGCCTGTCTGCAGTATTCCTGTCTACAAGCTGCCCGAAGGGTCACCCACACTGTTGCCTGGCAACGGTGCCCGTGGAGACACCCAAGTCAAAGTGCCCAAGTGTTTGGCTGCATCTTGCGTGGATCCTGGAAAAGGAGAATCAGGCAACGGAAACTCGTCGGCCACCGTTTCGCCCCTTCAGAGTGGCAGTGAGCCACGTTTTTGGGCCAGTCACGGCACAGAAAGCGAACACAGCTTGTCTCCTGCAGAACTAGGCTCCCCGTCTTCCCCACGGGACGGCCTAGAGGCGCTCGATGCGGCTGCAGTTCAGTCCGTCGCCGAGTGCGTGGAAAGAATCACTCAGACTTTGCCCAAGAGTGACCCCGCAGAGGTTAAAGATCAGTTAAAGGCAAATAAGAAGCTTGCCAAGATGATCAGCCACATCTTTGATATGAGCGGCGAGGATCCGCACAGGGAAGAAGAAATCCGCAAGTACAGTGCCATTTATGGCAGATTCGACTCTAAAAGAAAGGATGGGAAGCATTTGACCCTGCATGAGGTGCGTTTAATGGTGCACTTGATTTGTTTTTTGTTTGCTTTTTTGCAGGGGGTTAAATAAATTGTTAATATCAAAGCAAGGCTATTGACCTTGTTCTTCATGTAGGATTGGCTTCAGGAATGTAATTCCAATGGAACCTTATTGACTTGACTTTTTAGACATTAAAAAGAGCTCACTATGCTTTGAAGTTGTGATATGTTGTAATTCTATTATTTTTATGTACAGTGTAGTCATAAACACACTTGTTTGTAGAGACAACAGTTCTAATACAATCACAGAAACCAGCTTACTTCTGTATTGCAGAATAAGGTCAATACATTTAGTAAGAATGTGTCCTGCTTAGAGTAAATCTGGACTACAGTGTTTGGTATTCTGGTTTGGTTCTTTGGTTAATTAGCTGTACCATAATGATGGTTTCATGGAAGGGTGTTCTTACTTGTGGGACTGTTTAATGCTACACTTATAAAGAGTGTTTATTGCCAAGTTGATTATACAAATCTCTATTGTTTATATCTAGCTGACAGTAAATGAAGCTGCAGCACAGCTTTGCATGAAGGAGGTGGCACTGCTGACCCGCAGAGATGAGCTTTTCGGACTGGCACGCCAGGTCTCCAGAGAGGTCACCTACAAATACACCTACAGGACCAGCAAGTAAGTTTTAAGATCACTTCCCAAACATCGTCAATTATATTTGGAGCCTTTGGTTAAAAGTGAGATGTGCAATTATATGCAACTTATTATCCATAGGACAAGTTTGAAAAGCCATTTTCATGTCAACTTCCCTGAAAATGTGAACACTGCGGCGCTTAAACACAAATGTATTGAAGTAATTTGAGTAACCAGCTGCTATTTAAGCTAAGAATATCTTTGTTAAACATTAAATCATATTTAAATTTGAAAGATTTCCCAACTAAATCAGCACTAAAACACTAAAAAACCTGCAGAAAAAAGAAAGGATGGGAAGCATTTGACCCTGCATGAGGTGCGTTTAATGGTGCACTTGATTTGTTTTTGTTTGCTTTTTTGCAGGGGGTTAAATAAATTGTTAATATCAAAGCAAGGCTATTGACCTTGTTCTTCATGTAGGATTGGGTTCAGGAATGTAATTCCAATGGAACCTTATTGACTTGACTTTTTAGACATTAAAAAGAGCTCTAAAAGCACTAAAACACTAAAAACCCTGCAGATTTTGCCTGGTTTGCATGAAAAACGCTCAGCGTAGAGGAGTTGTTTGTTTGCCTTAATGGATTTAAATTCTCTGCGTGCATCACTTTTCACACCCCATAAGTGACTGGAGTAATCATTCATGATGTTTAGCCTTTAAGCCAAGAAAGAGATAGCTAATGCCAATGCATTGTGAGCAGCTCAGAATCTGCTCTCTGGTAGTCTGCTTAGAGCCCAGCTGAGATATCAAAGTCGGCTTTATGCGTGGCTTTTGTGTCGAAGTGTGAAGTGCTGCTCTGAGGTCTACGGAGAGATGAGAACACTCCCACTTCTTTGCATCTAAAGGCACACAGTCCTTATCAGACACTCAAAACCTGCCATCCAAAGAGAGCGTGCAGGTGTTTCCTGGATTGCCAGGCTTGCGTGTCAGAGGATGGAAAATTCCTTTCGGCGTTACATAATGAGAGTCACTCATTCAAAACTTGAAAGATTGCATCACTGTCATGGCCTGGGTATTGTGAAAGGTATCTAGGCCAAGTTTTCTTACAATGCCGCTTGCGTCATAATGAAATTTGCCAAGGGCACTTCGAAATGATGTTGCAGATGAAGTGCTGTACTACTTTTGTATTAAACCAGATATTAGTAACGCCAAAGTTTTGAGGCTGGAGCTTTGTAACCACTGAGATTGGATTTGTTTAGAAGATAAATAAAACATTTTATGGTGTCACGGTGGCACAGTAAGAAGCTGGATCACCTTACAGCAAGAAGGTCGCTGGTTCAAGCCTCAGCTGGGTCAGTTGGCATTAGCTTGCATGTTCTCCCTGTGTTTGCGTGGGTTTTTCTCCGGGTGCTCCGATTTCCCCCACAAGTCTCCACAAGACATGACTTGTGGTACAGGAGAATTGGGTAAGATAAATTATCCGTAGTTTGTGTGTGAATGAGTGCGTATGGATGTCGGAGGGCATCCTCTGCGTAAAACATATGCTGTGTAAGTTAGCAGTTCATTCCGCTGTGGCGACCCCTGATTAATAAAAGGACTAAGCCGAATAGAAAACAAATGAATGAATATTCCGTGTTGTAAGAAAAAAAAGGAAGAGGACGTAGAAGATCTCAATGAAGATGTTTATTCAGCATAGCATTCATAAAGTACACAGTAGTACCTTGGGCTCAGCCAGAGCCAGAATGAACCCTGAACCTTCTTAAACGTATATCTTTTATGCAGTTTTAGTTTACTGTGTTTAAATGTTAATGAAGTTGCTCCTTGGCTGATGACAGAGCTGTTCTTTATATGTTAATGCAGTTTCCACCTCATTGATGAGAAGGTTTTCTGTGCCACACACCCATCCCCATTCTACAATTGCTACCATTTGCTCAAGATAGACAGTCACCTCAAACCATGTAGAGACAACAAACTGTTGACTTCTCTTTTCTATCATAATTTCTATCACAATTTCTCTTTTGGGACATGAGCATCAACACACCACTTAGAGTGGAAAATGGGTCGAGGCAAACTAATATCTTACAGTATGTTTTCAATATTTTATAAGCACTAATTAATGATCCAAGAAAGACTGTATTGTGTGTTAATGTTAAAAAGTCTAGATGGGCATCTCCTGGTTTGTCAAGGTGTAAAGTATTTCTAAAATATTTAAGGTATGCTCTGCCATAATATACTGTATAAGAATAAAATAAAAAGAAATGCCATAGTTTTATGAAATTATTAGTTCGTCCCAGAGGCAGATAGACACAATCTAATTAAAATCACTACTGTTCAAGTAGGTTTCCTGAGATTTAAAAAGAATAATAATCTCTTATGCTCATCAAACTTATGTTTATTCAATACAGTTTATTCCATCATTTTACGACGCCACTGTCTTGCTGCATTTTTATCATTTAAAATAATGTTTTTATTTCATTTTATTTCATTATATTTCTTCATGATCCTTCAGAAATAATTCTGATATGCCAATTTGTTGCTTTTTTCCAAGTTACTTTTATGAACAGTGGTGTCTCGATAATCATGAGAGTTACGTTCAAAAAAATAGCACACAATAGGCGAAATCCGTAAAGTAGTCAGCTTTATTTTTTACAATTATTATAGATGTTTTTGACTGTAAAACTGAATGTAATGAACCGATTGAACCGAATGAAGATTAATTTTTTCTGTAATGGCACTACACAGCCATGTTACTTCTACCTTGCCAGCAACAAGCTCTCTGCAACTCTCACATGGTCGCTCACTGAAGCTAAGTAGTGCTGTGCCCGTTCAGTACCTGGTTGGGAGACCACATGGAAAATGTGCTATTGAAAAAAAACATTTTAAAATTGCACTAAAAAAATCACGTTATAGCGAGAGACCACTGTAATGTCAAGAATAACAGCATGTGCTTGATGTCTTTTGTAATATTATTATAATTCTACTCATTGCAGTTTTGATATAATCCTTATTTTAAATAAAAAATATTTTAAAAAAATAGATATTTAAAAACAAATCTTACTGACTAAACTTTTAAAAAAAGTTTTATTGTAATTTTTGCAGACAGAAAAACAAAGAACAGACAGACAAACCCAGTATGTAACAATAATCTCCGCAAAATTTTAAATAAATTCATGAATCATTGGAAAATGGTGACATACATGACAAATATGACCTAAAAAAGACAATGGGTATAATGAGAGAGAGAGAAAGAAACTTACAAATCTTCAGAAATTAAACAGCATTGTTAGTCTTTACATTGGACTGGATCCCACATATTATCAAATTTTGAGTTCCCAGAGGTGGTATATCTTAATTCTTTCCAAATGTAAGGTGGTGGTGAGTCCAAGAAGCCTGTCAGAAAAAACGAAGCCAACATTTTTATTCCAAAAACAAAGGATAACTTTCTTAGCTTTGATCATTCCGTACATTTCAGTTGAGATTCTCCAGAAAATCTGACCAGGCAAAAATTGCTATCATTGGGTCAGGGTGTAAAACACAATCATAAACCTTAGCAAAGAACTGAAATATTTTTAACCAAAGACTTTAAATATGAACACATGACTAATAAAGATGTGCTAAGGTACCCTCGGCAGCTTTACACTTGTAGCATGTGGGGAAAGCAGAGAGAAAGAATTTACTAAGATTTGTTTTAGAATAGTGAAGTCTATGTAATACTTTGTACTGAATTGTACTGAGCGTCTTGAATTTATAGAACATGAATAAACAGATAAAAGGAATTGATCCTAAATAGTCTCAGAGATTAAAATCCCCAGGTCTTCCTCCCAAATGACTTTCAAATGAAAAGAAGAAAAATCGGTCACACTTTATTTTGACGGTCCGTTTGTTGAATTTAAGTTACATTGGATCTACATGCCAACTAATTCTCGTTAGATTATAAGTAGACCGTTAGATTGGGGTTGGGCTAGGGTTAGTTTAAGTTGACGTACTTGCAAAGTTTTTTATAGTCAGTTAAATGTCTGTTGAAGGAATGTTAAATGTCAGTATCAACAGATATTAAGCAGACAGTCTACTGATACTCAAGTGGACCATCAAAATAAAGTGTTGTTAAAAGATCTGTTAACAAATAACGAGGTTAGGCTCCTAGCATTTGGAGAGTTTAAAAATAAATCAAATTATTTGGCTTCTAAAGTTCAAAATATCAGGAATATTTAGACGGACTGACTCAACTTTTAAAGTATAGTTCATACTGAAATTAAACAGAACCATTGCTTTTTATTTCAGTTGAGTATTGTTAATACTATAGCATTAGGTCACCTTTTTGTTAAAAGTATTTCAATGCTAGTGCTTTCACCCATCTTGTTTGTTCATGGCTGAAAATTTCATTTTCACTCCCCCAGATCTCGATGCGGTGACAGAGATGAGCCCTCGCCCAAGAGAATTAAAACTGAGGTGAGTAAAACTGCTTCATGATTTCTCCAACCTGAACTCCAAATAATCTATCTTCAGCCTTCCGACGCAATTTCTCGAGTCGTCCTGTTATTAATGTGCGCTGCGGCGCTAACACCAATATGCGAGGAAACTGTCGTAGGAGGCAGGATTGACACTGGGTGGGTCCAGTGGCTTTTTGTTTGCATAGCTGCCTGTCAGCAGACTGAACTGTGTAGGAGGGCTTTGCAGGAGCATGCGGGGTAACTCCATCAGGATTGCATGTCACGGTGTAGAGGAAAAAAGGTTAAAGTTCAGCCTAGAGAAATTACAAAGGACTAATGTTCACAAGCCCACTCCCTCAATCACACCTTAAATCCATATTTAGCCAGCCCACGGTTATTATTTTTCCATAGCCTACATATCCGTGATCAGTCTGCCCTATACTTACATAGTGATCTTATTGATGTGCTGAAGAGCTCTTTGTGCTCTATGGCAGATGTCCATTCATGGCTCTCTGGTGACACATTTGATCGTTGTCCAGTCGTTAGATCTTCTGGAAACTTCTAACATCCCACATCAGTGCTTCTGGGCTGGGCTGGTGTCTCGAGAAGAGCAGGTGTTTGCCCGCTTCACCTCTGCCCTGGTTTCACTATGTGTACGGGCAAAGACATGTGACCACTTCGGAAAATCAGTGGTTTCAGCCCACTCCACCACTAAGGAGAAATGAGCCCTTTATCATGATCAGACAGCAGCAAATTGCAAAGTGGCTTCCTTTTCCCCCCTAATTTGCATTGTTACTCACTTAATCGCATTTTGTCTTATTTTTACGTCATGTTACCACAGTAGCACTCTCATGTGAATCAACAGCAGCTTGGGGAAGATGCTGTGATTTGCTTACTTAATTTGTTTGGCTGTTTGTGCTACTTAAGTTATACTTTTAATTGT
>CAIGQQ010003610.1:4348980-4365926 GCA_903798035.1 Danio albolineatus | reverse complement strand
TTTAAAGTTTGAGATTTGGTCCATTTAAATCTGATGTGTTTTTTTTTGTTGTTGTTTGTTTTGTTTTTTTTTTGCAGTTTAAAACCCATTTGTGCTAATCATGTTATATTTTATTGAATTATTAAATGAAATGTCGATACTTAGTCATGCAAAATCCCCAGCTACTGACAACTTTAAAGGTGGTTTTTCTCAGCATTCCAGATGTTGAATAGTTGCATCTCAGCTAAATATTGTCTAATGCTTCCAAACAAACCATCAATGGAAAGCTTATTTATGTATAAACCTCAATTCCCAAAAATCCGTGACTGGTTTTGTGGTCCAGGGTCACAAATTGACTTTGTTTCTACCAATGCACCCACTTTTTAGCTAAAATAAAAACTTTGTGGGGAAGAAAATCTACTCTTTTGAAAATAACTAAACCATAGCCTTCTTAAAACTGAACTTAACTAGCTGTTGATGAACATTTAGTTGCTTAAGATTACACTAGTTACAGTAAGTTGACTATTGGGCGGCATGGTGGCTCAGTGGTTAGCACTGTTGGCTCACAGGAAGACGGTCGCTAATTCTAGTCCCGTATGGGCCTGTTGGCATTTCTGTGTGGAGTTTGAATGTTCTTCTCGGTTCGCGTTGGTTTCGCCAAGTTGGCCGTAGTGTAGAGCATATGTGTGAATGTGAGAGTGTATGGGTGTTTCGCACTACTGGGTTGCAGCTGGAAGGGCATCCACTGCGTAAAACACTTGCCGGAATAGTTGGTGGTTCATTCCACTGTGGCGACCCCTGATAAATAAGGGACTAAGCCTAAGCAAAAAAATGAGTGATTGAATGAAATTAACTGTTCTTTACATTGCTTTTGCAAGTAAAACTGAATTGAAAGCAAAGAAGGCCAAGTGGCTCCAGGATTGGCCAGCCCAGTCACCAGATATGAACATTATTGAGCATGTCTGAGGTAAGATGCAGGAGGAGGCATTGAAGATGAATTCAAAGAAGCTTGTTGAACTCTGTGAGTCCTGCAAGAATGCTTTCTTTGCCATTCCAGATGACTTTATTAATACGTTCTTTGAGTCATTGCAGAGATGTATGGATGCAGTCCGCCAAGCTCATGGGAGTCATACACATTATTAATTCTTTTTCCACTGCACCATTACTTTATATTCTATACTGTACATTATTTCTGTTAAGTGACAAGATTTTTGTCTAAGCAAAGTCAGACCTTACTGTCCTAATTAAATTATTAAAATTGAAGACAATATTAAATAATCAATTAATCATTTTTTTTTCGTACAATCATTGTAATCTAGACACCTTTGCCTTTCATATAAGCCACTTCTGATACCAAATGATCAACTAGAAGTCAAGTTATAAATTGTTGTTCCTAAAACTTAGATGACAAGGCTTTTGTTGGGTAGTATTTATGGTTTGTTCTTGCCAGTGCACCACTTTTTAGCTAAAATAAAAACTTTGGGGGGGAAAACAGCTAAACCATATGCTACTTAAAACCGAGCTTAACTTACTGTTGATGAACATTTACTGTAGTTGCATAACATTACACTAGTTACAGTAAACGGATCGTCCTTTTACATTGCTTTTGCGAGTTTCGATGCACTCAATTAACCCTCAATGGATTTTCCACAGTTCAGAGTGTCTTACAGTTAGTTAATAAGCTTTGTCTGAAAACGCTTGAACTTCCCCTCCCCCAACACTGTCCCTGTCTGGCCTCGACTCCTGCCCACTTTACACTCCCATCCACACTAGTGAGAATAAGCCACCCGCCCACATTCACCCAGACAAGGTCCAAATGAGATCAGTCGCGCACCCACCCGTATTCTTGAGGTAGCGGTGACATCATTACGTGGGTGCACTCGGAATCACCCACGCCCATGCATTTGCGCAGATAGCACAAAGTGAAAAGGGGCCGAGTCTGAAGACACATGCGTATACATGCAGGCCTATGCAGCACCTTTGTCTCTGCGCTCTAGAAAAAGAGAAAAGCCTGAACTCACAGGAGTGGCTCCATGACTTCATTGTTGCTGCGTGAGTGTTTGGCAAACTTGCGTCAGAGTTGTTATTAACAGTTACGTTTGGCCTCAAAACACCCAACTAGTAGTGAAAAGACCGGAATGTCTGTGGTAGTTTGCAGCCATGGCGATGCATGTAAACATTTGAAGTTTCAAGCTCATCCTTCACTTTGTACT
Organism: Danio albolineatus; assembly: GCA_903798035.1. NCBI lineage: Eukaryota > Metazoa > Chordata > Actinopteri > Cypriniformes > Danionidae > Danio > Danio albolineatus. Next base: position 4,363,734 of record CAIGQQ010003610.1, on the reverse strand, counting down.
ATTTATTTATTTGTTTGTTTATTTTTTTATTTATTCATTCATTTATTTATTTATTTATTTGTTCATTTATTTATTTATTTGTTTGTTTATTTTTTTATTTTTATTTTTTTTGTTCATTTATTTATTTATTTATTTATTTATTTATTTGTTCATTCATTTGTTTATTTGTTTATTTATTTATTTATTTATTTGTTACTTTATTTATTTATTTGTTTGTTCATTTATTTATTTATTTATTTGTTCATTTATTTATTTGTTCATTTATTTATTCATTTATTTATTTGTTTGTTCATTTATTTATTTATTCATTCATTTATTTATTTATTTATTCATTTATTTATTTATTTATTTATTTGTTCATTATTTATTTTTTTGTTCATTTATTTATTTATTTATTCATTCATTTATTCATTCATTCATTTATTTATTATTTTGGAAATATTGGAAATCTTGCTGCAATTAAAGATAAATATTCAAGATAAAGTAATAGTATTTGTTGTTGTTTTATCATTGTTGTTGTTGTTTACTGTGTTAAATTATGAAGCATTTTATTTCAATACTATTTGAGGATTAGAAATTTCACTAAAACATTTTTATAATAATAGAAAAGGTAACGGATAGGAAATGTTTAACATTACAAATGTTAGTATTATCACTTCTGATAAATGTAATGCTTTGCATAATAATATTTATAATTTTTTTAAAATAAAAAGTCGTTCAGGCTCCAAACTTTAGAATAGCTGTGTACTTGCTTTAGAAGAACAACAGCGGTGCATTTACTATGGCAGCCATATTAACTAGCGGATTGCACACCTGCCAAAATTTGTCTCTGAAATTAAAGGAGTCCAGGGAGGTGGGGATTTTGTCTGAATAACACAGTTGAGAACTGTACTGTGGTGAACTGGGTTTCAGGTGGCCGCTGTGATCAGATACTATACCAATGCTGGTGACCCAGGAATGTTACAGTCTATACCAAAAAGCTGAGGACCGGGGGCGGGGTGAATTTACAGGAGTTTTCTGGGAGAAATAATAATACAGGAGTTTTTGCACCCAGCAGACACACATCATCATAAGACGTTATTATTAAGTTAGATTTAGGCCACCAGCATCTAAGCACAATGTAGTTTGATGTCCAATAACGACTTGAAATTATTTAGTTGATTTTAGGTTGTGTTGGAAAGTGACCAAAATCCAACATCAAGCCAACATCTTAAACCAACATCACATTAAATGTCAAATACTGACATTTATTCGTCATGTATTAATATTAATAACGTCCACACAACGTCAAGTTTGTGTTGGAAAGTAACCAAAATGCAACATCTGTCCATTGTTGGACATTGACGTTGGCCTGATGTTGAGTTCTGACATTAACCCCATTTTTCATTTCCAAACAAAATGCAACGTTCTCACAACATTGGAGACAACGTCAATCTGACGTCATTTTGATGTCCTGTGCCTGCTGGGCAGGTATGGTGGATTGTGTGAACTTTACACAAATCCCATTGAGAATGTACTGTAAGGATGTTTTTATCAACAGACATCTGTAGATAAACCTTAGGGTAAAAAAACATGTAATAATAGAGTGTCTTACTCATCTAGTGTTTGACAAAAGATGACTACCACTAACCCAAACCCTGTGATGTTACAAAAAGCAATGACAGGCATTTTATTCAGAAAATCCATATAATTTAAGCAGGTTATAGCTACATAACCTGTCCCACATTAACATTCTAAACAGATGTAGTGGCCAGTCGGACAGAATGTACTGTTTGTTCCTCTGTATGTCGGTTGAAACTCATCCTGAGGGGATTCTTAAGTGGGATGACATTTTATTAAGTATCTGACCTTTTCGCCTCAGAGGAGTTACGCTTCTTTTTTTGCTCATCGTTAGTGAAAAAATTAGTGGCTTTGCTCTGTGAAGTGGTTGAGATTAACAGCGTGTCCTGGAATTGTTCAGGTATTTTACAAATGTCACATTAACCTCGTGGACCTTCAGCAAGAGAGTGGTTCATCTCTATTAGTTAGGTTTTTTTTAGTTCTCTGACCAATGCTGTCGTGGTTTGTGGACTAATAGGAGGTGGAGGCGTTCAGCTACAGTATGACGCTTACTGTATATTCTTAAAATGTGGTGTGTCAGGTTTTTTGTGTAATTTGATTCTTCATAATGAACACGTGCATGTAGTGCCATAAATTGTTTTCATATTTATGTTCCCTCATAATCTTCAATCAGAATAACTTTCACCTCCCTCTCTCAACAACATCGTCCTGATGACGTGGTAACAGATGCAGCTACTGTATTGCAAACCACAACGAGTGAATCAATTCCTGGACCAAATCTACTTTTTAGCTTGTTTGTTTGTTTTGGAGAAGCTGTTTCACTCCCAATAGGGAAGAAAAAGCTACTTTGTTTCCCTGTACAACTATATATGCTACCTTCATTGGAATATATTTATCATTGTCTGTCTGTCCTGATAAAAGGGGGCACTGATGGAGGAAAAAAAAAATATATAAATACTGTAAATAACTATATATATACAGTGTATATAGTGTATATAGCACAGTGGCTCAGTGTTTGCACTGTCGCCTTTGAGAAAAAAAAGGTCGTTGGTTTGAGTCAAGGCTAAGCCATGTTCTTTAAGTGAATTAAATAAAGGAAATTGTCCATAGTGTATGAGTGTGTGTGTGAATGTGAGAGTGTATGGGTGTTTCCCAGTACTGGTTTGCGGTTAGAAGGGCATCCGCTGTATAAAAAATAGGGTGTTATAGTTGCCGGTTCATTCCACTGTGGTGACCTCTGAAAGAGAGACTAAGCAGATTATTATTTTATTTTATTATGTTTTAATTGTCTGATTAAAATCTTGAAAGAAAGTGGGAAATTATGCATAGCAAGCCTGCACAGACTTTTAAAGGGATTGTTCATCCAAAAATTAAAATCGTGTCATCAATTACTTTTACTTTCTTCCTTTTTTTTTCTGTTGAACACAACAGATATTTTGAAGAATGTTGGAAAGTGGTAACCAGGAAAAAAAGGAAAAAAAATACTGTAGAAAGTTAATGGTTACAGATTTCTACTATTCTTCAATATGTCTTCTTTTGTGTCGAAAACTCAAACTGTTCTGGAACAAGTGAAGGATGAGTAAATAATTACACCAATTAATTTTGCGTACACTATCCCTTTAAATGTAAATGTTTTATCTAATTGTCATAAATGCCCATTGGTAAGTGGCAAACATCTATTTTGGACTTATTTCTTAACGACTAGAGCTTTTTACTGGTTATATGAGAATCCAGAAATAGCCAGTGGCTTTAAAATCTTTTACAGATTTATCAATGATGCTTTCATGAAGAATTTTTAGCATCAATATAACATTTACATCCCACAACAGTTTCTTTATGGTGTGCAAAATCCGTAAAGCATAAAACATGATTCCATTAAGAACTGTTCCCTAAAAAATTCTGGCACTGGTGTCAAAGGCACTGGTGTCAAAGCCAGTTCCTGGAGGACCGCAGCTTACCTGTAGTTTTCAAACAAGCCTGAAGGACTCAATTAATTTGATCAGGTGTGTTTAATTAGGGTTGGAACTAAACTGTGCAGAGCTGCGGCCCTCCGGGAGCTGGCTTTGACAGCTGTGTTCTAAGGCATCACTATGAATGTGTTCAGAGTTTTGTAAACTTTTTGAGAGTGTTTTTGAGAGCATTCACATGCATTCCTGTGAAAACCTTATATTTTATGAAACAGACCTATTCCATTTCAGCTTTGTTCTATACTTCAATAATGCTTTAATAATAGTTTAAATGCTTACCGACTTCCAGAGCACATGCACACTGCAAAGAATTTGTTTTTGGTTTCACTTATTTTTAGTAGCCTAACATTTGGACATTTATTCATTCATTCATTTTCTCTTTTTTTGGCTAAGTCCCTTTATTAATCAGGGGTCCACAGCGGCATGAACTGCCAACTGCAACCCATTACTGGGAAACACCCATATACTTTCATTTACACATATAACCTACGGACAATTTAGCTTATTCAATTCACCTATACCACATGTCTTTGGACTTGTGGGGTAAACCGGAGCACCCGGAGGAAAGCCACACGAACACGGGAAGAACATGCAAACTTCACACAGAAATGCCAACAGACCCAGCTAAGGCTCAAACCAGCGACCTTCTTGCTGTGGGCTACGCACCCATTTGGACATTTAAATGCAAATAAAATGCATCATTAAAAAGAACTATCTTGGTTAGCCATGTCCATTGATATCCCATCATTGACGAGCAGATGAAATTAGACCAGTTGTTTGGTTTGTTGATGTGACGTTCGGCATAAAGCCAATATCAACACAATGTGTATCAATCTGCAGGAGGGCTGTTTTGACCTCCAGGAGGCACTGCAGGCCATTCACATGCGCCAGGAGACCCTTAAGGAGCAGCTTGCCCACGCCAGATCTAAAGGAGAGGAGACGCTCGGGCGGAACATCCAGGTGACTGACTGCATTATGACAGTGTGTTTATTTGTGTGTGGGAGAGGAATGCTCTCAGGCGCCGTCTTCATGTCTGTGTCTACCACCACACGTCTCGCTCTGCTAGCCTATCATGCAGGGTTTTGCTTCAGCAGCTGCAAGAGCTTCACCTGTCCTCCTGACCGTGACCTACTTTTGGTCAGCAAGTAGAATATATGACAAATCAATGGTTGGATTGGCACTGTAAAAAATGATGGGCTTCAACATGAAGGAATTAAGCTAACTTATTAGTTTTTACAAATTTAAGTGGATTGAACAAAAAACAATTAAATTGTCCCAAAAAACTCAAGAAATGTGTTGATTTAGCTCATTTAAAAAAATTTTATTAAACAATTGAGTGTGTTAGTCAAAGTCAGCTTTACTGTCAATTCTGCCACGATACAGACACACAGAGAATGACATTACTCTCAGGCTCTGGGCGTATAGGGATAACACTATAAACAGTAGTATAAAAGTTAGAAAGTGTATTGGATGTCCTTACTTAAGACTTTTGCTTTTTTGCTTTCAACATTGTGACTCTAAATTCACTTTTTTCCACAAAAATAGACCCTTCCTTAGATATAAACTAGATATACAGTACTGTGCAAAAGTCTTAGGCCCCCATCAGATTTGGTGTTGTTTACCAAAGTTTTAATCTCCATACATATTTTAGTTTTCTTCATAAATATACAAAGTATGGAAATTATGTCACAAAAAAAAATAGAAGAATAAAATGCTTTTTTTTGACAAACGTCTAAATTAATGTGACCTCTTTTGTTTGACTGTTCTGCAATTAAAAGTTTGAGGTTTCAGTACTTAAAATATATATAATAAAACTTGAAAATAAAGTCCTAAAACTATAATGTAATGTGAATCATTTATTAAATAGCTTTACGCTTTAAAGCCAAAATCATACTTAAGTATGCATATAATATATACTGTATAGCAGTGCTTCTCACACACAGACTTTACTTAGGTGGGCCACTCGGGTATGTTGACAGCCGCCCTAGTATAATTAATGACACATTTTATCATACTTTTACACAGTTTTTGTTGTGTTCACCCAATATAACCAAACATCTGCGATCTGCGATGTTTACCCCTTTCGTACTATTTATTCCGCGTTCGTAACAACTGTCAACAGACACATGACCCACAGAGACCGCCTTTTTGGGACTTAAAAAATGAGTCGAGCTGGGGATTCTAAATCTGCTAAATTGTTTGAGATTGAGATTTTGTTGTTAATTGTATGCATTTTTGCATTACCATCTTTTTTAAGCCTACTTTCGCTTGGCTTCGCAGCTGACTGTACGTTTAGTTATTTAAACTAAATGACTCAAAAGACTAAATATATGGAGACAAAATTATACCTAAACTGGCTGCAAAATATTTGTACACCATTATAAATGGTTAATCAACAAATTCACCTTGTTTTATTCTTGTAATTAATATAATTTTCAAAGATATTGTCTGTTTTTATTCCTCTTTTTTCTGTCATTTATTTCTCATTTGCTGTATATATATGTTTTTTTATGATGTCAATATTACATATTTTATACAAATCTAAAATGTTTTGGCATTCAAGTTTGCGTTGAACTTGAAAGAGAGAGAATCCGATTTTACCTAGTCAGTTGGTGCAAAATATATATTCAAAAAGGCGGCAACACCAAAGCTCTAAAAATGCCGACTTATTAAATTAAAAAGGCTGATACAAGGCATGTAACGTTTCAAGCAGACGGCTCTTCATCAGACAGAATTTATCACAGTAAGACCCCGTTTACACTAGTACGTTTTCGTTTTAAAACGCATAAGTTTTGCTATGGTTATGCCATCCTTCCACACTACGCCGGAGTTTTCGAGGTGCGAAAACGGAGCGTTTTAGAAACGCTGGAGAGCCTGTTTTCATTCTAAAACGCCGCCGCTGCGTCTCAGTGTGGACGGATATCTTTGAAAACAGAGGTGTGGCTGCTGAGATTCGCTACGTGATTGGGGATTTGGGTCATTGCGTATCCTTTCCTTATTCGTCAAGCGCACGTGGCTATAACGTCACCGGCAGACGGCAGACCAGCCTTCACTGTAAACACTATTTTCGATAGCCATGGATGTTTTATATTCATTTGTTACTTCAAGTAACAACTCGAACTCATCGTCTGTCCTCAAAAAGACCTCTCTTGCTTTCTTTGCCATCGTGTTCATCGTTCAACCAGCGTTTGTTGACTAACAATAACCAAATGCTGAGCGAGACACGTGCTTCCTGTTTATACTTGAACGTGCATGCTCAGAGTGCACGAATGGTCACATGATATACGTTTCTGGTGGAGGGAGATCTGTTGAGATCCGCTAGTGTGGACGCAGATTGTTTTCATGCTAAAACGCTGTTTTTAAACTAAAACGCACTAGTGTAAACGGGGCCTAAGTTGCTCCGTTATATACACTTCCGGATCACATAATCTCACATATTATCTCACAAGAAGGAAAAAAAGAGACATATTTATACATTTTACAACTAAAAACATTTTGCAATTATAAATTTTACAATAGGGCTGGGTCAGTTGGCATTTCTATGTGGAGTTTGCATGTTCTCCCCGTGTTCACGTGGGTTTCCCCCACAAGTACAAAGACATGGTATAGGTGAATTGGGTAATTCAAATCCTCATCCCAAAAGTGAAAAAGAAAGTGACCGGTTCACTGATAAACATGAGGACCGGGAAGGAGCGGGTAGGTGTCGCGGATTAAAGTGAGGACCGGAGGGTTTGCTCACTATTCTGCCGCCCTTGTTGGCTGCCTAGGTGCCTCTATGGACGCGCCGGCCCTGAACACACATCAGCCACAATAGGAAATAAAAAAACTGCCACTGTGTTAAATGCGTTAATTTTTTTAATGGTTTAAATATTTCAAATTAATCAGCGTGCGTTAACGCGCTAATTTTGACAGCCCTAATATATATATATATTACTCCATTTAATAGCTTGTTCAAAAGATAAATAAAAATATTTCAATATTTTAAACAATATTATTCAAACAAAATTCAACAAGTAACATGTTTCCAGAGCCTATAGTAAACGATTTCCTTAAGTTGTCTATTCTGTCTTGATTCGTGATATCTATTTTATACAAAAAAAAGTTGTGCAGCTCTGACAATAGCTAGAAGTGTTTGCTTTTATGTACTTTCCATACTTCCTCTAAACAGCTGTTTCATTTGTGCCTATTTATCGCCTCTGCATGAGACAGAGTTGACACCTTTTTTTTTGAGCTGCAAGAGCAACTTTTTAGCATTTAAAACATTCAGAGCTGCTTTTTTCCCTCTTTAATTGCTCTGTTTTTCAATAGATAGATTGACAGGAACGCATTGTCGAAGAAACATCAGTTAATTATGCTGCTTTTGTGTTTTGAAGTGGAAACGTGTCATTTTGTAACTGTGAATAGCATCTTCCTGTGTAAAAAAAAAAAAAAAAAAAAAAGTCAAAACAGAAAGTTTTGTTTGCCTTTCTAGGTAGCATGCTATTGCACGTAGGAGGGGTGCTATTGGAATTAATCGAGCGATTCGAGCTTCACACTTATTTTTGGTTTTTAATAATAACTTCGATAATCCTTGGCAAAATCAATGTCTTATTATACATTATTTAAAGCAGGGGTGCGCAAACGTTTTCTTATAAAGGGACAAAAACCAAACTTGATTGAGGGTGGTGGGCTGAAGCTAAATATACCAAACTGTAATACATTAAAGTTACGTTGGTAACTTCCTAATTTAATTTATTCATTCATTATCCTTTGGCCTAGTCCTTTTATCCATCAACTTATCCAGCATATGTTTTACACAGCGTATGCCCTTCCAGCTGCAACCCCTCACTGTGAAACACCCAAACACTCTCACATGCACACACATACACTACAGCCAATTTAGTTTATTCAATTCACCTATACCACATGTCTTTGGACTGTGGGGGAAACCGGAGCACTTGGAGGAAACTCACGTCAACACGGTGAGAACATGCAAACTCTACACAGAAATGCCAAGTGACCAAGCCGGGACTCGAACCAGTGACATTCTTGCTGTTAGGCGACAGTGCTCACCACTTAGGCACTGTGCTTCTCTTCCTAATTTAATAATAATTATCAATATAAAGAAAAATGCAGCATAGTGGCGCAGTGGGTAGCGCTCTCGCCTCACAGCAAGAAGGTTGCTGGTTCAAGCCTCTGTTCTTCTGTGCTGGGTCAGTTGGCATTTCTGTGTGGAGTTTGCATGCTCTCCCGATGGTTGCATGGGTTTCCTCCAGGTGCTCCAGGTGAATTGGGTAGGCTAAATTGTCTATAGTATATGTGTGTAAATGGAAGTATGTGTGTCTCCCATGGGTTGCAGCTGGAAGGTCATCCGCTGCGTAAAACATATGCTGGATAAGTTGGCGGTTCATTCCGTAGTGGCGACCCCAGATTAATAAAGGGACTAAGCTGACTAGAAACTGAATGAATGAATGAATACAAAGAAAAAAAAAAACTTTAATCGTATTAATAATTATATATTTTTTTACATTTTATAATGTACTTCTTCCAATAAAACTATAATAGAGGTTTTTTACTTGATAGTGAAATATATGTCCTAATAGCATTTTTAGCAACGTGCCACACATATATATCTGTTACATGTAACTTCATGTAGCCTAGCGGACTGTGTGTGCACAGAGTAACTGTTCTGCAAATGGCCTGAGTTCGAATCCTGATTCGTACAAATATTCTGAAATTATGATTAGATGTATTTTAATAATGTAAATTTTTATGACCAAAACATGACATAGTTATTTACAAATAATGATAAATGATAAAACAAAATATGTTACAAGAACAGAGCATTTGAAAACGAGCACCTATAGCTCCATCACCCTGGATTCAAACCCATTACCTCTGCATGCTTGTCAGGAACTCTCACCATTTACTAAATCACTTAAAAAAACGTGATTAGTCTTATTTGTTTTATTTCAGCTAGAATTAAAGCAGTTTTTAATTTTTTAAAACCATTATAAGGTTAATATTATTAGCCTCTTAAGAAAAACAGATTGTAAAATGTCCATGTAGTTGCATTTAGACTACTATCAATTAAATCTTCACTTAATTGTTTACTTATTTAATTGGCGTTAACGTTTTTACAAAAAATTATTAGTGGAATCTAGTATACTTGTATTGACACTAAAGAATATCAGCTTCTGCTCCCCCTCTGTAAAATGAAGAAATTGAGTTTACTTATTCATTTGTTTGTTTGTTGTGTTTTTTTTACAAATTTCAAGTAAAATTTAAGTCCTCAAAAAATAGAAAAAAACTCTAAAATTGTGTTGTTTCAGCTTATTTTAAGTAAATAATTTGAACAAACAGCAAACCTGATTTTCTGAGTGTACACTGTAAAAAATCTGGGTTCCACACTATTCCTTTATGTTGTCTCAACAAAAATCAATTAAGTAAACATTAAATGCTACAGAACAATCCACTGTGATACAATGATTTGCCTAATTACCCTAACTTGTCTAATTAAACTAGTTCAGCCTTTAAATGTCACTTTAAGCTGAAAACTAGTATCTTGAAAAATATCTGGTTAACCATTATGTACTGTCATCATGGGAAAGATAAAGGAAATCAGTGATTATGTTTAGAAATGTGTTGAAAAAATCTTTCCATTAAACAGAAATTGGGGTAAAAAAATATATGGGGGGCTAATAATTCAGGAGGGCTAACAATTCTGACTTCAGCTGTATTTATAGTAACTGTTAAACCCTGTTGGATGTGCAAATATGAATTAGCAGCATTATCCGTGGGTCTTATTTATGGCTGGTTTTGTTTTGTGTCACCGCAGTTGCAGTATGTTTGTGAATGGTGAATATTGGAAATAATTTTTTTCACACTGTACGTTCAGTGCTGTACACATCCGCCTGTGTGACTCCCTGCTGTCTGTGCATATTATAGGTTCAGCTGGAGCGTCTGTTGGCCAAGCAGATGGAGATCCTGCATGACGCCGCGGCGCAGGACAGACTGCAGGCTCTGGAGTGGAGGGTTCCACCGGGCCCCTACAAACACAGCGCAGACCGGCAGAACAGCAACGGCCTCGCGGCTGATAAAACCACCGAGCCGCAGGGTGAGTTTGAGCTTGGGCTTTGTGGAACTGTGGAGGATGGGTTATTTGACACATTGCAGATAAAAAAGCTTTTTATTTAATTGCATTTTATTTTTTTCAGTAGGTCAAAACTTAAACTATTTTATTTTTCATTCATTCATTCATTTTCTTTTTGGCTGCCCACTGCGCCACTGTAACACCCCAATAGTATTTATATTTTCTTTTTTTAATAGCAACACTCTTACTTTTTTTATTGCTTTCTCTATTAATAAGAGATTATTTTAATTGTTTTGAAAGTGTTAGATTTTCATTGGAAGGTAAAGATTATGCATGTTTGTGGTGCTAAAACATCACAAAAACAGTTACTAATATTACAATGTCTTTGTTCTTATCATGCTTGGTATGAATGTGTCAATAATAATTCATTCATTCATTTTCTTTTCGGCTTAGTCTCTTTATTAATCCGGGGTCGCCACAGCGGAATGAACCGCCAACTTATCCAGCATTTGTTTCATGCAGCGGATGCCCTTCCAGCCACAACCCATCTCTGGGAAACACATCCATACATTCTCATTCACACACATACACTACGGACAATTAAGCTTACCCAATTCACCTGTACCGCATGTCTTTGGACTGTGGGGGAAACCGGAGCACCCGGAGGAAACCCACGCAACCACGTGGAGAACATGCAAACTCCACACAGAAATGCCAACTGGCCCAGCCGGGGATCGAACCAGCGACCTTCTTGCTGTGATGCGAACGTGCTACCCACTAGGCCACCGTGGCGCCCTCTTTAATAATAATAATAATAATAATTATTATTATTATTATTCATTCATTCGTTCATTTTCTTTTCGGCTTAGTCCCTTTATTAATCTGTCCCTTTATTAACCACAGCGGAATGAACCGCCAACTTATCCAGCATATGTTTTACGGACCGGATGCCCTTCCAGCTGCAACCCATCACTGGCAAATAATAATAATATCAAATCAAACTAAATCGTTATTATTATTTGTATTAGTAAATAGTATTTGGTTTAATGATAATATAAAATACAGTGCTTTGTGAGGGGAAAACTTAAAATAAATTGCTTCTTTTTATAAAGGTCTTCATCTACAAAATTATATACTATATATATATTTCAAGGGTGCCCTTTAACCTTCTGAGTATTGAGCAATCATTAAAGTGTTTATTAATAGTTTATAAATACAAATTATTAAAACAATAAAATTGTTTAAAAACATTAATTTATGTAAAAGATTCATTTATATTTAGTGTTTTTTTCTATTATTTAAATGTCTCTGTTTTAATTATTTTATTATACATTTTGATTTTAGTTTGAATTTACGTCTGGAAAATGTACAGTTGAAGTCAAAATTATTAGTAATTTTTTTTTTTTTCTATATTTCGCAAATTATGTTTAACGGAGCAAGGACATTTTCACAGTATGTCTGATAATATTTTTTCTTTTCTGATTTCTTTATTCTGGCTAGAATAAAAGCAGCTCTTAATTCTAAATTAAATTAAAGCTAATAATTTATAACGAGGGCGTCACGGTGGTGCAGTGAGTAGCACGATCGCCTCACAGCAAAAAGGTCACTGGTTCGACCCTCGGCTGGGTCAGTTGGCATTTCTGTGTGGAGTTTGCATGTTCTCCCCATGTTCACGAAGGTTTCCTCTGGGTGCTCCGGTTTCCCCCACAAGTCCAAAGACATGGGATATAGGTGATTTGGATAAGCTAAATTGTTTGCAGTGTATGTGTGTAAATGAGTGCATATGGGTGTTTTTCCAGTTATGGGTTGCAGCTCGAAGGGCATCCACTGCGTAAAAACATATGCTGGATAAGTTGACGGTTCATTACACTGTGGAATGACCCCTGATTAATAAAGGGACTAAGCCGAAAAGAAAATGAATCAATGAATTTATAATGAATTATTAATAGTTAATACCATTAACCATATGTTTATTAACTATTAAGAGTTAATAACGAACTAGTTAATAATTAAATAATAGATTTTTAAGTGAAGGTTTTTTTTTTTTCCAGAAACAAAAATGTATTTCCAGTATCACCATATCATCAGATCATTACATCAAAAACTTCAGACCACAAAACAAACAAAACCATGTGTGAACCACACTGCACATCATGCAAGAGTCAAGAAACACATTCTCAATACAACAGCTATTATATTATTATTATCAGAAAGCAGTTTGTTTTTCACTCTTGACTGCCCATCCAAGTTATTTTTGTCCACATTAGACCATATGGAAGGGCGGCGGAGCGTTTCAGTTGTTGTTTCTCAGATAATTCAGCAGTTTGCATCACCTGCTCCAGACGCGGTGTTTTCTGGGGCTCATCTGGCAGCTGCAGGCGGAGGCGGGTGCTGCTACTGCTGGTGGTGGGTGTGGAGGGGAGGCAGGGAGGGAGCGTAGACGCCGGCGGGTGGAAAAATGAACACAGAACTACACTCTCATATTCATATGCCACCCGTCTGGAGCTCATTCTGACCCTTGTGTTGGTGCGTGATGATAATTACTGCACATATATACTAAATCTGAGCACTGATTATCTGCATCACAGCACAGGTACAAACGCGTTCATGCGCACAGGGGCTTTTGTGTTGCAAAGTACTGCCTGACTACCTAGAGTTTTTAATGGAGATTCATAAGCCTATTTTCTAGGTAAATGTATTATTATATTTAATTATGTATTAATATAATATAATAACATATAATTTGTACTATTTGTGGACTACAAAACCAGACTTGTGTTGAATTGAGATATATTTTTGGCAATGGCTCAAATCATTAGAATTAAAGTCATTAGAATACTGAGTCAAGATCACGTTCCATGAAGACATTTAATATAAAAAATTTAATATCAAAACCCAATAACTGGTTTGTAATATTTGTTGCTATGCACTTTATTTGAACAACTTTAAAGGCAGTTTTCTCTTTTTAAATTTTTATTTATTTATTTTATTTAAAGTTTATCACATTTTAAAGAACAACCCCCCCCCCCATGCCAGCAAATAATAATAAATAAACATATGTAATATACATATATGCACATGTACATCCACAACTGCACAGATACTTGATCATATTCTTAGTTTTTTTCTATTTTTTTCAACCCTCAGATTCCAGATGTCTAATAATTGTATCACTGCCAAATATTATACTTGTTACTTGGGCAATATCGTTTAACAACCATGAATATGTATTTAACTTTTTATAAATCAGTCTTGGCGCCACAGTGGCGTAGTGAGCAGCACGTTCGTCTCAGAGCAAGAAGGATTAATAAAGGGACTAAGCCGACAAGAAAATAAATGAATGAATAAATCAGTCCTTATTGATTTAATTATTTGATTATTTTGGTACTTGTTTACCTATTTATATTTTACAATAAAAATGTTTAAATAGACCAGTACAATCAAAAAAGAGATTTAAACATTTCTTAAAATATTGGTCCCACTTTATATTAAGTGTCCTTAAGTACTATGTACTTGCATCAAAAAATAAATACAATGTACTTCCTGTGTTCATAATGCATTTGAGAACACTTGTGGTGCTCTTGAGTTGGGATAGTGGTAGGGTTGAGGACAAGTTTGGTGGTATCGGTAGGTTTAAGTGTGGGTTAAGGTGTAAGGGATGGTCAACAGTGTACTTAAAAATGTAATTACATCTTTATTATTATTATTATTATTATTATTATTATTATTATTATTCATTCATTCATTCATTTTCTTTTCGGCTTAGTCCCTTTATTAATCCGGGGTCGCCACAGCGGAATTAACCGCCAACTTATCCAGCATTTGTTTTACGCAGCGGATGCCCTTCCAGCCACAACCCATCTCTGGGAAACACATCCACACATTGTCATTCACACTCATACACTACGGACAATTTAGCTTACTCAATTCACCTGTACCGCATGTCTTTGGACTGTGGGGGAAACCGGAGCACCCGGAGGAAACCCACGCAACCACGGGGAGAACATGCAAACTCCACACAGAAATGCCAACTGGCCCAGCCGGGGATCGAACCAGCGACCTTCTTGCTGTGAGGCGAACGTGCTAACCACTCGGCCACCGTGGCGCCTATTATTATTATTATTATTATTATTATTATTATTATTATTATTATTA